>JAQNBH010000002.1:20419058-20926558 GCA_028752905.1 Cladorhizidae sp. MBARI D1340-BT2
AAACAAAAAAAAACATAATTTTAATTTTAATATAATAATATATAATAATAAATGCTTTGTTTCTGCTCTTTATTTATGGTTCCCATTGACCTATATATATGCCCACTAAATACATTTACCTGTTTTTGTTGACGATCTGTTCTGATGCCTTTGCCACATGAAAAGCTTCACAATCAGCCAACTGTTGTGACATGCTTACAGCGAAAACATGCACCACCCATTCAAGTAGGCTTGATCTTGCACGTACACTAGCATGACTTACACTAGCATGACTTACTACGTTGATTTGCTGATTGTCTGGCATTTCAAACACAATTATCATGAATGTTCTTAGATGACATCTTGAGCATTTGTTGATGCCAGAAATTCGGAGTCTTCTATATGTATTATAGTAAAATTGCTATGAAACAACTTCTTTTATTTCTCAAATTATGTGAGGAGAAATATATATATATATGCATACTACTTTCTCCATATTCAACTTAAATTTACATTACTGGAGCTTCGTCTATATGCTCTAGCCAAAACGTCCAGCATGTAAATTTGAGAAAGTTGTTGTCAAAAATTGGGCAACCAAGTAAAAAAAGGAATTTAGACCACGTGGATAGGTAGAACACCTTGCTTAACCGGCCTTTGAAGTTCCAGACAACACAGTCTCAAGTAAGTTTGGATTGGGGAGAAGGGGGGGGAGGGGGGGGGGGGGGGGGGTGTATTTGTGGCTTCCTCTGATAGGGTTGTTTGTACAAGTCTGCAAATATATATGGTTTATTGCACATTACAGGAGTGGTATAAGTAGGAAATGATTGAAAGCAGCCATTTATGGTTCATGTGTACATGTGTTTAGCCACACCTACATGCACTTCATGGATAAGTTGCAGATTCAGAGTTACAGGCAATTCAAATTTATGGGGAATAATTGGTCACATATGCCCAGGTAAGTGAAGTGCCACTGCATAATAAAAAGCTGTCTACAATACATAAATGACAATACCATTGACATTTTGGCTTGCTGCTCTGGAAGAGCATCCAGCCAAAATGGCGAGAGAAAAATTCCAAGTGGATTATTGAGGCAGTTATTTATTCCAGTGAGCCTTGCTCTAAGACCCAACTATGTTTCAATGGAGATGGAATTTGTAGAGATTTGATCAGTGCTCTCCACCAAATGTATGATTGGAAGTTTGATCTTTGAATGTTTATTTTGAGACTAGATTGGCAAGGTGAGCGTAGGCTGATATCTATGCCAATGTCAGTGCTCAGTAGTCCTTTAGGCTTGACCTTCCCCTTTCTCATAAATGCACTGGCAGTGTCACACCCGGTGAACGCATGAAAGCCTAGGACTGCTTCACTGGCACCAATGTGATGTTGCACTGCATTGATATCGATCCTCCTTCTTTTGTTTACCTGATTGCTGATAAGATCATCGTAGGTCAGTGAGTACAACTCAACACCATCACTCGGCAATTCCCAGCACTCTTTACCTAGATTTTGCTGCGTGAAGTATTGCTCTGCCTTGAGGTTTGAGAATGTGGTTCATTTAGAGCTACATGCAGTGCATGTTGGGGAACAGACTGCATTTGGAGAGCTGGCTAAGTAAAATTATATACAATGAAGGGGACCCAGTGTCACAGCAATTTCCCTCCCAATACTGCAGCAAGTAATCCAATGATTACCACTGATGTGATGAATTTGAATATTAAAAAAGAAAATTATGATCATTTTAACAAGCGACATGTCCTCAGATACATATATACCTTCATCCTGTACTGGTATAAAACCATCATTTTGTCTTAAGAGTGGTTAACTGTAATCCATCAACATGGGTAAATTGGTTTCTGAGCAAGCAGAATATGCTCGTCAGTAAGCCGTTCACCACTCTTCAATGTTTTCACCATGGATTGCTTTAGAGTATGATTCTTTTCCTTTTTTCTGCTATAGCAAAAACAATTCTAGAAATGATGTTACTAATAACAAATACATGACAACTGTTACGGTGCAACCTTTGAAGGATTTCTTTTTTCAGGGATAAGTTCATTCTGAGAGCTATCTTTTCTCTCTCTCGCTCCTAGTGCCTCTCTCGTTCCTAGTGTAAAAATATTATAGAAAGAATTAAGTAAACCTCTACTACACATATCATAATTACCAAGCACAGATTACCAACCTTTGGAGGATAATCTTTTTTCGGGGATGAATCCATCTCGAGAGCTATCTTCCCTCCTCCTCTTTGATTGAGACTGGGCGGTTTACCAGCTGGAGGATCATTCACAGGACCAGGTTGATGTGGTGAGTCATCCTGATTTGTTTTAACACCAACACAATTTGACACACAAGAGCATGCCAAATAATGTTAGTAGCTATGCACTGTATACACACCCAGCAGCTGCACCTGAAGCTTAATTACTCGGGCTCACCCCACAATGTCTAATTAATTTTATAATTATTAGCAATCTTATTATTATACCAGTTGCTGATTGAGTCTTGCTGACTTTGGACCATGCCAAATCTTCAGCCGGACAATTGATTGCTGTTTTCAGAATTTTGCCTTGGGCATTATTAAGATAAAATCGTCCCTTTCCAACGTCTTAATTAATCTCCCCCTTCCAAACCTTTATTTTTCTTGGACTCTATGAGCACCTTGTCACCAATCTTCAGCTTATGTGTGCTATGCTTAGCATCATACTGCCACTTCTGGTTGGACTGTGCTTTCTGTATGTTCGCAAGTACATTCTCATGCAGCTTCTTTTGTATCCCTAGCATACGCTCAACTCTGGTTGCAAGATCTAGCTCTTGCTCTGGGTGAGCCTCAATATTGGTTTGAAGAGTGATGTCTATAGGAAGGTGAGCTTCTCTGCCATACATGAGCAAAAATGGAGTGTACTTAGTGGAATTGTGTCGACTATGCAAAAAGTACGTTGTCAAGCAGTTCGTCCCAATTGTCTTGGTGATCATTCACCAGCTTTTGGGGCTGGACTTTTAGAGTTTGATTAAAGAGCTCATCGAGGCCATTGGACTGAGGGTGATAGGCACTGGTAATCTTATGCTTTAAAGCCTGTGAGTTCCTCAAGCTGATTGCAAAACTCTCTGCCCTGGTCTGAAACAATCTCCAAAGGGCAGCCATGGCAAAATATCATCTTGTAGAGAAACTCTGCTACATGCTTTGCCTCCTTCGTTGGCATTGGAGCTTTCAACCCATTTTTAAAAATAATCAGTGAGGATTATGCAATAATGGTAGCCATTCTTGCTTGGAGGCAAAGTTATCAGATCAATCCTAACCTCGTTCCAAGTGTCAAACACAGGGATAGGATGCAACGAAGGTGCAGGACGATCAAATTTCCTTTTAGTGGGTTGGCACACCTCACAGTGTTTTACCTACAATGAAATGTAAGGAACACGAATCACAAGCATAATCAGTGACACTGAAAATGTTATACTCATGGCGCGACAATGTACAATAGCTGCCATAACATTATAACATACCCAGTCAGCTACATCATTATTGATTGTTTTCCAGTAATATCGGGCAGAGACCTTAGCAGCAACCTTATCCCGACCAAAATGACAGCCTCCAACAGTGTCATTATGACAAGGTTCTAAAATTTTGCGTTTTGTGTTATCAGACACAACCTGAATGTTGCAATAATGGTTAAACAGTCGGACATGAATTGTTACATAGCTATATAGCAGTTATTTTGTACCCAGCACTTATAATTAACAACTGTTTACCTGCCGCAAAGACGCTCCCTTGCCCTTGTAGTGCAGAACACCATCTATATACTTTTTGGACCTCTTCCTGATAATACACTTTTCCTGTTTGGTGGATTCTAGTGGATAAAGACTTTGGGATAGGCAAGCATGTAGCTCCTCATGATGGTCTCCTCAAAATGCGAAGAATCAGTGTCTTCTCCTCGGCCACGTTCTCCTTGGTACAAGCACTACGTTTCTCATCTCTCTTTTCCATTCTCACAGTAAACAGCTGTATTTTGCGCGCGACACGCAGGGGGTTCAAGATTTCCTAAAGCGTACTATTAGGGAGACCTTATATCCTAAGGAAATATTGCACGCGGGTGCCAAATATCCTAGGATTGTTTACGCAGGGGTACCGAGAATAGGGGATACCATATATTCGGTGACACCGGTATAGGAAAATTTTCTGGGGGAACAAGGTACATGAATTTTGATATATTAACTGGTTATTAGGCCTTATACTACTGTTTACTACCTAAGCCATGAAAGAACTAGTATGTTTGAAATCATCAAATTAATGATTTATGTATCACTTATGTACTGAGAAGCTACCAAAGTGTGTTTTAGTCCAGTATATATATATATATATGAGCTTTGAAAATCAATGTATACAGACATACACAACCACACATACAAAACAAATTACAAATTATAATACATATACCAACAGCAAAATGCTGTACTGGAGGCTTAGCTAAAGTGCCAACATAAGGTATGTGCTATCGTCCACCTGGTCCAAGTGTTCCGTGGACCCAATTGGGGTAGGCATGAGAGATCCAGGGTCGGCATGGAGGCGTAGTTTTTCCACCCAGCCCAGTTGCTGCCCCATGATATCCTCAGTATCCAGAGTGGAACGAAGAATATCGGGATTGGATCTGTGGAAGCACATTTACAACAATATTATGAGCGTACGCTGAAAACAACAACAAAACAACCAAAAATCTTGCTCAAGTGCTGTCAATACTTTCTGTTTGCTATAAATGAAACATTATACTTCACCAACATTTGGGCGGGGGGGAGGGGGCTGGCACTACAAATATAGCATGCATGCAACATGCACACATTGATATAAGGCAAGTTGACTCCCAAAGCATGTGTGTTGGGTTCAGCTGATTCTCAATGCATGATGGGTTGAGGCAGTCTGACTCAAGGCATTTGGGAAGACTAGGCATTTAACTACATGTCATGCAGATGCTGAATCCTATCATTACGCTATATACATGTGTATATAGTATAGTACATATATATAGTATATATATAGTATCATGTATATACTCTCAATGAACTCTCAGTTGACATAACATTATAATCAACTTCAAATTGTCTTCTCAATGTTTCGACTAGCCTTCATCAGTGAGATGCTAAGGCTCGCATGAGCCTCCTATACACCGGTAGCTATATAGCTATCCACCTCGTGCCAGTACACGCGCCTAGCACATGCACCAGATGTAAATAAATCAATTAATTTTAATTAAATAAATAAATTAATTATTAATTAAATAAATAAACAAATAAATAAATACATAAAACAATAATTAAAATAATAACAACAAAAACAATAACAACAAAAACATTAATAATAACAACAATGATGATAATAGTAGTATTAATAATAGTAATAATAATAATAGTAATAAAAATAGTACTAATAAAAATAGTATATAATAAAAATAGTAATAAAAATAGTAATAATAATAGTAATAATAATAATAATAATAATAGTAATAGTAATAATAATAATAGTAATAATAATAATAGTAATGATAATAATAGTAATACAACAACAACAACAACAACAACAACAACAACAACAACAATAAATCAAATAAGAGTAATTATGGTGGTCATGGCTTCAAATTCAGGCTCTTCAGAGTAGCTCCAGTAGCCAGGCAAGTCCATTCTACAGTCTCGATCGAACAGCTCACACTTTGGTGCTAGGCTGATATGCAATGCCTCCTTCACTAGCAGTTCCTTCTGTCTTCTGGCCTGGTCCAAGATGGTGGCTTCCTCCCACAAAATAGGGTGTCCATTATCCCTTGCATGTTCAGCAATTGCAGACCTCTCTCTATTACACATTCCACATTCTACAATTCTACAGGCATCTTGATGTTCTTTCACTCTGGTCTCCAGTCTTCTGATGGTCTCCCCCATGTACTATTTCCCACAGCTACAAGGGATGCAGTACACAACATATGAGTGCATATTAGCTGGTAAAACATCCTTCACTCTGCTCAGTTGTGTCCTCACCCGATCTGAAGACAACTTTTATGTTGAACTTCCTGCAGGTCACTGCAGACCTGCAGTAATTTATTTATTTATTATTATTTATTTATTTTAATCTTTTATGTATTTCCTATTTGAATTTTATTAATTATTATTATTATTATTATTATTATTATTATTATTATTATTATTATTATTATTATTATTATTATTATTATTATTATTATTATTTTTATATATTTTTTTTTAATTAAAAAAAAAAAAAAAATTTTTTTAAATTATTATTATTATTATTATTATTATTATTATTATTATTATTATTATTACTATTATTACTATTATTACTATTACACATTATGATAAACAGGCACATAATTATGTTAAACAGGCAATATCATAGTCCATTCAAGTATAATAATAATGATAATTAATAATTATAATAATAAGTTAAAAGTAGTCGGAATGCACCCAAGATGTTCCCAGCACAGCAGCAGCATTATTTTATTATTATTATTATTATTATTATTATTATTATTATTATTATTATTATTATTATTATTATTATTATTATTAATTATTAATTATTATTATTATTAATTATTATTATTATTATTATTAATTATTATTATTATTATTATTTGATCTTTATGTATTTACTATTTGTTGTTGTTATTATTATTATTATTATTATTATTATTATTATTATTATTATTATTATTATTATTATTATTATTATTATTATTATTATTTATTTATTATTTATTAAAAAAAATTAAATTTTATTTTATTTTATTATTTTATTATTATTATTATTATTATTATTATTATTATTATTATTATTATTATTATTATTATTATTATTATCTTTTATGTATTTACTATTTGATTTAAATTATTTTTTTAAATTATACATCTGGTGCACGTGTACTGGCATGTGGTGGATAGCTAGCTACCGGTATATAGCAGGCTCACGTGAGCCTTGAGCATCTCATTATTCCTGATGAAGGTTAGAGCATCTAGTCGAAACATCGAGTGAATATAATTTGAAGTCAATTATTGAGAAGGTGATTGTATAATATATAATGCTCTTGGTGAATTAATCCAAGAATGTTTCCCACTTGAGTACACAACAATTCTAACCTTGCACTTGCTAATCGTGTAAAATCCTCATCTTCACTGGCCCGCGTGAGGATCTCGGAGTCTTCACTCGTCTCTGACTGGTGCAAGAAGCGGTGTGAGACAACGACAGTGGGCATGGCCTCACAGGAAGAATCTGTGACTTCCAACGTAACCTGTACACGTAAGACAGATTTAAAAAAAATCTTGAATAGGAAAATGTTCTGCGATCACAGGAAGAGAAAAAACCGTAACGATTAATAAAAAAATGTTTTCCTTTTACAAAAATATCATCACCCTGGTGAAGATGAAGTCTTATAGACACAGTGCATGTAAGGTGTAACACTGGAAGCCAGGGTGTCATGGTGGGTGCTACATGTGTATATAAGGTGCAAGACTGGAAGTCAGGGTGTCATGGTGGGTGCTACATGTGTATATAACTGGAAGTCAGGGTGTCATGGTGAGTGATACATGTGTATATAAGGTGCAACACTGGAAGTCATGGTGTCATGGTGGGTGCTACATGTGTATGTAAGGTGTAATTCTGAAAGTCAGGGTGTCATGGTGGGTGCTACATGTGTATGTAAGGTGTAACACTGGAAGCCAGGGTGTCATGTGGGTGGTACATGTGTATGTAAGGTGTAACACTGGAAGTCAGGGTGTCATGGTGAGTGATACATGTACATGACTATGTAAGGTGGAACACTGGAAGTCAGGGTGTCATGGTGGGCGCTATTTGGTTTAAGGTGGAACACTGGAATCCAGGGTGTCATGGCGGGTGCTACATATGTGTATGTAAGATGGAATACTGGAAGCTAGGGTGTCATGGTGGGTGTTACATGTGTATGTATATATAAGGTGAACACTGGAAGCTAGGGTGTCATGATGGGTGTTATATGTATATAAGGTGGAACACTGGAAGCCAGGGTGTCATGGAGGGTGCTACATGTACATGTATATATAAGGTGAACACTGGAAGCTAGGGTGTCATGATGGGTGTTATATGTGTGTAAGGTGGAATACTGGAAGCTAGGGTGTCATGGTGGGTGCTACATGTGTATGTAAGGTAGAACACTGGAAGCTAGGGTGTCATGGTGGGTGCTACATGCATGTAAGGTGGAACACTGGAAGCCAGGGTATCATGGTGGGTGTTACATGTGTGTAAGGTGGAATACTGGAAGCCAGGGTGTCATGGTAGGTGCTACAGTAGGAGACAAATAAAGTTCCAGTTCCGTTGCATTAATATTCCGTTGGCGCTATTTACGTCGTTCCAACGCCGTTTAGTAACAGGTCCGTTCCAATGCCGAGGAATCTTTTTTCTTCGCGTTTCAAACTCGTTCGCAGTTCAATTATCTCGCCCTTGTTCGCGCGGTCGTTCTCCAGCCTCGTGCTTCAATTACAATCGGCGTCGTGCTCCTGCTTGTTCGTCTTAGGTAACCTCTCGCTTCTTGACCATTCATAATGTCGTTCTTCAGCAAAAGGCCATCGATATTAATGCAAGCCTCGAAGGAATAGAGGAGCTGATAAAGTGGACCGACGAAAAAACTGTTGACTAGCATCAGCGTCTGCTAAAGACCAAACTAGGACTACAACATTTCACTGCGCACCATTCTGTGGTGCAGGACCGCTTTAGGATAGACTTCCCAAGGTAGCTCTACTGTCAGTTCATCAGACACGCGGAACGAGGTAATCTGTCTATCATTTCTAAAGCTTGCTAAGCTTAGTTTATCTGACAACTTGGTTTAAGCTTACAGTTTATAAGCTGGTTTGGCTTAGTTTAAGGAAGCTTGATTGATTAGCTTATTTTAAATTTGAAAGGTAAGCTTATGAACATAGCTTTGCCTGGGTTGTGGAGGAGTTTAGCTTGGGGGCTTGAAGGACCTAAGACAATCTTGCCTGCTTAGTTTACTACTTAGCTACTCTTTGGCAAGCTTAGCTTGTATTGGTGAAACATTTGATTTCCAAATCTTAAAGGCAAGGTAATATTACAATTCTCCTCCCTACCCTACCTTTCCAGATGAAAAGAAGATGGGAGAGATGACTTGTGGCATAGAGGATGTTATATGGATTGGTGAATGCAGTCCAACTCAAGATCCACAGACTGCACTCAGGATTGTTTGAACTTGAATGTTGTACTTTACAAAATTGCTATATTTTGTTCACTGGTTACCATAATAATTGAGCAATGAGCATGCATAACTATCACCAGTGAACGTTCATGACAATTTAACACATATCATGCAAGGCTTGTATTAAGGTTGGCTGTCACAACCAAGACTACCCAATTGCATTTATTTAAAAACGACCATCTCTTGGTGTGCACACCATTTCTCTGACATGCACATTTTTGTGTGAATCGTAGAGTACTTGCCTTGGAGTAGTAGACATCTTCACATAATAAAAGATGACAGTCAGTTTAAAACTAACACTATCAATATAATTTTCCATTATTTTGCAAGCATAAATACTTGCATGCCTGCTGGATTGACTCCAAACACTTCTCTCATTACAGGCTCAAATTCAAAAGGGTCCATGGGGTAGGTAGGTGGTTGGAAACAGTGATTATAGGAGAGAAGTCGACTAGTATGTGTAAGTCGATGGGGGGCATCACGGACCAACTTATCCCGCAACTCAACCATAGAAGCCGGAGTCCTGTTGCATGTACAATGAGACATCCACCATGCAATAGAGAAATGCATTGCAGAAATTTATGTTTGATGTAACTTTTCCACACTTACAGAACACCTGCCATCAAACACATGACCCATATTCCACCATGCTTAAGGGCTACACCGACAGAGTTCTCCGTTAGCCAAAATATCAATGTGTAAATGCATCATACCATCTCTTGGTCTATACATGGTTGAGGTGAGGCCTAACATTCTGACATGGCTTGTTACATACAAAAGCTTAGCTAGGGGTTTCTAGAGGTTAAGTTTTTTAAGGCAAGTCCTGCTAAGCTACTAGACGCTCTGTAAACTCTTCAACCTTTCTAGGGCAAGGTCTGCTAAGCTACTCTGTGAAGTTTCTCTAAGGCAAGGCTTGCTAGCTACTAAAGGTCCTGTTAGGGCATTTAAAAAGGGGGGGGGGGGGGGGGCTTTGTTTTGCAAGCCTTAGTCTACACCAGGCTTTACCTAACACTATGCTTAGAAAACCTAACCTCTACAAAACTATATAGCAAGCTTTGTCTAAGCATCTTATCTAAACTGAGTAATTACTAACAAGAAGGCAAAGCTAATAGCTAATAGTAACACAAGTAGAGCTGAAGGACACTAGTGGGCACAGGCCAAAAGGCTAGGAAAAGAAAATACTTACTTCTGTCAGCAGTAGACTTCATGAAGAGCAAAATGACATCTGCGAAGAAGAAAACAAAAGAGAAGAAAGAAACACTCACTAGATATAGCATCGGATTGTAACACACCTGGCGCCCACCCAATGTGCGCGTGCACACGCGTTTATAAAATAAGTGCTAAGATTAAAAAATTGGAAACGTAAACTTAACGGCGTTTGTTATGCGTTATTCGTCGGGTTTTTATGCGTTTATTCCGCGTTTCTGTTTTCCTTACCCACCGTTGGAACGGGTACGGAACTGGAACTTTGGTGTCATGGTGGGTGCTACATGTACATGCATGTAAGGTGGAACACTGGAAGCTAGGGTGTTATGGTGGGTGCTACATGCATGTAAGGTGAACACTGGAAGCTAGGGTGTCATGGTGGGTGCTACATGTGTATGTAAGGTGACCACTGGAAGCTAGGGTGTCATGGTGGGTGCTACATGCATGTAAGGTGGAAGACTGGAAGCTAGGGTGTCATGGTGGGTGCTACATGTACATGCATGTAAGGTGGAACAACTATTTTCTTGATCCAACATGTACATAGAATAATTTGGTGTGTCTAGAGGGGTAGAGGGGAGGGGAGGGGAGGAACATACTTGGACTTCCCCGTTGACCTCCCCCCACCCACCTCCTACATATGTATGTGCAATACAGGACTGACGGCCGGCATCATATTCTGGCCCATTATGGACTTGCCTAGCTGGTTAGACTAACCTGAGCCTTGGGCATGTCAGCATCAGAAGCTTCTTTGTCGACGATGTCCGGTCTGTGAGGATGTTCCTGTGTGTCGTCAGGACATTGAGGCTCAAACAACAGCTCCCTGTCAGGCCCCGGGGGGAAATTACCTTGCTGCTCCAGCAATATCTGGAGGAGGAGGAGGAGGAGGAGGAAGAGGAGTGGGAAGAGGAGGAGGAAGAGGAGTGGGAAGAGGAGGAGGAAGAGGAGTGGGAAGAGGAGGAGGAAGAGGAGTGGGAAGAGGAGTGGGAAGAGGAGGAGGAAGAGGAGTGGGAAGAGGAGGAGGAAGAGGAGTGGGAAGAGGAGTGGGAAGAGGAGTGGGAAGAGGAGGAGGAAGAGGAGTGGGAAGAGGAGGAGGAAGAGGAGTGGGAAGAGGAGGAGGAAGAAGAGTGGGAAGAGGAGGAGGAAGAGGAGGAGGAAGAGGAGTGGGAAGAGGAGTGGGAAGAGGAGGAGGAAGAAGAGTGGGAAGAGGAGGAGGAAGAGGAGGAGGAAGAGGAGTGGGAAGAGGAGTGGGAAGAAGAGGAGGAAGAGGAGTGGGAAGAGGAGGAGGAAGATGGTCAAGTTCATAACTCCCAAGATTATACATAAATGTATATATATATACACACACTGTTTAAATTGAAGTCTGCACTCTTTAAAGCTGACCTGGTAGGCCAAGTAAAAAGCCTTGGCCACAGTGAGAGTCATGGCGTGGCTCTTGTCCAGACTGGCACAGCGGAACACAAAACTGTAGTACCTGCACGAACACGAGGGACAAGTAACCATGGTGTTCACTCAATGTAGTTCATAAAGTAATACTCCCACAAACTCTCGACCGGATGAAAATGATACACACACGCAACCTTTAGTTTAAAGCCTGGTCAGCACGGAGCATGCTGGTGAGATGAGTGCAGCTTTCTCTGGTGCAGAGATGGAAGCTTATGGTGGTCAAGCAGCAGCTGCAAGTCACTAATTTTGCTGCAAGTCTTGGGAGGAGCCAAGCAGGAAACCATGCCAACACAATAAGGTACAATTGGTATGCAGGCAGGGGTCCTTAGATTATTGTAACTACTTTTCAAGTTTAGACCCAAAGCATCAAAACACCTCAGGAAATTAAACTTGACACTATTAAGCAGATTTCTGGACACTTGGTCAGTGTACAACATGCAAGCCAAGCTTCTATAACATGCAAAAAGAGTTGCTAAGCTTCTAAGAGAGTTGCTAAGCTTCTACAAGATGCAAGAAGAGTTGCTAAGCTTCTAAGAAGAGTTGCTAAGCTTCTGCAAGATGCAAGAAGAGTTGCTAAGCTTCTACAACATGCAAGAAGAGTTGCTAAGCTTCTAAGAAGAGTTGCTAAGCTTCTACAAGATGCAAGAAGAGTTGCTAAGCTTCTAAGAAGAGTTGCTAAGCTTATACAAGATGCAAGAAGAGTTGCTAAGCTTATACAACATGCAAGAAGAGTTGCTAAGCTTCTAAGAAGAGTTGCTAAGCTTCTACAAGATGCAAGAAGAGTTGCTAAGCTTCTAAGAAGAGTTGCTAAGCTTATACAAGATGCAAGAAGAGTTGCTAAGCTTCTACAACATGCAAGAACAGTTGCTAAGCTTCTACAACATGCAAGAACAGTTGCTCTAGCTTATTCCTTTGTCTTGGCTTGCCACTCAAAGCCTGGCAGGCATTATTAGTGCAGTGCTGATGAGTGGAATATTTCCCTCCAAAAGATGTGGTTTTACATTTCCTTGAGCATGTTCCAAGAAAGTAATGCTGCCATTCATGAGCACCACTTGTACATATTTTTTCCACTGTCAAGAACAAACATTTCTACATATTTTTGCACTGTCATGAGCAACCATTTCTACATCTTTTTGCCAGTCACGAGCAACCATTTCTACATATTACTGCACTGTCATGAGCAATCATTTCTACATATTCTTGCCACTGTCATGAGCAACCATTTCCAGTCTGTTTGCACACACGTGGGGTTATTGTGTTGACGACCCTTTACATGTTTGTGTGTGGGTGGGGGTTGGTTGCTGAGTAAAGAAACAGATTAGCAATGTCTCGTCACTGGAAAGCTACTGGTAGTAAATTGCTATGAATGGACTCACATATGGTACACAAGTTACACAAGTGGAAGGAAGGAGAGATCTTTGAAGACGGATTTAACCATGCACTCCTTTTTCTCATGGGTCATCTAGGTACGGGTCTCCGAAGCTAGAGGTGCTGATGTACAGGTCTCCAAGTGTGTGTACCACGCCAGCTAGAGGTGCTGGTGTACAGGTCTCCGAGTGTGTGTACCGGGCTACATTGCTAGAGGGAATGTTGAATGCCTATGGCAGAGCAGAGCCTAGAGATTGTTGTATGTGGACATCCCATCTACATACATGTCTAGTTGTCAGCACTGGAAGAAACACTGATTTCTGAGCTGGTGAAGACATATTCACGATCAATGCTTAACAAATACGTAGAAACTATAACCAAGTAAGTACGTACGTACGTACCTAAGGTCTCAACAAACTCTCAGTACACTGAATACAGACACTGCACATGTATAATGCTTTCTCGCTATCTGGCCTTCATCATTATTCCTGAAGAAAGCTAGATGCAAGGCTAGATGCTCTAGCCTTCATCATTATTCCTGAAGAAAGCTAGCTGCAAGGCTAGATGCTCTAGCCTTCATCATTACTCCTGAAGAAAGCTAGATGCAAGGCTAGATGCTCTAATCTTCATCATTACTCCTGAAGAAAGCTAGATGCAAGGCTAGATGCTCTAGCCTTCATCATTACTCGTGAAGAAGACTAGATACAGGGCTAGCCTTCATCATTACTCATGAAGAAGACTAGATGCAGGGCTAGATGCTCTAGCCTTCATCATTATTCATGAAGAAAGCTAGATGCAAGGCTAGATGCTCTAATCTTCATCATTACTCCTGAAGAAAGCTAGATGCAAGGCTAGATGCTCTAGCCTTCATCATTGTTCCTGAAGAAGGCTAGATGCTCTAGCCTTCATCATTACTCCTGAAGAAGACTAGATACAGGACTAGATGCTCTAGCCTTCATCATTGTTCCTGAAGAAGAATAGATGCACGGCTAGATGCTCTAGCCTTCATCATTACTCCTGAAGAAGACTAGATACAGGGCTAGATGCTCTAGCCTTCATCATTGTTCCTGAAGAAGACTAGATGCACGGCTAGATGCTCTAGCCTTCATCATTACTCCTGAAGAAGACTAGATACAGGGCTAGATGCTCTAGCCTTCATTATTACTCATGAAGAAAGCTAGATGCAAGGCTAGATGCTCTAGCCTTCATCATTACTCCTGAAGAAGACTAGATGCACGGCTAGATGCTCTAGCCTTCATCATTACTCCTGAAGAAGACTAGATACAGGGCTAGATGCTCTAGCCTTCATCATTGTTCCTGAAGAAGACTAGATGCACGGCTAGATGCTCTAGCCTTCATCATTACTCCTGAAGAAGACTAGATGCACGGCTAGATGCTCTAGCCTTCATCATTACTCCTGAAGAAGACTAGATACAGGGCTAGATGCTCTAGCCTTCATCATTGTTCCTGAAGAAGACTAGATGCACGGCTAGATGCTCTAGCCTTCATCATTACTCCTGAAGAAGACTAGATGCAAGGCTAGATGCTCTAGCCTTCATCATTGTTCCTGAAGAAGACTAGATGCACGGCTAGATGCTCTAGCCTTCCTCATTACTCCTGAAGAAGACTAGATGCATGGCTAGATGCTCTAGCCTTCATCATTACTCCTAAAGAAGACTAGATGCAAAGCTAGATGCTCTAGCCTTCATCATTGTTCCTGAAGAAGACTAGATGCACGGCTAGATGCTCTAGCCTTCATCATTACTCCTGAAGAAGACTAGATGCAAGGCTAGATGCTCTAGCCTTCATCATTACTCCTGAAGAAGACTAGATGCAAGGCTAGATGCTCTAGCCTTCATCATTGTTCCTGAAGAAGACTAGATGCACGGCCAGATGCTCTAGCCTTCATCATTACTCCTGAAGAAGACTAGATACAGGGCTAGATGCTCTAGCCTTCATCATTGTTCCTGAAGAAGACTAGATGCCCGCTAGATGCTCTAGCCTTCATCATTACTCCTGAAGAAGACTAGATGCAAGGCTAGATGCTCTAGCCTTCATCATTGTTCCTGAAGAAGACTAGATGCACGGCTAGATGCTCTAGCCTTCATCATTACTCCTGAAGAAGACTACATGCAAGGCTAGAGCATCTAGCCTTCATCATTACTCCTGAAGAAGACTAGATGCAGGGCTAGATGCTCTAGCCTTCATCATTACTCATGAAGAAAGCTAGATACAGGGCTAGATGCTCTAGCCTTCATCATTGTTCCTGAAGAAGACATGATGAAGGCTAGATGCTCTAGCCTTCATCATTACTCCTGAACAAGGATAGAGAACAGCCGAAACGATGAGTAAATTTAAGTTGACTATCGAGAAAACTGTTATATTAGTAAAGTACAGGTGTGTAACATAACCTGTACATATTAAGTGGATACAGACACTCAAGGTTCCTAGAACCAACAGTCTATATAGTAGGTGCTTAACAAAGAAGGAGCTTAAGGGAGATCAAACCATTTTTTTAAAGAAAAAATGGAAAACCTTCATAAAATTTTCTTTGCTGTTAATTTTGATACCGGAAGACACTTTGTTACAAAGCTTTCTAATGATATACAGTACTTCTTGAAGGCAAGTAATAAGTCTGTACAGTGAGCTACTTCAAAGCATATGCAGGACCTCATGAAGGCTAGTGCATACATGTAGTCTGTACAGCGATGACAATCAAAAACTTAGAATCTGTATGCTGACCACCTAGATATTCACCGAGTGTCTATAACCACTTCATATTCACAAGTTGTGTAACAGAACCTCATGTCCATGGAAGCTTTTGAATACCACATAGAGGGCAGTGGACGTCAATAAAGACAAGACAACCTGTGTGATTGGGATGCGGTTAGATCAGGGTACAGTTCATCGCTGTGTACAGACCACAGACTGGTTCCCAGTGCACGCATCGTTAAAGCAATGCAATGCATGTGACGCGTTGGAACCGGCTCCGCTCGAATAGAACTCTCATCTATTCGAGCGGAGCGGTTGCTACAGAGTACCCGCTTGAAAAAAGCTATCTTCTGGTACCAAAATAAGGTTAATTTATTTTTTATAAAATAACCACTACTGCTTACGTAACTGGAAATCAGACCAATTTTACTTGTACTTTTACTTGTACTCTCATAGCCTATAATCATGAAGGAAAAAAATAAAATAAAGATACCATTAGCAAGCACACTGCACTGGCTGGCTATACAGTAGATGAGGATCCTAGTGTGTGGATGTGAGCATAGATATGGTACTTTAGATTAGACCATCCGTTATCAGATACTTGGTCCCCCTCCTTAACAGAGACACCAGCTTAGCAACCAGCATTTGACGGAGTATGCATTATCATTTACTTGGCATCCAGGTCCTTGGCCACGAAGCAAAATGCCTCAGGGATGTCCTCGTAGGTGCCGCAATACGAGACACGGAACAGCGGGAAGTTGAACAGGATCTTGGCCACACCCCTTGGCTCTGATGTCGCTTCCTCCTTGCCTCTGTTCACTTCTTTCACGCGAATATTGGTCGTGGTGATCTAAAGGACGGCAGAGAAACAAGGGTTTTCATTGGTCCATCATGTGGAGCCACACACACACACACACACGCAGCAATAACACACACAAACTTATCTAATTGTACTGAATAATCAAATTTGACTTTTTAATATCAGTTTGTGTAACACAAAGTTACCTACACAATGGAATTTAAACCCAAGTTGAACAAGAAGTGAAAGTTTAAAACACTGCAGACGAAGCATAATATAGCCTTGAAGAACTTCCCTCCTGGTCGGCATAGCAGCTCCGACCATCCAGCACTCCGTCTGTTGGCTACATATCTCAACGAAAGAGAAGTGACAAAATGAGTCTCGGAGCCTCAAGACAAAGACTAAGCATTAGTGTGCATTGGCACTGAGAAACTGGACGCTTTCTTTAAAATAAAATTAAAGATGGTAAAAAAAATTAAGTACATAATTTTGAAATAGCAATAAACTTCCTGTTCGTTAAATTGCCCTGGGCAGTTTGCAGACACTGTCATGCATAGTTAATCGTTATCATCACTGGCAACACAAGCTGGGTGGTCCAGCTATAGCGGGAAGCTGGGTGGTCCAGTTTTAGCGGGAAGCTGGGTGGTCCAGTTGTAGCGGGAAGCTGGGTGGTCCAGTTGTGGCGGGAAGCTGGGTGGTCCAGTTTTAGCGGGAAGCTGGGTGGTCCAGTTGTAGCGGGAAGCTGGGTGGTCCAGTTGTGGCGGGAAGCTGGGTGGTCCAGTTGTTAGCGGGAAGCTGGGTGGTCCAGTTTTAGCGGGAAGCTGGGTGGTCCAGTTGTAGCGGGAAGCTGGGTGGTCCAGTTGTGGCGGGAAGCTGGGTGGTCCAGTTTTAGTGGGAAGCTGGGTGGTCCAGTTGTAGAGGGAAGCTGAGTGGTCCAGTTGTGGCGGGAAGCTGGGTGGTCCAGTTGTTAGCGGAAACAGTCACACCATCAACCATCCATGAGACAATAGGTTTCCCAAAGATGATAATTTTAAAGTCTTCACTCCAGCATGTACATATACATGTACATGTACATGTGGCTACCAGAGAACATGGAGGAAGGTGGCTCTGGGCCTTATGAGCCACTGGAATGGCAATCCCGAACACACACTGGACCAACACCACACTGGGTTGAGGCAGGTCGAAGTAGGTTGACAACAGCTCTATGGGGACACACACTGGACCAACACCACACTGGGTTAAGGCAGGTTGAAGTAGGTTGACAATAGCTCTATGGGGACACTCACTGGACCAACACCACACTGGGTTGAGGCAGGTCGAAGTAGGTTGACAATAGCTCTATGGGGACACTCACTGGACCAACACCACACTGGGTTAAGGCAGGTTGAAGTAGGTTGACAATAGCTCTATGGGGACACTCACTGGACCAACACCACACTGGGTTGAGGCAGGTCGAAGTACAGGTTGACAATAGCTCTATGGGGACACTCACTGGACCAACACCACACTGGGTTGAGGCAGGTCGAAGTAGGTTGACAACAGCTCTATGGGGACACACACTGGACCAACACCACACTAGGTTAAGGCAGGTTGAAGTAGGTTGACAATAGCTCTATGGGGACACTCACTGGACCAACACCACACTGGGTTGAGGCAGGTCGAAGTAGGTTGACAATAGCTCTATGGGGACACTCACTGGACCAACACCACACTGGGTTGAGGTAGGTTGACAACAGCTCTATGGGGACACACACTGGACCAACACCACATTGGGTCAAGGCAGGTTGAAGTAGGTTGACTATGGGGACACACACTAGACCAAAACCACACTGGGTTGAGGCAGGTTGAAGTAGGTTGACAAGAGCTCTATGGGGACACACACTGGACCAACACCACACTGGGTTGAGGCAGGTTGAAGTAGGTTGACAACAGCTCTGGGGACACACACTGGACCAACACCACACTGGGTTGAGGCAGGTTGAAGTAGGTTGACAAGAGCTCTATGGGGACACACACTGGACCAACACCACACTCAGGTTGAAGTAGGTTGACAATAGCTCTATGGGGACACACACTAGACCAACACCACACTGGGTTGAGGCAGGTTGAAGTAGGTTGACAAGAGCTCTATGGGGACACACACTGGACCAACAACACACTGGGTTGTTGCAGGTTCAAGTACATAGATTGACAAGAGCTCTATGGGGACACACACTGGACCAGCAACACACTGGGTTGAGGCAGGTTCAAGTAGGTTGACAAGAGCTCTATGGGGACACACACTGGACCAACACCACACTGGGTTGAGGCAGGTTGAAGTAGGTTGACAATAGCTGTATGGGGGCACACACTGGACCAACACCACACTGGGTTGAGGCAGGTTGAAGTTGGTTGACAATAGCTCTATGGGGACACACACTGGACCAACACCACACTGGGTTGAGGCAGGTTGAAGTAGGTTGACAACAGCTCTGGGGACACACACTGGACCAACACCACACTGGGTTGAGGCAGGTTGAAGTAGGTTGACAAGAGCTCTATGGGGACACACACTGGACCAACACCACACTCAGGTTGAAGTAGGTTGACAATAGCTCTATGGGGACACACACTAGACCAACACCACACTGGGTTGAGGCAGGTTGAAGTAGGTTGACAAGAGCTCTATGGGGACACACACTGGACCAACAACACACTGGGTTGTTGCAGGTTCAAGTACATAGATTGACAAGAGCTCTATGGGGACACACACTGGACCAGCAACACACTGGGTTGAGGCAGGTTCAAGTAGGTTGACAAGAGCTCTATGGGGACACACACTGGACCAACACCACACTGGGTTGAGGCAGGTTGAAGTAGGTTGACAATAGCTGTATGGGGGCACACACTGGACCAACACCACACTGGGTTGAGGCAGGTTGAAGTTGGTTGACAATAGCTCTATGGGGACACACACTGGACCAACACCACACTGGGTTGAGGCAGGTTGAAGTAGGTTGACAATAGCTCTATGGGGACACTCACTGGACCAACATCACACTGGGTTGAGGCAGGTTGAAGTAGGTTGACAATAGCTCTATATGGGATATGCAAACTAGGAATATCAACTAGGTATTAGTTGAGAGGCATGCAAAGGAATATATCACTTAGCCAGGTTTGGCAATGCATATACAGTATTTGAATAAATAAAAAGTTTGTGGGTCACCCAATCTGGAAATGTGCTGATTGGTCATAATTTACCATCACAACACAATTTTTCCATCAGCAAGCAGGATTATGAGCAAAGTTCATCACTGGACCAGCACCACACTGGAGGTTGAGTAGCACCAACATGACAATTATCATCAAAGATTTTCCACTTCACCCTCATGCAAAAACTCTTTCTTTTGAAGAGATGATGACATGTCACTACATGCATGTACCTTAATGACATGTACATGTAACTACATGTACATGCATGTACCTTAACTACATCCGTGTATTTTAACGACATGTAACTACATGCATGTACCTTAATGACATGTAACCACATGCATGTACGTAATGACATGTAACCACATGCATGTACATGTACCTTGACGGAGACTCTCTTTTCTACAAAGGAGTCCGGCGAAAATTTCCACAGCATGTTGATGGCATGGTTGGTGCAGCCATGGTCCTGGGCCTTGCAGCTGTCCACTGCCTGCTTCCCGAGATAATCCACCTACAAATATCCAAGGTACCATTGCGGTAACCACAATCTGCCTGTGCACGTCCTTTTGGCACTATAATTGTGGGTGTGTAGATGTAACCACACCCAGGTCACATGCCAACAAGAATTGTGGGTGTGTAGGTACAAAGTCACATGCCTCAATCAGGGACCCAAAACCCTAAAAGTTTGTTGATGGACATCGTTGAGGCAATGTGCAGGAGCTCTCCCCCCCTTACCTACCCAGGATGTCTGTGTTGTCCTCATCAACCCATGTGACATCAACAGATGACCAATTTACTAGACACATCATTCGCGGATGACCCAATTACTAGGGACATCTTCAGTTCATCCGCAGATGTCCCATGTCCCCTCTGTCAGAGTTTCCACGGATGCCAAGTTACATTACTGGGGACATCCACAGTTCATCCATGAGTACACCATGGATATCCCTAGTCACAGTTCCTGGCCATGCATGGATGCACCCTGGTTACAGTTCCTGGCCATGTATGGATGCACCCTGGTTACAGTTCCTGGCCATGCATGAGTGCACCCTGGTTACAGTTCCTGGCCATGCATGAGTGCACCCTGGATATCCCTAGTAGTCACAGTTCCTGGCCATGCATGAGTGCACCCTGGTTACAGTGGCCAGGATGCACCCTGGATATCCCTAGTCACAGTTCCTGGCCATGCATGGATGGCATGAGATTGATGATGACAACATCGGACCACCCTGTATGAGATATTTCAATGAACTTTTGCGTTACCACAAGTTCAAAGTCTGTCCTGTTTGAGCTGGACGAAATAACCCCAAAATTTCACCCTGCGAAAACTCCTCTGCTATACTATTTGTAATGTATTGCTGATTTCTATGTGACACAATATGGTATAGGGCACAATCTGGTAAAGGGTTATCAAGAACGAGCAAATGGAGTATCTTTAAGATTCCACCTGTGCTTTGTGGGGTGGTGCAACTGCCTAAATCTCTGCTTGGGACTATCACGGGATATCTCTAGTGAGGGTCACTGACTAGACAGCATGGATCCTGGAATGGAGTGTGTGTTTCTCAGACAACCTGGGATGCCTATCCTTACCATGTTCCTAGTCTAGATCCTTTATCCCTAGCCCTAGAATATTCCTAGCACTAGAACATCCCTAGCCCTAGAACACCCCTAGCCCTAGAACATCCCTAGCCCTAGAACACCCCTAGCCCTAGAATATTCCTAGCACTACAACATCCCTAGCCCTAGCCCTAGAACATCCCTAGCCCTAGAACACCCCTAGCCCTAGAACACCCCTAGCCCTAGAACATCCCTAGCCCTAGAACACCCCTAGCCCTAGAACATCCCTAGCCCTAGAACATCCCTAGCCCTAGAACACCCCTAGCCCTAGAACATCCCTAGCCCTAGAACATCCCTAGCCCTAGAACATCCCTAGCCCTAGAATATTCCTAGCCCTAGAATATTCCTAGCCCTAGAATATTCCTAGCACTAGAACATCCCTAGCCCTAGAATACCCCTAGCCCTAGAATATTCCTAGCACTAGAACATCCCTAGCCCTAGAATACCCCTGATCCCTAGCCCTTCAACCCCCCTAGCCCTGCAATCCCCCTAGCCCTGCAATCCCCCTAGCCCTGCAACCCCCCTAGCCCTACAAACCCCTTAGCCCTACAACCCGCCTAGCCCTGCAACCCCCCTAGCTCTACAACCCCCCTAGCTCTACAACCCCCCTAGCCCTGCAACCCCCCTAGCTCTACAACCCCCCTAGCCCTGGCCCAAGCACTAGTTGATTGCAGGAGCCATGCTGCATAGCTGGTCACCCTCACCAGATACATTGTGGGGGACTACTTCAACTACCCTAGGACACCTTGGGATAGTCCCAAGTACAGGACACTTGGGATATCCTAAGTACAGGACACCTGGAATATCCTAAGTACAGGACACCTGGAATATCCTAAGGTACATCTGGACCTTGTGTTCTGGTATGACTCACACACTTGCTGTACCTCAGACACTGTACCTGTTAACAGAGGGGGGAACATCGTGCAGAGGGGGGAACATCATGCAGAGGGGGGAACATCATGCAGAGGGGGGAACATCGTAGAGGGGGGAACATCATGCAGAGGGGGGAACATCATGCAGAGGGGGGAACATCATGCAGAGGGGGGAACATTATGCAGAGGGGGGAAAATCGTGCAGAGGGGGGAACATCATGCAGAGGGGGGGGGAACATCATGCAGAGGGGGGAACATCATGCAGAGGGGGGAACATCGTGCAGAGGGATAGTTTCAAGGTGTATACTAATCAATCATCACATCTAGAATATTTGAATGCTCGTACAGCAAATCTTGAGCAACAGAGCATGGTGTGACTCCTCCCCCACCACCCCCACCCCCACCCCACACACACACCTCACGCCCTCCATCCAGCAAATTCTTCCGTTAGTTGCCGACATATGCTAATATTCTAACCACCTGGCCACACATTGCGTCTCAAGGGCAAAGATCCTAGAGATTTGACTATCACCTCACCTCACATGTTTCAAGTAACGAAAACAGCTGCTAAAGCCGAGACAAGTCAGGCGACACTAACCAAGGCAGGGCAAGGGTTAAATCAACAACCACAGGCGACTAATCACGGCAGGGCAAGGGTTAAATCAACAACCACAGGCGACTAACCATGGCAGGGCAAGGGTTAAATCAACAACCACTGCTACTCCGCTGCTTAATCAACCAGCATAACTGAGCGTGCTCAGTGGCCCGGGTCTAGATGTGACAGTCAGACAGTGCCTAGTGGAGCGGAGTTCTCTGAATGCTTAGCTACGGAGTTAGCAGCTCGGCAGTGTCAAATGCTGTTTAGGTGTCTGGTGGACTTGCATCACAACTCTTTGGCTAGACTTCATAGAGAGAGAGAAAGCATTTGTGCCTGCTGGCTCCCAGAGTTATTAATCTGTACACCAGAGGGAGTTTCGGTAGACGGACTCCCACATGCGTGCACATGCATGGTACATTCGGGTCCAATACGATAAAGCATTTTTGTGTGTTAGTTGCAACCCTCAAGGCGTTTCTTCACAATTATTTTTAATTTAAAAATGTGAGATTTAATTCTCCATCACGAGGCACAATAAGCACGCTAACAAGTGCTGGCTAGATCAGGACAAAACAATGGCATCTAACCACACCCGCTTTAACCATTAGCTTGCGTGCTTATGGGGCTGGTGAGTCTGAACAGGCACCAGGGTAGTCTAGTAGTCCTGTAGACATCCCAAGGATCAACTAGAAATGTCCTCGAGTACTTGCACCACTCCAGGCCTGAACTCCATGGCCCAGCACTGCCCTAACTACGCCACTCTAGGCCTGAACTCCATGGCCCAGCACTGCCCTAACTACGCCACTCCAGGCCTGAACTCCATGGCCCAGCACTGCCTTAACTACACCACTCCAGGCCTGAACTCCATGGCTCAGCACTGCCATAACTACACCACTCCAGGCCTGAACTCCATGGCCCAGCACTAACTACACCACTCCAGGCCTGAACTCCATGGCCCAGCACTAACTACACCACTCCAGGCCTGAACTCCATGGCCCAGCACTGCCCTAACTACACCACTCCAGGCCTGAACTCCATGGCCCAGCACTGCCCTAACTACACCACTCCAGGCCTGAACTCCATGGCCCAGCACTAACTACACCACTCCAGGCTTGAACTCCATGGCCCAGCACTAACTACACCACTCCAGGCCTGAACTCCATGGCCCAGCACTTCCCTAACTATGTCACTCCAGGCCTGAACTCCATGGCCCAGCACTGCCCTAACTACGCCACACCAGGCCTGAACTCCATGGCCCAGCACTGCCTTAACTATGCCACTCCAGGCCTGAACTCCATGGCCCAGCACTGCCCTAACTACGCCACACCAGGCCTGAACTCCATGGCCAAGCACTGCCCTAACTATACCACTCCAGGCCTGAACTCCATGGCCCAGCACTGCCCTAACTACACCACTCCAGGCCTGAACTCCATGGCCAAGCACTGCCCTAACTACGCCACTCCAGGCCTGAACTCCATGGCCAAGCACTACCCTAACTACGCCACTCCAGGCCTGAACTCCAAGGCCCAGCACTGCCCTAACTATGCCACTCCAGGCCTGAACTCCAAGTTGGATGGGGGGAGCAAGCAAAAATTTTTTTTTTAAATTGATCCCAACTGCCTTCCTGGCTTTTGCAACTGTTTCTAGAAGTTCTTTTGTGGTAAGCAGTATAAGCACCTGTGCTTACTAGGGATCATTCTAAGTTCCTTTACTTTTGAGGATGGAGATGCTCCTGGATGGATTTCTTAGCCGTTGGTTTTGTTGTAGACTTATGGCGACGTGGTGGTGCATAGCTTTTGTTCACTCACTTCAATGGAGCGGACTCTTACCAAACTGCAGCTTATTGTACTAAACCCTCTTTAAAAGTCAATTATTAGAACAGACCACAACAAAGTCTGCGTTGAAGTGGTCTAAGTGGTTATGCATCTAAGACTGACCACAAAGTGCTTTTTCGAGGATTGCTTACCAGATCTTATTGTCGTGTCAAATAATTGGAGCGCACAATTTTTGCATCCAGGATCAAATCCACGAAAAACCTCAAAATTTTTGCTCCTCGCTCTGTATGGCATCCACTACTTCCTAACATAGTCATGGCATTGTGTTTTACTGCCTCAGCATGATCTGGCAACAACAAAATCTAGCTCTAAGCTGAGATCCCCTTTTCAAAATCGTACTTCAAGCTAACTGAATAAAGTTACAGCCAGCTGGTTAATTAAGGGAGAGATTTCTGAGCTACGTGTAATTTCTGATTTTACAAACCACAGGGCTAAAGGGGCATTTCAATGTGCCTTATTGGAGTCTATGGTTGCACAGAGTTACATACAGGAGAGCTGAGCCGAGAGAGAGGTGAGGCCCAACACGTGGCCTTAGCCCACCTTATAATCAATTACCTTTGCACACCTGTTACAACACAGGTGTGAATGTTAACACACCATTGGCTAGCCGAGATCAATACTAACTCTCTAAGATGGAAGTAGCCTGGTGCTCTTCTGTGAAGGGTTTCATTCTGAAAATCTGTTGTTTTTTCATGGTGTTGATTGCTTCCTGCTTGCTGGTAGGCTCAAGTTCTTGGAGGAGTCATTAGCTATCTCACACTCCATTTAGCATTCTATGTGAAGTTTACTAACACGTGCCACTTTAGGTGTCAGTTGGTGATTGTACTATGTACCTCAATATTCTTGCATCAGTGGTTAGCTACAAACAACTATCTCCCTCCCCACCCTGCTTAGGAAAATGACTCCTTGAAGCTAGAACAAACAGCTCTACAAAGAATACATGACTCTTTTCTAGAATAGCAATTTGTAAGGGCATGCTAGAGAGATTACAATTACTTTGCATTGGAGACTAATGACGTCCAGCTCAAACAGCGCACTAAAATTGATATGAGCGCCTCAAGCCTACACACAACACTATACACCCCACCTAACCACGAACAGCTCCAAGCACGCAGAATGCAAATAACTACAGATCAATTGATACAGATTATTAATTGGTAGAGGCGTACATGAAAATAGATGCCTTGCACGAACGGAGTGGTATCCTTCTCAGGGCTTATCGCTTGAGGCTGGCGACGACCAGTTGCTGAATTTGGCGCGGTGCTGCAGGGTGTACCGAACTTTCTCTTGAAGAGGGGGCTGTTCCTGATGCTACCCACCGCACCACAGGCTACTTTTTTCACCGCTTCCATGCTCCTTCCTGATTATGCTTCTTAATCCGCTTGAATAGGTAATGGTCGTCGGATTTAGTGGTTTCAAACGCTACCGCATGATGAAAATATCAGCGTCAGACCTGCAAAGATATTGTCGCTGCAAACATTATTGCGGCTAGCAGGGTTTCATTTAGGGGGGTGGAACTTTTTCGTTCTCTTGGAAATCGTTTTATGTCGCCTCTAACCTCCATTTGCCCTTCCTTGGACAATAAAACCTTAGCTAATAAATGCAGTGATGTCACTAATTGCCCTAAACTGACGATAACTCGGAAGACCTTGCGCTATCGGGTGGTGGAGTTCTCGGTGGTAACGAAATGTTCTACCCTGCCTGGGATGGGCCAGTGTTGACGGACCAGGTTATATCTCAAGGACAAGGACTTGGGAATTATGTCCTTAACTGGAGAGGTCGCTATGATAATATAGCCTCCAAGGTGTGCAAGCTTCTTCGTATCTGAACATCAACTAGAGTTAAGAAATCACTCTACATCTCGCAAACCCATTCAAGGGTAACCTATGGCACTCAGATCTGGCATGCTATACTTATTGAAGACATTGCCTTTGTAGAGAAGATTCAGAGCAGACAAAATTTACACAAAAGTATACACAAAGATTACCACAAATCACACTTTAGTGCACTAAACCTGATGGGGCCCTGTTGACAAAAATGGAGGTGGAGTTTCAGTGAAAACAATATATAGAAATTTGTATACTTAATTAACAGCTACTGCCACTGATAGGATATTGGACATCATTGTGTTCCTAGTGAATTCTCTGAAGTCAGAGATCTCCAATTTCAAAATTAGTGAATTCCGCTGTGCGTCCCACTAGATCCAATAGTCGCCTCAAGATACACACATTATGCATGTGCAGGCACTTGTAGGTTTACTGATTCCTAAGCTATTGAACTCGATAGCATTCAATCAATGATGACACATTTTTGTGGAAGTCAATTTTGGAGCACTTCGACTCGGAAATCCCGTGCACCTACCAGCTCCATTGTCCAAGTAATAACATTCGTTATTGCCTCATCCCTGAATCTCTTCTAAATTCTAATTGTTGACCTCAAGGCTAAGTAGTGCAGACCTAGAGAACCTATTTCATCTTGTATTTTTTGTTTGTAAGTCTACAGTTCTGGAAAGTATTAATAATAAAAACCTACCATTAGGTTGTCAGGATGAAGATCATCACGGTTATAGTGCATTGCCCTAGCTCTAACCATAGCTATCATGGTGGTGCATTGCCCTGGTACCATAGCTATCATAGTTATGGTGCATTGCCCTAACCATATGGTGCATTACCCTAGCCCTAACCATAGCTAGTGCCTGTCCCTATACAATTCACTATTTTTTTAACACTAGGCAGCTTCTATGGCCATATAGAGAAAGTCCTTAGAACTTTGTAGACTGTTTTCCTCATTGGTTGTCACAGGAAGCTATATATGTGATTGGAAAACTGAAGTCCATAGGTTAGGCTTCATTTAATGTCCACCCAATTTCGCTCAACATTTGTGTGTAGCATGAATTTCCAAAATAGCCCTGCTAGAGATAACCTCAAATTTCAATGCTCAAATTTCAATGCTGTATGCATATTGTATAGAGGAGACCAAAACAGTCTCCTGTCCCTCCCCCTTCCTGCCCAGGGGAATTTGGTACTCTCTAACATTAAAATGACTTTCTCAATAATCACCTTATAATCTGTTTTGGCTGCCACGGAGAAAGGAATTGGAAGGAAGAAGATTATGGACAGGTCGGAGGGATGGTGGTCGTAGGAGAGGTTAATTGGTGTTGAGAGAGATGTAGGAGGTTAAAGAACACAAGGAAGACAGGGGTGAGGATCCATTGAGACAACACTATAGAGAAGCAAGAAAGGAAGTGAAAGAGACTATAAGGAGAGAGAAGAAGGAATTGAGGAAGAGAACTATCAGAAAGCAGGGTGGAACTAGTTGTAAGCTGTTTTGGAATGATCTAAGAGCAATGAGGAAGGAGAGAAGGATAAAAGGAGTGAAAGATGATGAGGGAAGGATGGTGGAGGAGGAAGATGAGGTGATGGCAAAACACTGGAAGAGCTGGGGAGGAAAAAAGAGGATGCCACAGTACCAGAATTAGAGATAGGAGAAGTGAGTGGGCATGAGCTGGGTAAGTAAGTTGGGAAAAAGCAGTAGAGGTAATGAAGTGTTTGAAGAGAGGAAAGGCGCCAGGCCCTTGAATGAGATGCTGATGTATGGAAGTAAAAAGTTGGTGGAGGTGATGGTGCAGGTGATGAATGTGGTAATGACGAGTGAGTGCTGCTCAGGAGGAGTGTACTAGTACCTCTCCACAAGCATGGCAACAAGGACCAACTAGGGAATTATAGGGGGATTGCATTAGCTTGCAGTGGTATCGTGAATGTGTTTGTGAGTGCTGGCGAGGAGTTTGGGAGGGTTAGCTGAGGATAGGATTTTGACAAAAGTGCAAGGAGGGTTTAGGAGTTGGAGAAGATGTTCGGACCAGTGGTTGGTGTTAAGAGGTGTTTGCAAAATGAGTAAGAGGGAGAAGAAGAGTTCATATCTGCCATCTTGGACATAAGCTAGGAATATGATAGTGTGTGGAGGGAGGGACTGTGGCACAAGTTGAGACAATATGGAGTAGAGGAGAAACTTGTGAGGATATGTGTAGGATTGTATAGTGGGGTGGAGATGACAGTGATTTTGAAGGAGGTCAAGGTGGTGTGGAGAATGCACTTAGGCAGAGATGACCTTTGTCGCCACTTTTTTTCAAAGGAAATGGCAGAGGATTTGGAGAGAGCTAAGCTAGGAGTCAAGGTAGAAGGCTGTTGGTGAAGGGCACTTATGTATGCAGATGATGTTATTCTTCTGGCTGACTTAGGGGTGGAACTGCAAGCTATGTTGGATGTGGTACAGGCTTTGGAAGATGAAGTTTAATAGTAAGAAGAGCAAGGTCATGGTAGTAGGGAAGAAGGAAGCAGGATTGACTTGGAGGATTGGCGAGGAGATATTTGAAGAGGTCGAAGAATTCAAGTACTTTGGAATGGAAGCTAAGGGGTAATGTTCAGTTAGAGAAGATGGCAAAGAAGGCATAAAAATGGGTTAGGACGGTGACATGGATGAGTAGGTGAATGGCAGGTGGAAGTAGACAGAGAAAGGATGATGTGGGAGCTTCTAGTGAGACCTAGTATGGAGTATGCAGCAGAAATGTGGGGGACAGGAGGACATAATGCTTACAAGAAGTTGGAGTCGACATAGATGAGAGTGGGTAGGAGATTGTTGGGGGCAAGTAATATAATAGCAGGAGTGGCAATACTGGGAGATATGGGGTGGAGGAAGCTAGAGGAGAGGAGAGAAGAGATGAAGGTTTTGTTTGGTAAGGGATTCGATGTATTGGAACAGAGCAGATTAGTTAAAATAGTTATAAATAAACTAAAAGAGGATGGGAATCGGATGGGAAAAATATGACATCCTGAGGAGGAAATATGATCTAAACAATGAGGTTGGGTTAGTATGTAAGTGGAAGGGGAAAATGAAGGTGAGAAATGAGAAGGATTGGGAGGAGGAAGTGAACAGCAAGTGTACGCTGAAGTTGTATAAATTGGCAAAGAATGGTGCAGGGGTGGATAGGTATGTGAGGACGTACGTGATCAGGAAGGTGGAGGTTGCAATTTAGACTGAGGACTACATCAGCTGGGTGTTGAGGATAAGAAGAGATGTGGGATGAGAGGTGTATCATGTGTGATAGTGGAGTAGTGGAAGATGTGGGATATTTCTTGGTGATGTGCGGGGAATTTGAGAGGGATCGGTTGGTACTGATGGATGAGACAGAATTGTAGGGAATGGATTTGTGGCTGGATGAATATAGAAGAGTGGGTAAGGATGGAAAGGTGGCATTGCTTTTGGGGAAAGGTGTGGAGGGAGTAAGTGATACAGTGATGGAAGAGGTGGGCAGGTATGTTATGTATTGGGTAGGGAAGTGGTGGCAGAGGAGAAAGGAACTGTTGTATCCCCCCCCCCCCCCCCCCCCTCCTTGAACAGCTGGATACTCTTAGCTATCTATAATTTCACATTGTGCTGTGAATGTGGTGGCCTTAACACGCTCAGAAGTATCAAGATTGTTTCTCAAGGTTTCCTATATACTGTAGATGCCTGTAGCCTTCATCAGGAACAATGTATCACTCTTCTGGTAGCCTTCAACAGGAACAATGTATCTCTTCTCTGGTAGCCTTCATCAGGAACAATGTATCTCTTCTCTGGCTGTAGCCTTCATCAGGAACAATGTATCTCTTCTCTGGTTGTAGCCTTCATCAGAAACAATGTATCACTCCTCTGGTAGCCTTCATCAGGAACAATGTATCACTCCTCTGGTAGCCTTCAACACGAACAATGTATCACTCCTCTGGTAGCCTTCAACAGGAACAATGTATCTCTTCTCTAGTTGGAGCCAATCAGGAACAATGTATCACTCCTCTGGCAGCCTTCAACAGGAACAATGTATCACTCCTCTGGCAGCCTTCAACAGGAACAATGCATCTCTTCTCTAGTTGGAGCCCATCAGGAACAATGTATCACTCCTCTGGTAGCCTTCATCAGGAATAATGTATCTCTTCTCTGGTTGGAGCCTTCAACAGGAACAATGTATCACTCCACTGGTAACCTTCAACAGGAACAATGTATCACTCCTCTGGTAACCTTCAACAGGAACAATGTATCGCTGGTTGAAGCCTTCATCAGGACGATGTATATATCAATCCTATGGTTGAAGCCTTCATCAGGACGATGTATCAATCCTCTGGTTGAAGCCTTCATCAGGACGATGTATCAATCCTCTGGTTGAAGCCTACATCAGGACGATGTATCAATCCTCTGGTAGCCTTCAACAGGAACAATGAGATTTAGTGTTTCATTATCCGCTGATGAAGGCTAGAGCATCTAGCCTAACATTGGAGATTAATGAGAAGCAACCCCACCAGCAAATTCAGTAAAGTATTTAACAGTATCAGGAGTGTGTTCATTCTATATGTTTATGCTACATACTCAGCTAAACACGCAGTTTTACATTCTATGGAATCTATATAATATAAAATCCTGACTCGATATTTAAATAAATCACACTTATGAATCTGGCTTACTATAATAATAGATAATTATGATCTATTAGATATCATACCACATATCATTTAAAACTTAATTGCTGTGGCTATATATATATTCATTTATTTCGTTATTGATTTGTTGAGTTGTGTTGTATTAACAAAATGGCCAATATCCTCATAAATATAAAAAAGGAAACTCTATCCTGTCCTCAGCTTGAAGATGCTTGACAAATTGTAAACCCGATGATATATATACATACATACAAGATTCATGGATCTATAAACAGTCATGATTTATAGAAGTCATTAGTGGAATCACAACTAAATTTTGAGACAACATGCATATCATGCTTGGTAAACAAGAAAATTAGTTTTGATGTGTTGGCAACTATATATATAGCTTAAAAACAAACCACTCACCTCACCCACCTCTTCAAAAAGCAATATATTATGATGTGAAGTGACTGACAAAACTTATGGAAACAACATTACGATACTCAGGTCGATCTGACAGTTATATTCGGTCAACTACGATAAACTTTTTGCATATTTTGGGGGTTGGTCCAGACCATAATTATTAACATTTGCGCGAGATGCTATTAAATGTGCGTCCAAAGTATGTACTACAAGAACAGAAATATGGGCGTAAACACCACGATTGTTACTTTCACCTGTCAGTGGCACTTCCATTCAAAATGCTTAAAACCAGTATATATGTATATACATGGATTTGGCATTCATCAATATTTTGCACAGCTTCTCTGAGATGAGGCAGGTGAGCTAATATCATTTCTAATAATATTATGATTTTTTTAAACGAAAATAAACTCATTAGCTTGAAGATTTTCTTGATCGCGAGCATGACATACTTTGTAATTATGAATGGCCATGATCTATAATTAATCAGCTAAAGGATGAGTGGGGGAGAGGATCTAATGAGGTGGGAGGAGTTCCAAAGTGTGATGGCAGAGGGGAACAGAAGACTGCATATCCAAGGTGTGGGAGAAAGAAATTAAGAGGTTAGATGGATGATAATGGCAAGAGGTCATGTGAGGAGTTGGAGCTGGTTGGATGAAGTCCAAGGAGTAGAAAAAAACATTTTTGTCTGGCGATTAGAAATTTTCAACAAGTCCATTGCATTGCCTCTCTGAATGGCCACAGAGAGCCTCGGAAGGGTTAGATAGCAGAAACCATAATGTCATTTAGAGAACCATGTCTTGAATATCTTCCTCGACCCTGTTTGCAGCTAAAGCAATGAGTGCCTAGGTGGTCAACTTCTGCTCCACCTAGGTGGGCAACTTTATTCAATAATTTCCCCCCAACATGAACATTACTTTGTTTTTAGCCCCCCCCCGGGTTCTTGCTTGGACGGCAGCTTTAGGATCCAGAACTCCTCTAGGTTCTCTCCATATACATGTACCCAACAGCCAACACACGAAGTTAGCCACTAGTCGATCTAAATCTCCATATTTAAGTCTACTAATTATGTATATATATAGCAATAATCGTTGTGCATTGGGTATTAGTATACATGTATATTACAATGAATCAACTTGAACTCTAGGTTTGCTAATACATTAAATTTCATATATAATTTAAACATTCAACAAATAATTCACCAAATAATTACAACACTCACCAAATAAAATCACCAAATTAAAACAACATTCACCAAATAATTAAAAACACTCGCCAAATAATTACAACATAAATGATACTCACTGTGACACCTTGCACCTGCCAATTTTTAATACAGTCAAATATTTTGACAAACAATTATCTGGCATTATGAACCTGTGCTTAAATACAGTATTGGTTTTTAAAGCATATAATCTATTATAGAACAGGGAATATATTGGAGAATTATAAAAAAGCACCCTACATAATATATATACATAGTCAATAATAATAATAATAACAACAACAACAAATAAAACATTAGTAATAACAGCAACAATAATTACAGGTAGAACATGCTGCATGGTACATAATAAGTTGCATTTAAAGCCCACCAGTCCACACTGAATAACGAGGAATAGAAGTTAAAAACGAGACCGAGAGGCACAGAATTTACTAAGAACATGTAACAAAAGGCGATGCCCCAAATTCATCCACCAACTGAGAAGATGGGTGTGGTCTTGCACTAGAGGAGGAGGGGCCAGGAGTGGCATAAAATGGAGTGGACCCGAACAGATCTCTCCGGACCACTCCAGCGAAGTTTGTTGTACTCGGTTCACTCACCGTGGGACACACCTAGAGTAACCACGCATGATATTGGCACTTGTAAATGTGATGCAATCAAAGGCAACTTCGAGGCGAGCAACATAAATTCTAAATAATGCACCCCATCACAACCCTTGCATAAACAGTTTTTGAAATGTCAGTGACTCTTAAGAGTCTCAGAGTGAGGAGGGTGGCCACTGCAATGGCGGCATGCATGGCCGACAGCAATTGGCTGCTCAATAGCTGAGCACGAGCTGGCATACTGGCCGGTTGGTGTGTGTATGTGAACATAGCTAGCGAAGAACAATGCAATGCTTGCGTTGTAACCTAGCCAACCTAGCCAACCTAGTCTCTCAGGCCACACGTGTATGGGTCCAGTGAGGCTTGTGAGACAAAGCTAGAAACTTTAGCTTTGCTTCTTCATTGCAGCAACTTTCTCAAACAGTCGACTTCACGTTTTTCATCATGGAACTCGCAGTGGCTAAGCTTGAATGTTTGCTAGGATCAAAAGCTAGAGAGCTGCTCCAATCCCTTACCATTGCTGCCAGCACTCCATTTCTTTAACTTCTTTAAGAACAGTGTCCCAATAAAAAGCTGAAAAGTCTTTACGAGAGTTTGTGTTGGAGTGCTATGCAGAGACCACCTTGGCACGGCAGATGAACAGAGGCTTTAACAAATAAGTCACTCACCAAACCCAGACAGACAATTAACAATTACAAAATGATGAACTGTCAATATACAGAATCTTCTAGTTTTTCTATTACTTACAACGTACATGTAGGTACAGAGCAAGTACTCTGCACGTGGCAAGTACCCACAATCCCGCAACAAAAATTATGATGATACGAACCAGTGGACAACCGACCGTGTATGCACAAGTGTCCACTGGACTGTCTTCAGCCGTGCAGGATCAGGCTCGGACACAAGCTAGCAACCAACCAAATGCAAGGACAGGGGAAGCAGCGATGAAGATTCATGATTCATTTGCAGAGTTGGGTGGAGCTGTTCAGCGGACGGATTTGAAAGTTTCAGAGAACCTGAGGTCAAGAACAGCAACAGCTCAAGCAGAGGCACTGGCTGGACACCGAGACGACCAGCAAATCCTCACCTAGAGCGAGATCCAACTTGTTAGCTTCATTGCTAATAATCATGTGAGCGCGATTAATGTGTGCATCATTTAGAATCACCAGTGGCGGCTTCATGAAGCAAGCGCCCATTACCCACAGCAACTGCCAACCATCTGATATTCGAGGTGAATTATGCGCGCTGAGTGCGTACACTAAGGACCCACACCACAGACTTGCCTGTTCCTGTGCATGTCACAGACTTGCCTGTTCCTGTGCATGTCACAGACTTGCCTGTTCCCGTGCATGTCACAGACTTGCCTGTTCCCGTGCATGTCACAGACTTGCCTGTTCCCGTGCATGTCACAGACTTGTCTGTTCCCGTGCATGTCACAGACTTGCCCGTTCCTGTGCATGTCACAGACTTGCCTGTTCCTGTGCATGTTACAGACTTGCCTGTTCCTGTGCATGTCACAGACTTGACCGTTCCTGTGCATGTCACAGACTTGCCCGTTCCTGTGCATGTCACAGACTTGCCCGTTCCTGTGCATATCACAGACTTGCCTGTTCCTGTGCATATCACAGACTTGCCCATTCCTGTGCATGTCACAGAATTGCCTGTTCCTGTGCATGTCACAGACTTGACCGTTCCTGTGCATGTCACAGACTTGCCCGTTCCTGTGCATGTCACAGACTTGCCCGTTCCTGTGCATGTCACAGACTTGCCTGTTCCTGTGCATGTTACAGACTTGCCTGTTCCTGTGCATGTCACAGACTTGCCCGTTCCTGTGCATGTCACAGACTTGCCTGTTCCTGTGCATATTACAGACTTGCCTGTTCCTGTGCAGTGCTGAATGGAACGGCCCCAAACACGTCCAGGCCACTATCCAAACTTTTGCTAGAAATCGAAGAATGTTGTCCGCCAAACTTCTCCCCATCACTCATGCCCGATCTACTGGATAAGTGAGATTGAGTGGGAGGGGTTCCCCAATTGAGGTCCACCCGACCGCTCAAGGGGCGCGACTTCACAAGAGGAGGCTGTCTGTTAGTGAGCTCGAGATGTTGCTGTTGTTGTTGTAATGGTGGTGTTGTTGTGTGCCTGGTGGAGGCTGGAGAGGAAGTTGCGGACGAGTACCCTCTGAAACTAGCACTGTGGCCTCGAGCCCTGGGACGCTCCCGGGAAGATATGGAGGTGGTAGTGACACTGCATGCTTGAATCCTGCAAGAATTAGCAGGTGGAAGGTCATGTCTAGACTGGTGAGAGTAAATACACTCGTGTGTGTGTGTGTGGTGGGGGGGGGGGGGGGGGGGGGGGGGGGGGGAGGAGGTGATCAATGCCAAGTGGAGTGTTTCTGGTGCATTCTAATTTGAAAGAAATTCAGTTCACCCACAAAAACAAAAACAATTGTTAATATACTACTCACTTGATGTTAAGCTCACTACTCACTTGGTGTTAAGCTCACTACTCACTTGGTGTTAAGCTCACTACTCACTTGGTGTTATGCTTATTACTCCTTTGGTGTCAAGCTTACAACACACTTGGTGTTTAAGCTAAGTGCTGAGTGAGTTTTTACTTAGTATGCATTAACAAAATTGCTAATATACTACTAATATACTACTCACTTAATGTTAAGCTTACAACACACTTGGTATTAAGCTTACAAACACTTGGTGTTAAGCTTACAACACACTTGGTGTTAAGCTTACAACACACTTAATGTTAAGCTTACAACACACTTGGTGTTAAGCTTACAACACACTTGGTATTAAGCTTACAAACACTTGGTGTTAAGCTTACAACACACTTGGTGTTAAGCTTACAACACACTTGGTGTTAAGCTTACAACACACTTGGTGTTAAGCTTAGTATAGAGTTTTTACTTAGTATACACTTACGCATTTGGTGTTAAAGTTTAGTACTAAGTACTTGCTTGGTGTTAAGCCTAGTTTGTTGTTAAGCTAACACAATGCTAAGTTGGTATAATGCATACTTTCTTATGTCAAGCTTAGTTTTAAGTACTTACATTGCTTATTTAAATTCTTAAGTAGTGCGAAGTACTTACTTGATGTGAGGTGTAGACTTGTTGGTTTTTGTGTCGGATGAGGTAGTAGGTGTGGTCTTGGTCTCATTATCTCTCATGGCACGTGGTAGGGAGGCGGGAGGCTTGGGCGAGCGCTGCAGACCATTACCAACAAAGGCCAGTCAGTTGAGCACACAAAGTTTATACGTCACACACATATACACAGTATGTATATATATATATATATGTACATGATATATTATATACAGAGTTTATAAGCCACACATGTGTTGTGTGGGTGTGTGCATTTATTATGTGTGTGCTATGTGTATATGTCTGCGTGCATGTCTGCGTGCATGCACGCGTACAATAATACTGTATATAAATATACATATGTAAATATAATATATATATACATAATATATTTACACATATTAATATATATATATACACACACACATATAGTATATGTATATAAACCTACATATATACACACATGTATATGTACATACATGATACATATAATAATGTATACATTGTATATATGTACATACATACTGGAGCATGCTGGGTGTGCATAAATACTGTACATAGCTTGATGACACAATTCTGACAAAATTCGTGACCCCACCTACTCCCCTCACTGTGACGTGCGTGCCCCACCTTCTCCCCTCACTGTGACGTCCGTGCCACACCTTCTCCCCTCACTGTGACGTCCGTGCCCCACCTTCTCCCCTCACTGTGACGTCCGTGCCACACCCTTCCCTCACTGTGACGTGCGTGCCCCACCTACTCCCCTCACTGTGACGTGCGTGCCCCACCCTTCCCTCACTGTGACGTGCGTGCCCCACCTACTCCCCTCACTGTGACGTGTGTGCCACAGCTTCTCCCCTCACTGTGAAGTGTGTGCCCCCAACTTCTCCCCTCACTGTGACGTGACCCCACCTTCTCCCCTCACTGTGACGTGCGTGCCCCACCTTCTCCCCTCACTGTGATGTGCGTGCCCCACCTACTCCCCTCACTGTGACGTGTGTGCCACACCTTCTCCCCTCACTGTGACGTGTGCCCCCACCTTCTCCCCTCACTGTGATGTGACCCCACCTTCTCCCCTCACTGTGACGTGCATGCCCCACCCTTCCCTCACTGTGACTTGCATGCCCCACCCTTCCCTCCAAACATAATTAATTAGATCGTTAGTGAACTCTTCTTCTTGGCAATCCTTGAGCTAGCTCACACTAGTTCACACATTGCCACTTCCTCTCCGAGAACTGGTCGCTTTGGCACAGGAGAGAAAAAGGGGGAGTGGGGGGGGGAAGGAAAGAGGTAACCCCCCAACACTTCCCACGGCACAATCATTTCGTGGTTAATAATCAGGTATTTAAAAGTTATGTGGTTTTACGAGCTGTTTTGGGGTCTTGGACTTACAAAGACGTTCGGCAGTGGGTTGGCACTGCCACATATTCTGGCCAGCACCTCGCTGACTTGCCAGAGAGTGGGCCGCTGGTCCGGGTTTGCTTCCAACATGTATCCTGGATGAGCACAGTCACATGACAATCACATGCAATATGTCTGCACCACAACAGTCACATGACAATCACATGCAATACTATGTACATATATACAATGCCTCTCCTACAACAAAGAGGGAAAGCATTACTTGGGGAAGCTATAAATGGTGACAGGGAGGAGGGGTGAGGGGAGGGGCCAGCGAGCGGCAGCCAGCTAAACTTGAAGCGAGCCTTAAGGGGATAATTCTCCCTCATTCAGTGTCCTCTGTATTAGGTTGCCTGGAATTATTTTTGTATCTATGGTAACCATGCAAGGAATTAAATACCCTCCTGGTATTACATGTGCAAGAGAGTGTGAAGCATGTGTGGAGAATCAATACGCATTAGTGCCCATGGTGCGAACACGGATGTCACTCACGGTATATAAAAAACAACTTAACTATACACACACTAACACTAAAATGAATTATAAGCATTTTTCCCTTCGCAGTCGACTGGTGAACATTTCATGAAAATTGCATGTGAGAATTGGACAAGCCTAAAAATATGTACAATGTATAAGAATAGAGCGTTAGAAAATGGCTGCAAACACGGCCATCATCATGAACAGTCTCCTCCTGGCCTTTGCTGCTGTGTGTGAGGCTTGAGGTAGGCCACACAGGCACCTGGGCCCACTGGGAGCAAGGCCTCACAGGCACCTGGGCCCACTGGGAGCAAGGCTGCACAGGCACCTAGGCATTGGGAGCAAGGCTGCACAGGCACCTAGGCACTGGGAGCAAGGCTGCACAGGCACCTAGGCATTGGGAGCAAGGCTGCACAGGCACCTAGGCACTGGGAGCAAGGCTGCACAGGCACCTAGGCACTGGGAGCAAGGCTGCACAGGCACTGGGAGCAAGGCTCCACTGGCACCTGAGCAAGGCTGCACAGGCACCTAGGCACTGGGAGCAAGGCTGCACAGGCACCTAGGCACTGGGAGCAAGGCTGCACAGGCACCTAGGCACTGGGAGCAAGGCTGCACAGGCACTGGGAGCAAGGCTCCACTGGCACCTGAGCAAGGCTGCACAGGCACCTAGGCACTGGGAGCAAGGCTGCACTGGCACATAGGCCCACTGGGAACCGCCCTGAATCCCTTTGCTCTTAAAAGCAAGGAGGCAATGGAGTTCCCAGCTGCAAGTCTTGTTGAAGACATACTTATGGCATCCCATTAGCTTGTCGACCTTGATGGAGATAATTAAACAAAATTATCACCATAAATATATATAATGCTTAATTAAATAAAATTGAAAAAGCAAATTAAGTTGAGATCACAGGACCTCCACAGTGTAGGTAGATACGTAGGTGTGAGCACACGTACGTATAAGAGAGTGAAGGTCTTCAGAGTACGTCGAGTTCTGTGGGATGGTGAGACGGGCCGACACTATGGCGAGGGCTCGCTCCCCAAAGGGTGTGGTCATGAAACACAGCTTGTATAGCATACAGCCCAATGCCTGCAAGAGATATTCATCAATGTATTTATATAAGGCTACAGGTATTCTATGGTTGGGAGTTGGTTCATAGCTAGGGATATTTCTAGGGCTATGGTTAGGGCTAGGGCCAGGGGTATCCTAGGGCTATGGTTAGGGCTAGGGCTAGGGGTATCCCAGGGCTATGGTTAGGTGGTTAGGGCTAGGGCCAGGGGTATTCTAAGACTATTGTTAGGGCTAGGGCCAGGGATATTCAGGGCTATGCTAGGGCCAGGGGTAATCTAGGGCTATGCTTAGGAGCTATGGTTAGGGCCATTTTAGGACCAGGGCCAATAGTATTCTATAATGGTTAGGTCTAGGACCAGGGGGCTTAGAGAATTCTAGTTGTTGCACACCTGATCCTATCCCATTATTAGCCAGAATTGGAACATTGGACTAGGAACATGCAGAGAGCCCCCAGGATTGTCTGAGGCTTACTTAACTGCATTGCACACGATCTATGTCCGCATGTGTGTGCGTCAGGGACATTGAAGAACTCACCCAAATATCGGCCTTTGTGGTGATCACCTTTCCAGAGTAGAGGGAGACCATCTCCGGAGCCCTGTAGGCCAATGTGGTGAAACGGGCAATCTCGTCCTCACAATTGGCCGCACCCATCGTCTCTGGGTCCATGGAGCTCACCGTGCAGCTGCCGTAGTCGCACAAGACATAGTTATCTTGCAAGTCCGACAAGATGTTCTCAATCTGCAAGAGGGCCACCATTTTAATTACACAATGATTGAAGGGTACATATGTGCTCGCTAACGGCTGGTTCACAATATGCTGCTGGGCCTTCGCATCATGTCACATCACTTCTAGCTGTTCACAATAACGGAGTCGCCACTTCAGCAAACTTGAACTTTCACCCAACCGGAACGCTGCCCATTAATTAACGGAAGCCAGCGCTCATCTCATTCGCGCACCCTATATACTAGAGAAAGTTCTCACTGCTTTGATAAGCCTTTCGTCGTCCATTCAGATTTGAAATCAACAGCTTTTACTGAAAAATCAAAATAAAGCACACCAGAATGACGAAAAACTCAAATAAACGCACACCAGAATGATGCAATCGCAGGTCGCAACGCTGCTCGAATAGAACTCGATTCTATTCCAGAGGTGCGACGCAATTTTTTGTTCACAATATTAAAATTTAAAAAAAAGACGCGTGCATCATATCGCTTGAGCGTTTTGCATATTGTGAATCAGCCTTGAGAACAAACCCAGAGTGGGAGAGAGTAGCCATTTTAGGATAACATGATGAATATAACTTTTGCTTGTTGAATTATGCGGAGGGATATTTTTGAAGGGTAAAATATTCGCACGATGCACAACGGAAATTTTTGTGGGTAATATTTGTGAACTATTTATCAGAATTTGCAGATGTGATGGAAGCTGCTGGCCTGTTCTGTGATGGTGGACCTCGAGGACCACGACGGCTGACCCTTTACCACTGAAAATCCAAATATTCAGCTGGTCTACATGGGTAGAGAGAACATTCAGCTAATAATGGTGACTGGTTGAGGTGGGTCTACATGGGTAGAGAACATTCAGCTAATAATGGTGACTGGTTGAGGTGGGTCTACATGGGTAGAGAACATTCAGCTAATAATGGTGACTGGTTGAGGTGGGTCTTCATGGGTAGAGAACATTCAGCTAATAATGGTGGCTGGTTGAGGTGGTCTACATGGGTAGAGAACATTCAGCTAATAATGGTGACTGGTTGAGGTGGTCTACATGGGTAGGGCTGGTTGAGGTGGGTCTACATGGGTAGAGAACATTCAGCTAATAATGGTGACTGGTTGAGGTGGTCTACATGGGTAGAGAACATTCAGCTAATAATGGTGGCTGGTTGAGGTGGGTCTACATGGGTAGAGAACATTCAGCTAATAATGGTGACTGGTTGAGGTGGTCTACATGGGCAGAGAACATTCAGCTAATAATGGTGACTGGTTGAGGTGGTCTACATGGGTAGAGAACATTCAGCTAATAATGGTGGCTGGTTGAGGTGGGTCTACATGGGTAGAGAACATTCAGCTAATAATGGTGACTGGTTGAGGTGGTCTACATGGGCAGAGAACATTCAGCTAATAATGGTGGCTGGTTGAGGTGGGTCTACATGGGTAGAGAACATTCAGCTAATAATGGTGGCTGGTTGAGGTGGTCTACATGGGCAGAGAACATTCAGCTAATAATGGTGGCTGGTTGAGGTGGGTCTACATGGGTAGAGAACATTCAGCTAATAATGGTGACTGGTTGAGGTAGTCTACATGGGTAGAGAACATTCAGCTAATAATGGTGGCTGGTTGAGGTGGGTCTACATGGGTAGAGAACATTCAGCTAATAATGGTGGCTGGTTGAGGTGGGTCTACATGGGTAGAGAACATTCAGCTAATAATGGTGACTGGTTGAGGTGGTCTACATGGGCAGAGAACATTCAGCTAATAATGGTGGCTGGTTGAGGTGGGTCTACATGGGTAGAGAACATTCAGCTAATAATGGTGACTGGTTGAGGTGGGTCTACATGGGTAGAGAACATTCAGCTAATAATGGTGGCTGGTTGAGGTGGGTCTACATGGGTAGAGAACATTCAGCTAATAATGGTGGCTGGTTGAGGTGGTCTACATGGGTAGAGAACATTCAGCTAATAATGGTGACTGGTTGAGGTGGGTCTACATGGGTAGAGAACATTCAGCTAATAATGGTGACTGGTTGAGTTGGGTCTACATGGGTAGAGAACATTCAGCTAATGTTCTTCTTTCTTAAAAAAATAAAAAATAAAAAAGTAAATAAATAAGTAAATAAATAAGTAAATAAATAAATATAAACAAGTTAATAAATAAGAAAATAAATAAATAAGTAAATAAATAAGTAAATAAATAAATAAGTAAATAAATAAGTAAATAAATAAGTAAATAAATAAGTAAGTAAATAAGTAAGTAAATAAGTAAGTAAATAAATAAGTAAATAAATAAGTAAATAAATAAGTAAATAAATAAGTAAATAAATAAGTAAATAAATAAGTAAATAAATAAGTAAATAAATAAGTAAATAAATAAGTAAATAAATAAGTATCGTTAGGGTCCCTTTGGACCCAATAATTAAAATAGCACAACTCATTCGTATGCCCTAATTCTATTTCAAGTCATGTGACATAGTAACGGCAAGAGTGCTTTCATCATGGCTCGAGGGCTTTATCAGGTCAGCACTGCTCATGTGCTAGCAACAGAAGGATAAGTATTGGTACTGTAATGTACAGTTCAAACTTCACTACACTACTTACTTGGTAACTGCCAGTATATACAGCCTCCACATATGTACTACTGCTATTCCCAATACCCTAATTAGGTCAAAGCTTGCCAAATGAAAATGTTTTCTCAAAGACAGCCAGTCCATAAGTAATACTAGCTATCAGGCCTGGAGCTTGGCTAGTCTCTCCCTTGCCCCAGCAGCCACTAGCTGCAGTAGCTCTAGCAGCTGCTTCCCTGCTGACTTAGCCCCGCCCAGGCAGGCCAGGATGAAGACTTATATGGTGGAATGTGTCTAGAGTTCCAATCACCCAACTGGTCACCCACCCCAGAGCTTGGAACTGGTACAAGATGGTAACATATTGTTTGAGCTAGCAAGCCCCAGGGCAGCTACTTGTGATATTTGTGGGGATGCATCTGCTAGCAGCCACAAAGCTAGGAGGTTAGCCATCCCAAGTTCTGTGAAGCCAGACGACTCCAAGCCTTTGGGTCTCCAGTTTGAGCTCTGTCTATTCAAGAATTCTTCTAGCTCATTCTTTTTGTTGTATGCCACACCCTCTTGCTGCTGTTATTGACGCTGTGACGTTATTAAAAGTCAGCCCCTCGGTAAAGGATGATCCACAGACTCCTTCAAGGACTTGGCAATAATCCCCCAGAACTATCAAGTGAACACACACACACACATGGTGGCTTGCTAATTGTTTGAAGATCCATTTCAGCTGCAAGCACACGAGTTTGCATTGGACAAACTTACCCTCTTGCACTGCAAGAATTCGGAATCTTTGGAACTAAAACTGCTATGAATTCACTTATTCTTACAAATTATGAGAGCAAGATGAAGGAGATAGACCCTGAAGACAATACAGGAAGGGCCCAACCAGTTGACACGGTGCAGATGCAATGACTTCCCCAGTAATGAACTTGAATTCACTCACTTGAAATTTTGGCTTGCTGCTCTTGCCTTCATCAGGAATATAGCACCTCATTACTCCTGGCCAAGGAGGCTAGAGCATCTAGCAGAAACATCCAGCGAGTGAATTTCAGAGACAGTCGGATGTGTGTTTGATAAGCTATCCACATGTGTGGATTATGTGCCTAGAAGTGCGTTTTCAGCTATTAGCTGCTGCGTAAGCTGCTAAGAAGCTATACAGTGTGAGGTACGACACCTTGAGGTCCTGGTGTGTAACAAGTACAGGTGTAATCCCCCCTCTTCCTCCCCTCTCCCCAACAGACCTTGCAGTCCCTGTGAATAATGGGCTTGAAACAACCCCCCACCCTCCAAAACAGACCTTGAGGTCCCTGTGAATAATGGGCTTGGTGCGATGATGGAGCCTTCCCACTGCTACCAACACATCTGCAAACACCCGCCACACATCGGCCTCGGACAGACAGGAGCGCTGACCGAGCTTGGAGTTGAGCCACTTGACCACGCTCTGGCCCATGTAGAGCTGGAGGAGGATGAGAACCTCATGGACGTCCGAGGAGATGGGCTGCACAGAGGAGCTGATGAAGGTGACGGAGTTGGGGCAATCAGAGAGCGCTTTCTGCAAGTGCACGATGCATGCATGTGGCAGGAGCAACAGGTTGTAAGCAAGCAACAACATGCAAGCAACAACACACAAGCAACAACTTGCAAGCAATGACACGCAAGCAACAACACGCAAGCAACAACATGCAAGCAACAATACCCAAGCAACAACATGCAAGCAATGACACGCAAGCAATGACACGCAAACAACGTGCCAGCAACAACGTGCCAGCAACAACATGCAAGCAACAACACCCAAGCAACAACATGCAAGCAACATGCAAGCAACAACACCCAAGAAACAACATGCAAGCAACCACAGACCACAAAACCTGGTTGTTAAGCTGGGCTGCTTACAGCTACAGTGAACAAGACAATGGATACCCTAACACCCGAGCAGCTGCTACACAAACAGTACCCATGAGATGTCATCACAATCCTTAAAAGCAAGCATCATTAGACCGGACAAGCTAGAAGGGATGCGACTGGTGGAACTGTTGGAGAGCAGAGCCTAGAGCGAGTCCGATGTGGACACCCTTATCTGTAATTACCAACACTAGGTGCTAACATTCTTTACACCTATTAAATTAATACCTTGCCTTTATGTTATATATACTAATGCAAGGTAAGGTCAAACAGGTCATGATATCAATATTGCACCTTTTCTGTGTTGAAACAATCATGTCACACTTTTACACCAGCAGATTGTCAATTTGCTTAATTATATGTAAGATGTGCTAATTACCCAACCACTCTACACTTTGCTAACTCAGCTTAGCATAATTATATGAAAACTTAGCATAATTGCCAAACTCGTTGCTGACCCATGACCCTAAACCTGGCTTTATGGCTTAATAATTAATAAGTGAACCATGACCCATTGCTCCTGGCCAAGTTCCTCCTCTTGTTCTTGCCACAGTGATGGTCATCGTGATGTCAGCAACATGTGCATGACTTCATCGGACGATGTAATCACCCTGCATATCTCATTACTGTACTAGATCGTCAGATATAGGAGAATCAGGGCGTGGCCCAGGACATTACCTAGTAGGGCAGTGACTAGGGTTAGGGCAGTGGCTGGGGTTAGGGCAGTGGCTAGGGTTAGGGCAGTGGCTAGGGTTAGGGCAGTGGCTAGGGTTAGGGCAGTGGCTGGGGTTAGGGGTGGCTAGGGTTAGGGCAGTGGCTAGAGTTAGGGCAGTGGCTGGGGTTAGGGCAGTGGCTAGGGTTAGGGCAGTGGCTAGGGTTAGGGCAGTGGCTAGGGTTAGGGCAGTGGCTAGGGTTAGGGCAGTGACTAGGGTTAGGGCAGTGACTAGGGTTAGGGCAGTGGTTAGGGCAGTGGCTAGGGTTAGGGCAGTGACTAGGGTTAGGGCAGTGACTAGGGCAGTGGTTAGGGCAGTGGCTAGGGTTAGGGCAGTGGCTGGGGTTAGGGCATGGGCTAGGGCAGTGACTAGGGTTAGGGCAGTGGTTAGGGCAGTGGTTAGGGGCAGTGGCTAGGGTTAGGGCAGTGTAGGGTAAAGGGTAGTTCACAACACGTCGCTGGCCGAGCAGAGCGCATAGCATGCCATTGCGTTACATTGCATTGCGTTACATTGCATTACGTTACATTGCATTACGCTACATTACGTTACATTGCATTACGTTGGTCGGTTCACAACACAACATTCCACTCGCCACATCGTGTTTATTATTGTCAATTGACCTTTGACATCGAACCGCGCTCAACCAAGATGGACAGCACAGTAAAGATCTTGCTATTGGGTAGGAGGCTTAGAAAGTGGAAGAGCAAGGATGTGGGTAAGCCCAATACTCAGGTTTTGCAAGCAACAACATGCAAGCAACAATTGTATTGTTGCTTGCATGTTGTTGCTTGCGTGTTGTTGCTTGCGTGTTGTTGCTTGCGTGTTGTTGCTTGCGTGTTGTTGCTTGCGTGTTGTTGCTTGAGGTTTGACTCTGTTTTGGCTGAGGTATGCTTTGTATATGCCATAGTATAAGTAATAAAAGTTACCTAATTATATATATATATATATATAGGTCAGTCCATACCTGACCCATCAGAGTCATGACAGCTCTGTCAGAGCTGATATCTCCCCAGGTGAAAGGTTGGCACTCAGAGCAAGGTTGGCACTTGCTCTGAGGTTTCTTGCTACAGGTAACTCACAAGTATAGTGCTAAAAAATTAAAGTTCTCTCTGTCGTGAAGTATCCTCTATGATTTTGCAGACCTCTCTGTCCTTCAACTTTTGTATGGGACGATCAACAATTTGTCGCCGAGGAGCCATGTACTGGAATGGAGTGTCTATCACGTGCTGGAAGCAACAGGTTTTCCCCTTTGTTCCTTGTTCATTATATAAAGTCCAATTTATCTTTAGGTATTCACGATCCGCTACTTCCACGACAGATGCCTTCAGGGACTACTTCTCAAGCACAGCTGGAGAAGTCCCCTGGCAATACAACTATGTTCGGCATACATAAACACACAATGCTAATAATAAATAATTAGTAAATATTTTCAACATGTCAGTACACAAAATTGGCAAGAAATATATTACATGTTCATAATAATTGGTAGGTGGTGGGGAATAGGGTTCTCAGGGGAATTCGATGTTCACAATTGATGTCCTGTAAAAATGATAAGACAGAAAACAGTGGCCAGCATGAAATAAACATGGCCCTGCATCACCCTCTTGGGCCTCTTCTTCTTCAGTTCCCTTACATATCGATCCCTCAGCCTCTTCCACTTTTTGCAACAGTGTTCTGAGGTTGCTCCTTCTCCAACCTATCATATCAATATGTGGATAATTGTAGTCACTCGATAGAAACTAGTTGTAACTAGGCTATTCTTTCTATAGCTAGTTATAGCTAGGCCATTCTTACCTGACTTGCCACTGCCTTCCAGTCACCTGCCACAAACAGGGGAAGCTCCTGACAGCAACTTTTCTTCATCAATAGGCATCTTTAATACTGGCTAAACTGCAGGTCAGCGGCATGTGATAGATTATAGCATTCTGATTGGTCCGACGCTGCGTTTCAGATGCTGGATTAGAACTTTTTTCTAATCGCGAATACCGCTCCGTCGCGTTTCAGCACAACATGATGCAACATCACGGAGGGACGCAACGCAATGCTCCGCTCGGCCAGCGTCATGTTTTGAACCAGCCTTTATTAATTAATTTATGCCTGCCTTTCATTTTAGATGTTATGACAGACACACACTCTCTCTCTCTCAAATAATGAAAACTTAATTACTTCGTGGGAAACCACGAAATCCCACAATCAGAAAACTTAATTACTTCCTGGGAACGTCCCCCCATAAGTAAGCACACAGAGCCTACCACTAAAAATACACTCAAATCAATCTTATCATACAAGTATGTGTCCTTAGATGCTGAGGACAGGCGCATGAGGTGACCTACACCAGGTCCAAAGTTCAAGATCTTTCCCATCTAGTACTGGCTAAGACTAGAGCAAGGGCTATAGGCCAGAAGCTCTTGACCACAAAATACTGACTAGGGCTGGTTAAGTTCCATTGGCTAGGACTAGGTCAGGACTAGGTGAGGACCAGGTGAGGACCAGGTGAGGACCAGGTGAGGACCAGGTGAGGACCAGGTGAGGACCAGGTGAGGACCAGGTGAGGACCAGGTGAGGACCAGGTGAGGACCAGGTGAGGACCAGGTGAGGACCAGGTGAGGACCAGGTGAGGACCAGGTGAGGACCAGGTGAGGACCAGGTGAGGACCAGGTGAGGACCAGGTGAGGACCAGGTGAGGACCAGGTGAGGACCAGGTGAGGACCAGGTGAGGACCAGGTGAGGACCAGGTGAGGACCAGGTGAGGACCAGGTGAGGACCAGGTGAGGACCAGGTGAGGACCAGGTGAGGACCAGGTGAGGACCAGGTGAGGACCAGGTGAGGACCAGGTGAGGACCAGGTGAGGACCAGGTGAGGACCAGGTGAGGACCAGGTGAGGACCAGGTGAGGACCAGGTGAGGACCAGGTGAGGACCAGGTGAGGACCAGGTGAGGACCAGGTGAGGACCAGGTGAGGACCAGGTGAGGACCAGGTGAGGACCAGGTGAGGACCAGGTGAGGACCAGGTGAGGACCAGGTGAGGACCAGGTGAGGACCAGGTGAGGACCAGGTGAGGACCAGGTGAGGACCAGGTGAGGACCAGGTGAGGACCAGGTGAGGACCAGGTGAGGACCAGGTGAGGACCAGGTGAGGACCAGGTGAGGACCAGGTGAGGACCAGGTGAGGACCAGGTGAGGACCAGGTGAGGACCAGGTGAGGACCAGGTGAGGACCAGGTGAGGACCAGGTGAGGACCAGGTGAGGACCAGGTGAGGACCAGGTGAGGACCAGGTGAGGACCAGGTGAGGACCAGGTGAGGACCAGGTGAGGACCAGGTGAGGACCAGGTGAGGACCAGGTGAGGACCAGGTGAGGACCAGGTGAGGACCAGGTGAGGACCAGGTGAGGACCAGGTGAGGACCAGGTGAGGACCAGGTGAGGACCAGGTGAGGACCAGGTGAGGACCAGGTGAGGACCAGGTGAGGACCAGGTGAGGACCAGGTGAGGACCAGGTGAGGACCAGGTGAGGACCAGGTGAGGACCAGGTGAGGACTAGGTGAGGACTAGGTGAGGACTAGGTGAGGACTAGGTGAGGACTAGGTGAGGACTAGGTGAGGACTAGGTGAGGACTAGGTGAGGACTAGCTATAGGGCTAGTTCACATAGACAGACTGCAGGGTAGACATCCAGGTAAACCCACGAGTAATGAAACACACATCACACTTCCTGCCTGGGGACAAGAATCCTTTCAAGTTACTTTACAAATTGAGGTGGTCGTTTACACCATAGGTAATACTGGCCATAAATGGGCGAGGTCATGACAAGCATGTGGAACAACCTAGTGGTTTTATTTCATCTCAAATCATTTCTTGGTTGTAGGCCTCCAGAGGTCGCCTCACATGTGCCCGCAACACCCGCAGGGAATCCTGTTGCTACGTGTGCATAAAACACTCACCAGGGTTTCAATTAGAAAATTGTCCAAGAGGGGGGGCAACTGGAGGAATCTGGATATTAAGGGGGGGCATGATGGTTAAAGATGTGACAAAGTTTCTATTAATAATACAATTTCCAAGGGGGGGGGGGGGGGGGCAAAAAGGTTCCAAGGGAGAGCAGCCGCCGCCCCCCCCCTAAATGAAACCCTGCTCACAAGGAATCCTGTTGACATGTGTGCCCACAACACTGGTAGGGAATCCTGTTTGAACTGCTGACACATGCTGTGGAATACTAACAATATTCACAGCCTCACACCCACATTGCCCCTCCCTCGCAACCACGGGAGACTCCTGACCAACCATCGGTGCAGTTGGTTAGCAACACACAAATTATGAACTTGTCAGGTAAGGATACCAGGATGACATCATTAGGTGCAGCATTCTCTATATAGAGGCACACACTCTACATAGAGACACACACTCTATATAGAGACACACACTCTATATAAAGGCACACACTCTATATAGAGGCATACACTCTATACATGTATATAGGGGCATATTCTGTATAGGGGGACCTCCAGGGGTTAAGTCCTTCCATGGCTTGGTATCTGCGGAAGGTAGACTGTAACCAACTGAGGGATTTGTGGCTCTGTATAATGTAGAGTGGAAGCCACACCCCTCTGTGCTGCTCTTCGCCGTAGCTATCCATAGATTGGATTCTAGCCACGAAAAATGCAAACATTAAAACTTTGAAAATTGCTCGCAATCCCCAGACACACAACCGTGTGGCTAACGGTCGTTAGTAGCCATTAACCTGCTTATGTAATGGGCAGAGAATGCCCCCAGGAAAAGGGTTCACACAACTTTTATGGCCCTCCTTCCTCATTATGTAATGTTTATACCAATATACACCTGTTTCCTGCATTACTATGGTTATGTGGTATTGTTTCCATGGTTACAGATGCACACACAGCAACCAGCAGGTGGAGGGGACATATTTGGTGGAGAGCAGTAAAAAGACACGACGCAGTTCTGATGGGCACCAACTAGACATCAGCCTCGGCAGCTAGGATCCTCGGAGATAGTCTCTGTGCTGGTTAAGACAAGCTTCTTCTAGAACTGCTTGACGAGGAATGCGCTCTCTACTTCAGCACACTCACACACACACATGCATGGCTCTATCAACGATTTGATTATACAGCATATTTAGATGCATACATCAGAGCAACAGCATCATGCATACTGGATATAACACTGTGTGCATTAGACACAATGCCACTAGACATAGAGTAACACTGTGTAACACAGGGTGCACACCAGAGTAACACTGTGTAACACATGGTGCACACCAAAACCCTGTGGCAGTGAAACATGCACACCACCTGCACCATGCCACCTTACATGCCACCACATTATATAATACTACACACACATGGTGTGTGTGTTGTGTGTGTGTGCATGTGTGTTTGTGTCAAATCACAAGTCAGTTAAATACGCAAGGAGCCAGCAAGTATGGCCATGCACAGAGCCAGCACATGCATGTGTCAGCAGATACCTGCAAGGTTCCCCCAGAGTGCCTAACTAACTCATGTTGCAAATTTGTTTGAAGAAGAGCTCAAAGGCAATATTTTGCTGAGTCGAAATTAAAACCCCATGGGTGGGGGAGCGGTCAGATGCTTACATTAGTTTGTGACATGTCGGTGTTGCAGAGGTATATATAATAACTGCATACCACATGTTCACAGGCACTCGTAATGGAGTGGATATTTGTAGGCGTGTGCTCGGTTTGAGCCAGTGAAAACAAAACGACACCAAATTATCACTAGCCAGAGCTATGCCTGTTAGTGCACACACAGCTACAGCACCAGAGCTATGCCTGTTAGTGCACACACAGCTACAGCACCAGAGCTATGCCTGTTAGTGCTACAGCACCAGAGCTATGCCTGTTAGTGCACACACAGCTACAGCACCAGAGCTATGCCCGTTAGTGCACACACAGCTACAGCACAAGAGCTATGCCTGTTAGTGCACACACAGCTACAGCACCAGAGCTATGCCTGTTAGTGCACACACAGCTACAGCACCAGAGCTATGCCCGTTAGTGCACACACAGCTACAGCACCAGAGCTATGCCTGTTAGTGCACACACAGCTACAGCACCAGAGCTATGCCTGTTAGTGCACACACAGCTACAGCACAAGAGCTATGCCTGTTAGTGCACACACAGCTACAGCACCAGAGCTATGCCTGTTAGTGCACACACAGCTACAGCACCAGAGCTATGCCTGTTAGTGCACACACAGCTACAGCACCAGAGCTATGCCTGTTAGTGCACACACAGCTACAGCACCAGAGCTATGCCTGTTAGTGCACACACAGCTAAAGCACCAGAGCTATGCCTGTTAGTGCACACACAGCTACAGCACCAGAGCTATGCCCGTTAGTGCACACACAGCTACAGCACCAGAGCTATGCCTGTTAGTGCACACACAGCTACAGCACCAGAGCTATGCCTGTTAGTGCACACACAGCTACAGCACCAGAGCTATGCCTGTTAGTGCACACACAGCTACAGCACCAGAGCTATGCCTGTTAGTGCACATACAGCTACAGCACCAGACCACACTAAATGAGCCACAAACTGACCAACAGCAAAGCCTTGCTGCCGGACAAGGTAGCAGTGGCAGGCGTCACCAGTAAGTCCTTCTTCTAACATGGTGCTAACGAGGGAACATTGGTCCACTCTCAGCCAACCTACAATACCACAATCAGAAGAGGGAGAATGTGCCAACCTGTATGTTTATCAGGTGTGCTGGCCAACCTTTATCAGGTGTGCTAGTCAACCTGTAGGTTTATCAGGTGTGCTAGTCAACCTGTAGGTTTATCAGGTGTACTAGTCAACCTGTAGGTTTATCAGGTGTGCTAGTCAACCTGTAGGTTTATCAGGTGTGCTAGTCAACCTGTAGGTTTATCAGGTGTGCTCGCCAACCTACAGTACCAGAAGAGAGAGAACTGTAGGTTCATCCTGCATACTGATGACCACATCATTCCGTGACTTAAAAGGGTCCGGAAATTATAAGTCATTGGACCAAACTTCTGCTTCAAGCGTGCCTAAAATTTTCACAGCTGTTTCCTAATGAGTTATGTTTGGCACAGTTGCCTCAAGAAACACACGAAATAGGGCGAGGGGTCCAGATAAAAATCCAAACATCCCTCGGTTAACGAGGCATGAATTTCTGTAACTTAGTTTAAGGGGAAAGTATACTCTCATTGTGTCGACTTGAAAGTCTTGCAAGGAAATCCCTGCCACATTGAAGGCACTGTGTTATGCTTGTGTGCTGGACAACTCAAACATTGAGGCAGGACATGTGTCTCAGCAGTTAGCTACCAATCCCATAGCAACCAGTTCGATATACATGCTCATGTGTGACTGGCTCCAGAGGGGGAAGAGCTTGCATTATGCGAGCTCTAAAGAAGCTAGTGTACTGTCTGGTACATGGTGTGTAATTGGTGAGCTATCGCCGGCCATGTGAAAGGTGCATGCATGCACAGGCACAGCTCCTCCCTACGCTAAATGTGTCGGGATCCAGACCAACTCTACAAAAACCATCCAGGCATCCATCCAGTTCCAGGGGAGGAGTTTCGTCTGGATCCAATCTTCCATTTGGCTGGTAAATTTGGCTGGTAATTGAACACGTTGATAACTTTTGCTATATTTATTACTTAAGGCTACATTAACATGCTGCTACAGACCATCCTCCACACCTCCAATATACTTGTACTACTATTCTACTACTACTACTATTCTACTACTTCTACTGTACTACTACTACTATACTAAGTACTACTACATACTACTACTACACTACTATTACACTACTACTATACTACTACTACTATACTACTACTACTATAATACTGCTATACTGCTCTACACTACTACTATATTACTATTATACTATACTACTACTACACTACTACACTACTACTATATTACTATTATACTATACTACTACTACACTACTACACTACTACTATATTACTATTATACTATACTGCTCTACACTACTACTATATTACTATTATACTATACTACTACTACTACCCCTACTACTATTATACTACTACTAACCCACAGCACCAGTACTATTATACAACTAATACTACTACCACCACCACCATCACTACTACTACTACTTACAGTGATGGCAATTTCTTGCTTGGCCAGGAAGAGGTCCTGCTCGTTGTTGACAGCCATCCTCTTGAGGGCGTACAATTGACCTTTGTTTGACCTGGCCTTGTAGACCACTGAAAACCCACCTACACACACATACACACACACACACACACCATCACAGAGGAGTCATAGGGTTGCTATAGTAATCAGAGTGGCATAGAGTCATAGGGTTGCTATAGTAATCAGAGTGGCATACAGAACACATAAAAGTACTAATTTGTGCAAGGAATTAAATCGTGTGAATTTGCCAACCGCACAATTAAAGTTCGGATTTAAAAAGTGGTCACATGCACATCCTCGGGGGGACAAAGGTCACGTGCGTGAGAGGAAAAGGTCACAAGCGAGCACACTCAAGAGATAGCAATTCCGACGTACTCTAGAAGATGCTACAGATAAGAGTCATTTCTGTACCTGCAGCAGTTTGCACTAATGCAAGTGCTAACTGCAATACACGTATGTATGGGGTATACAATGCACCTGCAATTATATCTCTGCATTGACTCCTCAGAAGCAGGCATTGCTGAGTGGCTTGGAAGATAAGCAATTGATTGATTGCTTGTGCCCCTGGTAGCTGGTAATTTGAAGCCACACAAATTAATTCAACACAGATATCAGTGCTGTGGAAACTCGCACGACTTCAAGTACTTCTAAGGAAACTCTCTTTTAGTGTTTAGTGCAGCACCATTTAGAGGTGTGGCAGAAACAAGCAAAATGGTCTTGCCTTCCGTTGAGCCTCCTTGCTCATTGAAAGCCATGGTTGTGAACCTTACCCACCACAAACATACACACCGAGTTAAAATACCACACCCATCTTTGAAAGACAAGGAAAGAACCATTTAAGCTGCCGGTATGAGTTGTAGCCGATATGAGTCCGTTTTTTTTTGGGGGGGGGAGTGGGAAGGGATTGCCGTTCGCCATATAAAAAACATGGGTCAGACTAGTGTGTGTGCTCTCTGGAGGCACTCTTCTCCCTGTGATCCTATGTTGCTATAGAGTGTGTTCCTATGTTGCTATAGAATGTGATCCTATGTTGCTATATAGAGTGTGATCCTATGTTGCTATAGAGTGTGATCCTATGTTGCTATAGAGTGTGATCCTATGTTGCTATATAGAGTGTGATCCTATGTTGCTATATAGAGTGTGATCCTATGTTGCTATAGAGTGTGATCCTATGTTGCTATATAGAGTGTAATCCTATGTTGCTATATAGAGTGTGATCCTATGTTGCTATAGAGTGTGATCCTATGTTGCTACAGAGTGTGATCCTATGTTGCTATAGAGTGTGATCCTATGTTGCTATATAGAGTGTGATCCTATGTTGCTATATAGAGTGTGATCCTGTTGCTATATAGAGTGTGATCCTATGTTGCTATATAGAGTGTGATCCTATGTTGCTATAGAGTGTGATCCTATGTTGCTATAGAGTGTGATCCTATGTTGCTATATAGAGTGTGATCCTATGTTGCTATAGAGTGTGATCCATGTTGCTATAGAGTGTGATCCTATGTTGCTATATATGTTGCTATATAGAGTGTGATCCTATGTTGCTACAGAGTGTGATCCTATGTTGCTATATAGAGTGTGATCCTATGTTGCTACAGAGTGTGATCCTATGTTGCTATAGAGTGTGATCCTATGTTGCTATAGAGTGTGATCCTATGTTGCTATATAGAGTGTGATCCTATGTTGCTATATAGAGTGTGATCCTATGTTGCTATAGAGTGTGATCCTATGTTGCTATATAGAGTGTGATCCTATGTTGCTATATAGAGTGTGATCCTATGTTGCTATAGAGTGTGATCCTATGTTGCTATAGAGTGTGATCCTATGTTGCTATAGAGTGTGATCCTATGTTGCTATATAGAGTGTGATCCTATGTTGCTATAGAGTGTGATCCTATGTTGCTATAGAGTGTGATCCTATGTTGCTATAGAGTGTGATCCTATGTTGCTATAGAGTGTGATCCTATGTTGCTATAGAGTGTGATCCTATGTTGCTATAGAGGGTTGCGAGCGAGGAGAAGAGGACTTCATTCCCATCATTCCCATAATTATATCTTCCGACATCCACTTATTGCCCGTCCTCATCAAACATCCCATAACACAAACCACAAAGCAGGTGCACAATACTAATTTATGCACACCCCACAAGCAGCCAGCTTAAAAATATATATACGTATATAAAAATTTTAAAAAGTTCATTAGCAAATGCTGCACAACCAACATCGCCATGGTTACAGGTCTGGTCAAGTTTCCCCGTAACGAGAGTGCTTTAGAAGTTTAGTCACAGTCCAAGATAAGGTGTCTAGCTAAGCCATACATGCATGACTCATTAAGATCACTCACTCACACACATGCACCCAATAGCCTATCAGTAATTATCACCTCACGCACCTACAAGTGCAAAACACAGCCAAGTAATCAGCAGGCAAGCATGCAATAACATTATGCCCAACCAAAGAACCTGTGGGTCCTGAAGTTTCCATTTTGCCCTCTATTCTATGTATCTATCTCGCTGTAATTACTCGCTGTAATTAATAATAATAAATTTTTTTTCATTTTTTCCCTTTTAATCCATGGTCCCTTTAAAATTTAGCAGCCATCTGTACTGGTACATTAAATAAGGACCTTGCATGAATTCAATTAGCGGTCTCAATCCGGTAGGACACACCTTCTAAAAAGTTACTGCAATTCCCCTGCCTACAATTCCCCTGCCTACTTCAGGCATGAAGCTAGGGGATTGAGATGTCAAAGCTAGCCAGATGGGTCACCTTCCTGCGGAGCTTAGACTATCTTCGTCAGCGTTCACACGCCAATCATTCCACCCCTCCCACAAACACCTCCGCTATCTCCCGACGATCTCTCGCAGTTCCCCCGCCACACCATCTACACAGCATCACCAGCTAAACAGCATCACCAGCTGCACACCATCACCAGCTGCACAGACCAGCTGCACACCATCACCAGCTACACAGCATCACCAGCTACACACCATCACCAGCTACACACCATCACTAGCTACACACCATCACCAGCTACACACCATCACCAGCTACACAGCATCACCAGCTACACAGCATCACCAGCTACACACCATCACCAGCTACACAGCATCACCAGCTACACACCATCACCAGCTACACAGCATCACCAGCTACACAGCATCACCAGCTACACACCATCACCAGCTACACACCATCACCAGCTACACACCTTCACCAGCTACACACCATCACCAGCTACACACCATCACCAGCTACACAGCATCACCAGCTACACAGCATCACCAGCTACACAGCATCACCAGCTACACACCATCACCAGCTACACACCATCACCAGCTACACACCATCACCAGCTACACAGCATCACCAGCTACACACCGTCACCAGCTACACACCGTCACCAGCTACACAGCGTCACCAGCTACACAGCGTCACCAGCTACACACCATCACCAGCTACACAGCATCACCAGCTACACACCATCACCAGCTACACAGCATCACCAGCTACACAGCATCACCAGCTACACAGCATCACCAGCTACACACCATCACCAGCTACACAGCATCACCAGCTACACACCATCACCAGCTACACAGCATCACCAGCTACACAGCATCACCAGCTACACACCATCACCAGCTACACAGCATCACCAGCTACACACCATCACCAGCTACACAGCATCACCAGCTACACAGCATCACCAGCTACACAGCGTCACCAGCTACACACCATCACCAGCTACACAGCATCACCAGCTACACACCATCACCAGCTACACACCATCACCAGCTACACACCATCACCAGCTACACAGCTACACACCATCACCAGCTACACACCATCACCAGCTACACAGCGTCACCAGCTACACACCATCACCAGCTACACAGCATCACCAGCTACACACCGTCACCAGCTACACACCATCACCAGCTACACAGCATCACCAGCTACACAGCATCACCAGCTACACAGCATCACCAGCTACACAGGCGTTGCTCGTCCATCGCCCACAAAATCTTCCCGGCACCAGTCAGAGTTTATACTGACGTGTAGCATGTCGATTAACCCTTTTACTGGTGACTTTATTTCAAAAATTAAATGAACATAACCTATGTGAAGATATGCCTTGCTATCTCAGCAATACTTTGTAAAACTCCCTAGCAACCATTCGACATGCAATATTATTGGTATTGACCAACATTGCGGTTAGTGTGTGTTGCCATAGAAACTACCACAAAACCACATCGAGGTGAATCTCATTTGATCTTGGTAATTCTTGTTTTGATAAGCTACCTTCATGTATATATAATATATTTATTTATTATATAGGTATTTTTTAATCATTATAGGTTACAAGAAAAAGAAAAATACAAGATGTACCGTGAATACTCTAATACCGCAGGCAACAATGTCGCAATAAGGTTCAGGAGACTCTAAAACAAAGTGCCCTATCACAGGAATGAGTGTTTTGAATGTGTCTTCATAACAATGAAAACATATTACTTGCCGTCTACAGTGGACCACAATCTGATATTTTGATCTGAATTTTAACATTCCAGAAGTGTGATTACATACATGCATGCTAGCACACTACACACTACACAACCATCACAATGAATCACATGAATAGGAACACAATATAACAGAGAGAGAAAATGCCATGCAGAAAGCAACTAACACAACAGATTGAAGTAATACACAAGCAAACTACTGGGTCAAGTCTACCATGGTGTGAGGCTTGGAGAAAAAAACAGTCCTTCTTTGTGACACACAGTGGTACTAATAATTAACATTTTTTTGTGCACTAACAACGAACAAAACAGCCTTTGCAGTTCATGCGACTTACCCACTGCACAGTTAACTCTAGCTAAACTCACTCAATGCCTTCTTCATCGCTAGCACTCTCATCTTCATCCAAATTGTCAGCTAGTATGAGAGTGCTAGTCTTGCTTGAAGGTAAGTCAGGCCCGACTACTTTGCCAAGAGCTTCAGGGTCAATACTGGTCTGGCCAAGGTAAGACAAGATGCCATCACCTTCTTCATCAATGCTTTCCCCCTCAGACAGTCCAAAATCATCATCCAGAAAACGAGAAAACACAATCCTCCAAGGTTAGGCGAGCAGCTTTCCGGACATCTTGTTTGTGGTAAAAAAGCTGCTCGAATTCTGAACGGTCCGCATTTTTCAATATTTTCCCCTTTTAGTTTAGTTACCGAATATCTATAGCCTTTATATTCGGTAGGCAAGTAGAGAAAGAATGTAATTTTTTTAACCTTTATTGGATATTTTTGAACCCTACGATCGATTTTTAATAGCTTTTGGTATATATTTTGGTGTGTATATATATATATATATAATTATATGTTCCTTCCAATCTATGAATCTGAATGCCAATCTATTGCCTGCCAATCAATACACTTCAAAACATGGTAGCATATTAACACCCTTTGCAACAGATTCATAGATTGGATGAAACATATCGACCAGTACTTATTATCGACTAGTTATACTGAGCGAGTGTGCAAGCCAAGTATCCAAACCCACCCACACAATATGGGATAGTCGATGGGAATTTACAAAGCCCGCACTACTCCCCACGAAAAGAGAAGAAGGGAGAAGAGCTGTTTGTGAGGCAAGTTTCTCTACATTTGGGGACTATAGCAGTTGTGCGAGTGTTCGTGGGTATTACAAACTGCATTATATCTTTTTTGACGGAGCAATATTCTTCAAATAACTTTTTTTGCTCTAGCTACACTTGCCATGTCACTTAGTTCTTTATCTGCCAAGTCCATGTGGATCTAGGTATCACTTTTTTCTACATCATTACACTCTCAGTTGCAATCATCACTTTCTCTGTTGCAAAGGGTGTTAATATGCTACCATGTTTTGAAGTGTATTGATTGGCAGGCAATAGATGGGCATTCATAGATAGTGCAGCACAATCTTCGTATGACTTCTAATAAAGGCCTGTCCACACTGCACACTGAATGCGCGTTAGATCTCAACGAATGCGCGTTCGTTGCGTCCACACTGAATGCGAATTAGATTTCTTGGACCTAACACGCATTAGGTCCAGTCCACCTCGATAGGTGGTTTGAGTCGAGCCAGAGCAACAAATCCAAGCGTAAAATTAATTACGCGGGTGCGCGTTAAAAGATAAACCACGCTGGCGATATGGCTGCAGGCTGAAACTATGAAGAAACAAGAGCGCTGATCAGTGTGTGGAGCCATGCCAGTGTCCAGGAGCTACTCGACGGAGTACAAAGAAACAGAATCATTTATGAAGTTGTAGCTGATTCCCACCAGTGCTTACTGCGTGGCTTGTACCAAACCTGGCGCACAGATGGATGCTGGTAGCCAGCCATCATTGCCACAATCAAAGGACCTATAGCAGGCAAAGATCAAGCTAAATACTATTATAGCTAAAATAGACTTCGAAATTTTACCGCCGCAGCGTTCTTTTATGGAGTTCATGGAGCGCCATCCGTCTACTGTATTGCCTTTTTCTATTTATAAATCCTTCTTCTCCTCTGCAGCATATGCTTCCTTCGCGTCTGTAGGTATCTCGTCCATAACAGAAGAAATCCAACAACTACACCGTATCCATTGTGCAAAGGCGACTACGTGGGTGCAGTTTTCTTGGAATGGTTTTTATGCGCGTTTGGTTTATTGTCATGTCAGTGTGGACGCGACGTCGTGACTGGACGCGCATTGAGACTCTCTTGGTAGCTAGTGTGTCTCAATGCGCATCCAGTTATTGTGCAGTGTGGACAAGCCTTAAGATTGTGCTGCACAGATTGCACATCTATTCACAATCTGTAGATTGGGCAGATTCATAGATTGGATGGAACATATATATATACACCCTTACACCAGTGAAGGAGTTAAAAGATTGATAGCGGGCAGAGCCTTAATTAACCTTGCAGTGCATGTGCAAAGTAGGGTGAAGTCACACCCCTTGCATTGCCAACAGATTAACAAACACTAGACAAAGTTTCATTTAATACACACCAAGTCTGTAAAATATAGCCTTCTTGCCTTCAAAACTAGAGAGAGCAGAACTGCTACAGGACATCTCAAAGAGCTGAAAGTAAAGTTCTTTAGATAGAGTTTCTGAGCCAGGCCTCGAAAAACTGTGTTATGTCCATAATTAGTGCTTCTTTGGCAGAGTTGGCGAGAATATACAGCAAGTCCCAGATAAGTTGAAGCACGTACTCACGTAGGTTTGGCACTGTCCTGAAACCTTATGGGCATGCTCAACATCGAAGGTGTGAAATAGAAAACCAAGGGAAAGGGGGCATGTCGCTTATTAGGGTTCCATGACTTCTGCATGGCGAGGGTTCCATGACTTCTGCATGGCGAGGGTTCCTTGACTTCTGCATGACTCATGCTTGAATGTCAATATTAGTATTCTAAAAGTGGCTCTATCTGTGATCCTCTGGCCCCTGAAATTGTGGGCACAGGCAGAGCAATACAATACCTACAGTAAGTTACAGCACCGCAGAGTTGGGCCACACGATTTGCCAGGTCATACGATTGTGACCTTCCTAATTTTTGGTCATGGCCAGTTGAAGTGTGTGTGTGCAGGTGTGTGTATGTGTGTGTGCATGTGCGTGTATACAGATGTGTGTGCGTGTGTGTCCGAGTGTGCATGTGCGTGTGTGTGTGTGTATGTGCATGTGTGTGTGTGCATGTGCGCAGGTGTGTGTGTGTCCATTTTCTTCATGGAAATCTGCTAATGGTGTGTGAAATTTTTTAATTGAAGTTTGAAATTCTCACTTCCATAAAAATGTTCGCCCACTTCATTAGCCTCTAGCAGATTTACAAGAGAAAATGGAGCATATCGCAACACACACACACACAAACTCAAGTAACCATTACTACAAATAAGGTCAGAAACTCATGGCCTTGCAAATTAGTAAGATCCACTATAGGTGCTGCCAGTGCTAGCAGTGACTTGTGTGTGGCTGTGTGTACCTATACTCACAGTTCCAGTGCTAGCAGTGACTTGTGTGTGGCTGTCTGTACCTATACTCACAGTTCCAGTGCTAGCAGTGACTTGTGTGTGGCTGTCTGTGCCTATACTCACAGTTCCAGTGCTAGCAGTGACTTGTGTGTGCCTGTCCAGTGCTAGCATTGACTTGTGTGTGCCTGTCTGTACCTATACTTACAGTTCCAGTGCTAGCAGTGACTTGTGTGTGGCTGTCTGTACCTATACTCACAGTTCCAGTGCTAGCAGTGACTTGTGTGTGCCTGTCCAGTGCTAGCATTGACTTGTGTGTGCCTGTCTGTACCTATACTTACAGTTCCAGTGCTAGCAGTGACTTGTGTGTGGCTGTGTGTACCTATACTCACAGTTCCAGTGCTAGCATTGACTTGTGTGTGCCTGGCTGTACCTATACTCTGGTTACCCATCATAAATATGCACATGTCATCTGTCCTAAATATGCACAGGTCATCTGTCCTAAACATCTGTCCTAAATGTGCACAGGTCATCTGTCCTAAATATGCACAGGTCATCCGTCATAAATATGAACAGGTCACCTGTGCTACATACAAGGGTGGTGTGAGAAGTTAATGCCTAAGGTAAGAAATAATGGGACGGCCACTACAGTTGACCAGTCCGCAGTACAGGCAGACGGCAGCACACAAGTAAAAGGGGGAGGGGGGGGGTGCAAGAGATTTCCATGCAGAAGAGCTTTAAAACAAGTGGCTCAACTGCAGAAAACTGTGAGAAGGTTCAGGATGGTAGAGACAAGCTTTCCCATTCGAGCACCTGCCATCACAGCAAGGCCCCAACAACCCAGATTCAGCATCTCTTATTCGAGCCCATGCCAAAGATGCACTCAGCCATTGCTGCTGTACACACCACAACAAGACTCAACTTGCCAGGAGGCATTCCCTGGAGCAGAAGTTTGCCTCGGACTATCTTGTCCTTGTCCACAGATATAAGCACATACTGTATAATCATCCTGGCTCACATCCTTCCACCATAATCACAGCACAAACCTCAAAATGGCTGTATCAGCTAAAAAGCATATTTTGCAGCCCCTACATCCTGTCTCTATCTCACCCTAAACATTTGATAGTGGCATCAGCTACTCCTTGACTGTTACCTCTGAAGGGAGTCAACTAATTAAGATGTGGTTAGTAGCTAATCAACACATGAGCATAACCACTAGCTCCATCAACACCTGTCTAGGGCGAGCCCCTCCCCATTATGTCCAGGGACTAGTCCAAGAGTATGACAGCTGCTAATTGGAGGCTAGAGCCAGGACCTGAAAAAGGTTTGGTCCTGAAGATGGCAGTGCTAAGAGTAGCTACAATTCGAGCACCCTCTCTCTCCAGCTTGCTGGACTGAGTGGGCTAACTGACTCTCCAGCTTGCTGGACTGAGAGGGCTAACTAACTAACCAGCTTGCTGAACTGAGAGGGCTAACTGACTCTCTAGCTTGCTGGACTGAGAGGGCTAACTTACTCTCCAGCTTGCTGGACTGAGAGGGCTAACTAACTCACCAACTTGCTGGACTGAGAGGGCTAACTGACTCTCTAGCTTGCTGGACTGAGAGGGCTAACTTACTCTCCAGCTTGCTGGACTGAGAGGGCTAACTGACTCACCAGCTTGCTCGACTGAGAGGGCTAACTGACTCACCAGCTTGCTGAACTGAGAGGGCTAACTGACTCTCTAGCTTGCTGGACTGAGAGGGCTAACTTACTCTCCAGCTTGCTGAACTGAGAGGGCTAACTGACTCTCTAGCTTGCTGAACTGAGAGGGCTAACTGACTCACCAGCTTGCTGAACTGAGAGGGCTAACTGACTCTCTAGCTTGCTGGACTGAGAGGGCTAACTTACTCTCCAGCTTGCTGAACTGAGAGGGCTAACTGACTCTCTAGCTTGCTGAACTGAGAGGGCTAACTGACTCTCTAGCTTGCTGGACTGAGAGGGCTAACTGACTCTCTAGCTTGCTGGACTGAGAGGGCTAACTTACTCTCCAGCTTGCTGAACTGAGAGGGCTAACTGACTCTCTAGCTTGCTGAACTGAGAGGGCTAACTGACTCTCCAGCTTGCTGAACTGAGAGGGCTAACTGACTCTCTAGCTTGCTGAACTGAGAGGGCTAACTGACTCACCAGCTTGCTCGACTGAGAGGGCTAACTGACTCACCAGCTTGCTGAACTGAGAGGGCTAACTGACTCTCTAGCTTGCTGGACTGAGAGGGCTAACTTACTCTCCAGCTTGCTGAACTGAGAGGGCTAACTGACTCTCTAGCTTGCTGAACTGAGAGGGCTAACTGACTCACCAGCTTGCTGAACTGAGAGGGCTAACTTACTCTCTAGCTTGCTGGACTGAGAGGGCTAACTTACTCTCCAGCTTGCTGAACTGAGAGGGCTAACTGACTCTCTAGCTTGCTGAACTGAGAGGGCTAACTGACTCTCTAGCTTGCTGGACTGAGAGGGCTAACTTACTCTCCAGCTTGCTGGACTGAGAGGGATAAATGAGTATCCAGCTTGCTGGACTGAGAGGGATAAATGGCTGCTGGACTGAGAGGGCTAAATGAGTATCCAGCTTGCTGGACTGAGAGGGATAAGTGACTCTGCTCTCTCCTTGCATCCTAACTGAATATACATTTGTTGTTTGCTTTCCTCTCTAACCTTCTCGTTGCATAGGAGCTCTCTAGACCCTTCTTTACCTCTACTTCCTTCTCGAATTGTATGGGCTCATACCTGCCCCCCCCCTCCTCCCCCACAAACACACCAGCAGTCCGTTGCTCGCACTTCAGCTATTTCATGCGAGACAGTGCCGGCTCTTCCATCTCGAAGCTTTCAGCATGCACATGGGATGGAGTTTTGCATATGAGCTATGATGAACCTTTGAGCTATGATGAACCTTTCACCTATGAGCTATGATGAACCTTTCACCTTGGGGGAGATGTACTCAAACATGCAAACATGCTCCTTACAGGACGCGTAGAGACAAAAATGAGCCGACAAAATGGTTGTTGTGTGGGTGATAGAGATGGGGGAGGGGCAGTTGCCAGCAGTAATGATCATGTGCACATCATTGAAGCTAGAATGCTGGAGTTTTGTACACTGCGCTAATTGATTTTGTGCATGGTGTTAATTCATTTAGTGCAGCTGAAGGCAAACCAATTTTGAGCACTTGTGGATGTTAATTAAGTTTATGTGGTTGCTGGGTCTGCCCAGCAGGTTTGTGGCCAGCCTTCTCACGGAGGGTATATAGCGTTTGAGCCTAGTCAGCTAATCCAGACCATCAAGGTACAGTGCACCTATCTAGCTTCTGCTCCTTGAAATCAATGCATGGGTGTCGGTTGCCTCCAACATTTCCACAGGGTGAGAAGGTAAAAAAAGGGGGGGGGGAATCTTTCCCCCCTCGTCCTCGTGTGGATGGACTACCTACAGACCTGAAGGGGGAGCAGAAAGAGGATGGAGCTGAAGGGAAAGGCAGTATTATGGAAGCCACAAGGCCCATGATAATAATAAGCCAAGTGGCATACACTAGAGTAGTTGCAGCCACAGGTTAGTCTAGCTTGCTTATGTAGTCATACCTGATTAGTGCTCCAACCTACAGCAGAGCCAAGGCAAAGTTCTATTTAATCCACACCAGCATTACTATAACATAAAAACACCTCCTGAGATCCACCGGCTCCAATGAAATTGCCAAGTATGAATTGAGTGTGGAGTGCCCAGTGTGGAGTGCCCAGTGTGGAGTGCCCAGTGTGGAGTGCCCAGTGTGGCGTGCTCAGTGTGGCGTGCTCAGTGTGGAGTGCTCAGTGTGGAGTGCTCAGTTTGGAGTGCCCAGTGTGGAGTGCCCAGTGTGGAGTGCCCAGTGTGGAGTGCCCAGTGTGGAGTGCCCAGTGTGGAGTGCTCAGTGTGGATGCAATCAATGTGTTAGAATGTGCAGTGTGTAGAGAACACGGCCATCTCTCCAGAACAGTCATGGTGCATCTTCCACACTTGATCTCTCACTCTTAATGGTTAGCTAAAGGGCAGCAGCTTGCTACTCATTACTACTACTATTTGAACTTCATTAAAATCTGAATAAAAAAGGCCTGCGGGTTTGATGAAAGCTTGGACACACAATGCAACCGCCCACCTCCCAGTGTGTGTGTGTGTGATGGGTATAGTGTATGTGATGATGATGTGTGTGTGTGATGGTGTATATGTGATGTGTGTGTGGTGGTGGTGCATATGTGATGATGTGTGTGTGGTGGTGGTGTATATGTGATGTGTGTGTGGTGGTGGTGTATATGTGATGATGTGTGTGTGTGTGATGGTGTATATGTGATGATGTGTGTGTGGTGGTGGTGTATATGTGATTGTGTGTGTGTGTGATGGGGTTGCACGGCCATGGACCTCACTAAGGCTGGCATATTAGAGGGAGGAGGTTGCTAACACTCACTACCAACACAACATATTCTTCAACTTCTAGCACACTGTCAGCACACTACTGCCACACACATGCAGTGTGAGTGGAGGCACTCGACTGCTTCACTCAGCATGGCACGGTGGTTGCTAACCAACCCAATGACCCCCCCCCCCCCCTCCCCCCTCCCCACCTCACCCGCGCACACCATGGTAAATTGCGTAGCCATACTGATATCAATAAACGCAGATAATTTGTTCTTGAAGCCAACCAGTCTGGGGTCAAGCCGAAGAGCAACATGCAGGACACCCTTTACCTTGGTTGCATTGCATGCGAGGGAGGGAGGGGGAAAGGGCAGGGCATGCTGGCAACGACACCACCATCTTGAATTATTAGTGGCCTGACATGCAACATCACCCAGGAAGGAGGGAGGAGGGAGGGAGAACTTGCAAGAATATGTTCCCCAGCAATGTGCCAGACTCCCACCAGTGTTTCAAACAAGGCTTTTGTTGTGGGGGGAGGAACGAGACAAGACAGCCTCTGGAGCACAGAAGTAACATATGGGAGCTTCAAATTAAGTAATACTGGTTTAAAGGGCCTGTCCACACTGCACAAGACAAGTGCATTAATGCACATTATTCTGGTCCACCTCAATAGGTGGTTTGAGTGGAATCAGAGCAACACTGAGCATTCAAATAACTACACGAGTGTGCATTGAAAAGAATTTCATTCGCTCGTACGTTCGTGATGCTGCAGCTGGGAACTAGCTGTATACTAGCTGTGGCCTGCGGCCAAACTAGCCAGCTAGACCAACTACATTAGCTGGAGAACTGTTGCTGTATGTTTATACACCTGCATTTGGACTTCTGAAGATCGTGCAGACACACCTTCGTTGGTTCTGCCTTTCCCTCAGCTCCCTCCTCTTTCTTCTCTGTAGAAAATGTTTCCTGTGCATCTATAGGAGCTGATCAGCAAGAAAAAGCAAAAACATACTCCATCTCAACTACAGCTACAGTATACGATTTTGTTGGTAGGCTGATAATTTTTGCTTCGTACGGTTTATTTCGGTGCTAGTGTGGACACGACTGAATGCATATTGACTTGGAGAGTTCCCCCCCCCCCCCCCCCCCCTAAACCCGACGTGCATCAGTTTAGGTGCAAGTGTGGACAGGCCTTTACACTGCAACTCGGGGGGGGGGGGGGGGGGGGGGGGGGGATTTCAAACACTTCACACAGTGTTGTAAAACCTAGTAACTTCAAGTACACCGAATCTTCTACAGACTATTGTGGGATTGTTCTTTTAAAATTCAGGGGGAATGGGATATTCCACTGCCCCCTCTATACGAAGCACTGCTTTCTCTGAGTGTATATATATATATATACCTCTTGTGAAATAAGGCCAGCAGTGCTTGCACCTGATAACTCCTTGTCTTTCTGGTCTCACACATCTTCCCCCGAGGAATCATCCACCCAGTTAGGCATTCGTGGCTCGCAGCATCAGGTGTTCCTACGCACAGCCAGCAAACCCACCCAGTTAGGCATTCGTGGCTCACATCATCAGGTGTTCCTATGCACAGCCAGCAAACCCACCCAGTTAGGCATTCAAGGCTCACAGCATCAGGTGTTCCTACGCACAGCCAGCAAACCCACCCAGTTAGGCATTCGTGGCTCACATCATCAGGTGTTCCTATGCACAGCCAGCAAACCCACCCAGTTAGGCATTCAAGGCTCACAGCATCAGGTGTTCCTATGCACAGCCAGCACACCCACCCAGTTAGGCATTCGAGGCTCACAGCATCAGGTGTTCCTACGCTCAGTAAGCAAACCTATCTTGCTGCGCATACGTGGGCCGGTGCAGAAGGTGTTCCTTGTTCCTATGCACAGCTACGAGCATCTTGTTCACAATACTGTTGCATCCTATCCCACGACAGGCAATTACTACATATGAACCACTATCAATAATAACAATAAAAACACCTCCTAGTTGCACGTCACTGGTCACAAGACAAGCCATGTTGTCCAACTCATCTGGTGACTTCTTATCTTCACTAAAAGGAGTGAGCGACGTTGTTCTGAAAAATGTCAACAACCCTTCAGTGTAGCCTTTGTATTTATACATCAGAGGAGGCCGTGTACAGAATAGGAACCCAATCTTAATTGTCACACTGGGTGGAGTTTGAAGTTTAGTGGACAGTAGCTCAATGGAAATGCACACTTGGACCAACATCACACAGGGTTGAGGCAGGTTGAAGTAGGTTGACAATAGCTCTATGTGGGTACACACTGGACCAACATCACACTGGGTTGAGGCAGGTTGAAGTAGGTTGACAATAGCTCTATGAGAATGCACACTAGATCAATCACACTGGGTTGAGGCAGACAAATACATAAAGGTTCAAAGGAGTGATATGAATATCATAGTAATGTTAGTCACCAGTGTGTAGCATTGTACAGGTGCATTGCAGAGCACACATCTTGACATATAATAATTGTTTGCTCCCCAGATTTTGCTAGGAGATAGTTCTTTACACCGACATATTAGCAATGTATAGATGCCTACTGACCCACCTACATGTATGGGGTGCGTGTGTGTGCATGCAATGCATGTGTGTGTGCGTGCATGTATCTGTATGTGCATGCATGTGTGTGTATGTGCATGTGTGTGTGCAGGCATGTATGTGTATGTGCATGCATGTGTGTGTGTGTGTATGTGTGCATACTCACTCGCATGAGTGTTGTGTTACAGTGACTATGAAGTAGCAACAGACGGGCCAACATAATTAAGGTCAACTTTTAGCAGTGTGATCCCAACATTGTTACACACACAAAAAAAAAATCCAGTCATTTACCACCAAGTTGTCATGGTTTGGGCTGGAGGAAACATAACTCAAGCTCATGCAGTTACAGAAACTTACATTAAAAAATTGAAGTGTTGACCTACGCCTGGTGACCCTGTCATTAGCAACAAGCCATGAAAACATGGCCAAGGTTGCAAGGATAATAAGCTGGTTTGAAAGAAAAAGGGGCTATGCTCATGAGGCTAGATAATTATGGGGTTGAACCAGCATAAGTTCTCGTTTAGAAACTAGGGAAACTAGCATAAGACCTCGACAGTGTGTAAATATCGACTAGAGAGCGTTGTAAATACACATAGGCTACATACAGCTGCCTAAGAACATTAACTGGAGTTCTGTTGCGTACCTTCTGCTATGACTTCCTCCACCACAACTTGATACTCGTTCACAGAGAATACCTTGCCCACATGAGTTAGATTGTCGAAAGTTCCATTGCCGCTATTTGCCCCAGCGTTGCTGGCACTACCGCCGCCTAACCACTTCAGCATGGCAAGATAGAAAATAGTCCTGATGGGAAAACTTACTGACTAGTCGGTTTCTCTGAAATTCTGCAGTGCACAAATTGATCAAGGCGACATGTCAACAATCCGTTATCTAGGAAATAACCACAAACCACACCTTCGCAAATTCAAGACAACTCCGCCCACCTACGTTTTACCCTCGTGTAGGTTCTGAATATCGTTGGGAAGAAGTGGGAGAGGCAATGAAGTTATGAAGAGAGGGAAGGCACTAGGCACTGATGGAATGTGAATAAGATGCTGATATATTGAGGTAGAAAGGCTGGTGGATGTGATGATGGGTGTTGCCCAGTAGAAAAGAGGACTAGTTTGCTAGTACCTCTCCACAAGGATGGTGATCAAGACATGTAGGAAATTACAGTGGGGTTGCATTAGGCTATAGTGTGGTGAAGGTGTTTGCGAAAATATTGGCAAGGAGGGCGAGGATAAGATTTTGATTGTAAGTGCAGAGAAGGTTTAGGAGTCGGAGGTGTTTGTGAAATGAGGAAGGAGAAGAATTCATATCTGGCCTTCCTTGACATAAGCAAGGCATTTGGCAGTGTGTGGAGGGAGGGACTGTGGCACAAGTTGAGGCTATGGAGTAGAGCAATGTATAGTAGGGTGGAGACGACGGTGTTGAAAGGAGAGCTCACGATGGTTTGCTAGAAAATGGGCCTAGGCAGAGAAGGTTTAGGAGTCGGAGGTGTTTGTGAAATGAGGAAGGAGAAGAATTCATATCTGGCCTTCCTTGACATAAGCAAGGCATTTGGCAGTGTGTGGAGGGAGGGACTGTGGCACAAGTTGAGGCTATGGAGTAGAGCAATGTATAGTAGGGTGGAGACGACGGTGTTGAAAGGAGAGCTCACGATGGTTTGCTAGAAAATGGGCCTAGGCAGGGATGCCCTGTTAACTTCTTTTTGAATGGAGAGGAGCTGGAGAGAGCTGAGCTAGGGGTCAAGAGCTGGGGTCGAGGTAGAAGGGTGTTGGTGGGCACTTGAATATGCAATGATGTGTTTTGGCAGAAGAGCTGCAGGATGTGGTACAAGTGTAAGAAGAGCAAGGTCATGGTGAGGTCATGGCGAGGTCATGGCAAGGTCATGGTAGTAGGGAAGAGGGAAGTAGGAGTGTGTTGCAATGAGAATATATTGGAAGAGTTCAAGTGCTTGAGAGTGTGGTTTGAAAAGAAGCTCAAGGGTTATGTTCAGTTAGAGAAGATGGCAGAAGAATGGGTTGAGAAGGTGACCTGATAAGCAGAGTGAATGGGCAGGTGGAAGTAGACAGAGGAAGGCTGGTGTGGGAGCTAGGATGGAGTATGCAGCAGAGAGTGGTGGACAGGAGGAAGTAATGCATGCAAGGGGTTGAGGACGATGTGGAGGGGAGGAGAGGGGGAAAGTTTTGTTTGAGGTTGGAGGTGTTGGAAGAGCAAATTGGTGAAAGTAACTGTAAATAAACTAAGAGAGGACGAGGGAATCGGATGGGGTGAAGAGTATGAGGTCTTGCGGAGGAAGTTGTACGAACTAGACAGTGTGAGGTTGGGTCAGGATGTAAATGGAAGGATAATATGAAGGTGAGAAATGAAGGATTGTGAGGAGGAAGTTAGCAGTAAGAGTATGCTTAAGTTCTTGGAAATGGTGCAGGAGTGGAGAGGTATGAGGTCCATGCAGAGTCAGGAAGGTGTGCGATTGCAATTTAAACTGAGAACTGCATCAGGTGTGGCTTGTTAGGTAAGAAGAGATCGATGAGAGATGCATCATGTGTGATAGTAGAGCGGGGCAAGATATAGGGCATTTCTTGGTGATGTGTGGGGATGGTGGATATTAATGCAGAATTGTAGGGGCTGGACAGTGGCTGGGTGAGGGGCTGGGCAGTGGCTGGGTGAGAGGCTGGGCAGTGGCTGGGTGAGGGGCTGGACAGTGGCTGGGTGAGGGGCTGGGAAGGTGGCATTGCTGTTGGGGAAAGGTGTGGAAGGAGTAAGTGATGCAGTGATGATGGGTGAGTGTGTTATGTATTGGGTAGGGAAGTGGTGGCGGAGGAGAAAGGAACTGTTGTATGGTGAAGTAATGGATGAACTTTGGTTCCTCCCCCACCCCTTCTTTGAACACCTGACACTCCTAGCTATGATTATTAATATTTCTTGTCAATAGTTATATATATATCTTAGAGCGTTTGTTATTGTATTTCTGTCACAATGTGCTGTGTTTGTGGTGGCCTTAACAGGCACAGCAGTTACCAAAAAACTAGATCAAGTGGATGCATGTGAACTGCTTGTAACTGCATTGATTAATTCGAGTCTAGTCCTTCTCTGAACATTATCTCCAATAAGCCTCGTCACTTTGTTGAGGTTGAGTTTAGACCGGATAGTTTGTTGAGGTTGAGTAGGCAGGATAGTTTGTAGAGGTCGAGTTTAGACTGGATAGTTTGAGTAGGCAGGATAGTTTGTAGAGGTTGAGTTTAGACCGATAGTTTGTTGAGGTTGAGTAGGAAGGATAGTTTGTTGTAGAGGTCGAGTATAGGCAGGATAGTTTGTAGAGGTTCAGTTTAGACAGGGTAGTTTGTTGAGGTTGAGTAGGCAGGATAGTTTGTAGAGGTTGAGTTTAGACCGGATAGTTTGTAGAGGTCGAGTTTAGACCGGATAGTTTGTTGAGGTTGAGTAAGAAGGATAGTTTGTTGAGGTCGAGTTTAGGAAGGATAGTTTGTAGAGGTTGAGTTTAGACAGGATAGTTTGTTGAGGTTGAGTTTAGACATAATAGTTGGTAGGAATAACGAATAAAAAAGTATGGGGTAGGCTCGAGGAGCAATTGGTGTTATCACCTTTTGGACGAATATTTACTCATATGAGAATACAGGAGACGGAAATGCCTTTTTAATACTACAATCAGACTTTGCGATATTTGAAGGGAAAGGATATGAAGTGATTTTGGTGGGCGATTTTAAGGATAGGCCTGGGCAATGGCAGAAGGCTCCTCAACTTGGTGTTGCTTGGGGGACTGGTTGTAGGGAATAAGATGAAGAACTGTAAGGGAAGGTGGACCTGGGAAGTGGAGGAGATGAAATCGGTAATTGACTATCTATTGTTTTCGAGAAGTTTGATTGTGGGGAAGGTAGTGTTTGAACTCGGGGAAGAATGATGGTTCAGATCATGACCTACTGTGGTATGAAGTGAGATCTGGAGGAGAGGGTGGAAACAGTAATATTGAAAGAGAGTGGATGGTAGGCAAGACTGGGTGGAGTACCAGCAGGCAGTAGAGGACAGTTGAGGGGGTTGGATCAAGAGCAGGGGTCCAATGTAACAGTAGCATCTGGAATGCATGGAAAGAAAAGGTGAGCAGCAGAGAAAGGTTTAGGGAAGATAACAGAAAACTTAAAGGGATGGTGACAAGATGAAGAAGGTAGGGGAAGCAACTAACAGGAAAGGGGTTTGTAAGAAATTGAAGACAGCAAGAATGGGGTCCTGATGCTCAAGTGAGAAAGCTCTGGGATGAATATAAAAAGCCAAGAAAAAAAGTGGACTACTGATAAGGAAAGAGAAGAGAGAGCTTCGGGAAAAGACAGTGAGGAGAATAAGAGAACAGGTAAACAGCTGTAAGCTGTTTTGGTCAGACCGGAGGGGAAGAGGTAGAAAAGTAGAAAGAAGATTAAAGGCTAACTCTGGTGGAGTGATCGAAGGAGAAGATGAGGTTTTAGAGGATATGTCAGACATTGGGAGGAGCCTGGCAGACGGAGGAGTGTCAACAATACTTGGTCCAGATGAAAGAGGTCAGGGTGGCAATGAGATGGGTATGTGTGAACAAGTAAGATGGGGAGAGATGGTGGATATCTTGAAGAGTTTAAAGAGGGGGAAAGCTCCAGGACTAGGTGGAGTACTCAATGAGATGATGCTGTATGGAAGGGGGTAGGGGGGGGGGGGGGGGTATTAGTGGATTTGCTGAACATGGTGCTGAGAAGCTGAGAAGGGAGTGCAGTCCGGAGGATTGAATAAGTTTGTTGGTACCACTCTACAAAGACTGATGCAGAAGTGATTGGGAATTATAGAGGGATATCATTGGGGAATTATGTAGCAAAGGTCTTTACTAGGTTGAGCAGAGAGGTTTGGGAAGTTTTGTGAGGAACAATTTTCACGGAGGCACAGAGAGGTTTCAGAAGGAAGAGGAGATGCAAAGACTAGTTGTTTGTCTTTAAGGGGCATCTGTGAGATTCGGAAAAGGGAGAAGGGATTGTCTTGCCTAGACATCAGTAAGGCTTACGACAGAGTGTGGAGGGATGGTTTGTGATACACAATGAGACAAGCAGGAGTGGAGGAGAAATTTGTATGAATGTGTGAAGGCCTCTACAATGGGGTGGAAGCAAGGATAATATCGGACAGGTCAGTCGAGGTGGTTTGGGATAGAGAGGGGACTTAGGCAGGGGTGTCTTTTGTCACCAACATTATTAAACATGCATGTGTTAGGAATGGTTTATGAACCAGGGAAAGCTAAGCTGGGATTGAAGGTGGCTGGTACTGGTGTGGTGCATTGCTCTATGCTGATGATATTGTGCTTTGGGCAGGCACAGGAGTGGAGTTGCAAGAGATGTTGGATATGTTGCAGAACTATGCGACAAGATGGAAGTTGAAGTTTAATGAGAAGAAGAGTAAGGTAATGGGAAAGGGAGGAATAGTGTGAAGTGGAATATTGACGGAGAGGAGCTAGAACTAGTGGAAGCGTTCAGATACCTGGGTGTGTGGTTTGATGAGAAACTGAGAGGGAATGTGCACTTGGAGAAATTGAAAAAGCAGAGGAATGGATTGGAAAGGCAGTGAGGTGGATGAGTCAAGTGAACGGAAAAACAGAAGTGGATAGAGGTAGGATGGCGTGGGAGCTGTTGGCTAGGCCAAGCCTGGAACATGCTGCTCAAGTGTGGCCGAGGGGAGGGAAGACTGTTTGTAGGAAATTAGAGTCAGCTCAGCTGACAGGGTTTCATTTAGGGGGGGGGGGGCGACTCCTTGGAACCTTTTTTACCCCCCCCCCCTGGAAATTATTAAAATCCATTAGAAAGAAACTTTGTCACATCTTTAACCATCATCATGCCCCCCCCCCCATAATATCTAGATTCCCCCAGTTGCCCCCCTTGGACAATTTTCTAAATGAAACCTTGGCTGAAGAAACCTATTAGGGGCTAGCAACACAGTGGCAGTGCTGGGGGACTTGGGAGGGAGAAGTTGGGAGGGACCTCTATGGCAGGAGGCTTGCAAAGATGGAGGAGGGTAGACTGATAAAAATTGTGGCAGACAAGCTAAGAATGGATGGAGGGATACGATGGTGGGAAGAATATTTACTGTTGAGGAGGAAATGTGATCTGAATGCTGAGCTAGGGTCAGTGAGGCAATGGAAGGTGAAGATGAAGAAAAGAAATGTGTGATTGGGAGGAGGATGTCGAGAGTATGAGCAGTTTGAAGTGGTATAAGTTGGCAAGAGGTGATGGAGCAGAAAGGTATACAAGGTATTACAGGGATGGGATGTGAGGTTTAGGCTGAGGACTGGGTCAGCAGGTCTATTGCAGGACAAGAAGCAATATAGGCTGTGTAGTGATGATAGATGCATGTCAGGAAGGAAGTGGGAGATGTGGAGCACTTTCTGTGATGACTTTGGAAGGGAACAGAGAGCATTAATGAATGAGCTGGATGGAATCGAGGGAGCTTGAATATGGTGGGAGGAGTTTGAGATGGTGGGCACTGAGGGGAACGAGGCATTGTTTCTTGGGAAGGTGGAGGGTGTGAGTAATAGGTGATGGTGGATGTGTGTGAAGTGCGAAGTGAAGTGTTGGCAGAGGAGGAAGGGACTGATTTATGGCCTCCCCCCACCCCTCCACCATAACCAAGCAGTACAACTCAATTTAGCATAAAACATTAACTTATATTTATCGAATATATATGTCATTGTGTTTATTACAGCACAAGTCATCTTACCTCATCATTATTGATTTATTCTTGTACAGCACTGGGGTGCATGGTCCCAAGGGACCTAGCATTTTGAAGATTAAATTATTGCTTGGATAAATTTTGTGTTCCACTAGGGAAATGGCTAAAGAATTCCTAGCCCTAGCTTGGTCTTGGGTAGTCCAAAACACACCAGGCAGCAATGCCATCATGCCACACACACAGCTCAAGCCAACATTAAATGCATAAATGTTTCTATGGGAACACATGAGTATGGCATAGAACTCCATGCACCATGCATGCAGTCTCCTCCCCTGAACAAACATTCATACTAGTAGCTAAAGTCCCAAGTGGTCTATAATGGCGTCGATCAAGTCCTGTTTCTTTCCAGTGGCCTTCACTCCTTCTGCCTTCAAGTAGTCCTTCAGCCATGCCACCTTCACTGTGTTCAGCTACACACAACAAGAAACACACCAAACAACGAGAAATGCTTTCATCACTTGAAGTGGACTCTTTCAGTTTTACCACATCAAACTGAAGCAAACTTGCACTAAAAGTTCCACATCAGCAAATTGTGGAACACATTTTTCCCACTGTGTGTCGACCAACCTTTGACCTTAGGATGACGTGTGTAACATGTAGTACTAGTAATAATAATAATAATAATAATAATAATAATAATAATAATTATAATAATAATAACACTAATGATGGTGGTGGCGGTGATGATCTGTTAATAATATAAACAATTATAGGCAGCAACCAATGAATGGACACAGAGTATTGTGAATCCATCCAGTGAGATGTGTTGCGCAAAAAAGGGTCATGCGAGAGAAACCTTTACAGCTTCTTCCTGGGCGGGGGTAAGTGTGCTACTTCCTGGGCTGGGGTAAGTGTTCCTTTATAGCTACTTCCTGGGCTGGGGTAAGTGTTCCTTTATAGCTACTTCCTGGGCTGGGGTAAGTGTTCATTAAAGCTTCTTCCTGGGCTGGTGTAAGCTACTTCCTGGGCTGGGGTAAGTGTTCATTAAAGCTTCTTCCTGGGCTGGTGTAAGCTACTTCCTGGGCTGGGGTAAGTGTTCATTAAAGATTCTTCCTGGGCTGGTGTAAGCTACTTCCTGGGCTGGGGTAAGTGTTCATTAAAGCTTCTTCCTGGGCTGGTGTAAGCTACTTCCTGGGCTGGGATAAGTGTTCCATTAAAGCTACTTCCTGGGCTGGGGTAAGTGTTCCTTTATAGCTACTTCCTGGGCTGGGGTAAGAGTTCCAATACAGCTACTTCCTGGCCTGGGTTCCTGGGTTTGGGCTGTATGGAGCGGCACCGACTGATGGTTAGGTAAAACCCTCACCAGAGAACCAGGATCCACGCACAACGAGCACCTGTTGCCATGGTAACTCTGTGGATTCCTAGATGCATTTTAGGTCCTCAGGTCAGCTAGCAACACATCAGCACTCACACAGTCCATATGCTCACATCAAACACACCCACTCCCAGTGTCCCCTGCAGGCACACCGAACAAAACTCACGAGTCAGCTGCCGCAGTCTTCTGACAGTGTTTGGATTAATACCCATTGCTACGTTGTGTTTGATGCCCGAGCTACATGTGCTGCATACTGACTGGGCAGAGCTCACAAAGGGACTAACGCAGAACATAGCTTGTGCCCAAGCTGTTCCGAAGCTTTGCTGTTGTGTTGCCTAACAACTGGAACATATGTAGTGTGTGCGCGCTACATGCATTTCTTCACTTTTGCTTGCTAATATGGCAGCAGGGATGGAGTCACACACACTGTTATTCTACATGGGCAGGGTTTCATTTAGGGGTGGGGGTGGGTGGGGGTGTAACCTTTTTGCCCCCCCCCCCCCCCCCCCCCCGGAAATTGTATTATTAAAATTCTTATCGATGTCGATAAGTGCTGGACATCATGCCCTCCCTTAATATCCAGATTCCTCCTGTTGCCCCCCCCCCTTGCACAATTTTCTAAATGAAACCCTAATGGGCTATTAAAAAAATAACAGTTAAAGAAAAGAGTCATCGCAGGCTATCGCAGGCTATCGCACCTGCGTGCATACCTAATCACCAAGAAATATATATCATAGTTGCTAAAAATATTATTTCTGTCTAAACTTGCCAATTATGCCGCTGCATTGGTGATAACATGGTGTTCTTTTGCTTGGCTCTAGACTTGGCAGGCTACTTGCAGTTGTTGCTGAATCAGCTTCTTCTCTGCACCAAGAGAGAGCTGCACTCCACTCTCATCAGTCTTAAATCCAATTGGCAAACCTGCTGATAACTGGTCTCGAGTTTGTGATTATTACTTTATGAATCTCATTACAGCACTTCCTACAGTATACTAGACACTTCCTGTAGTATTCTAGACACTTCCTATAGTAAACTAAACACTTCCTGAAATATACTAGACACTTGTGCCATGGCTCCTATAAGACTGAAAATACAAACACATTGCAGCTCACATGAGGACAAAGGAGAGAGAAGGAAGGATTGGTTTGCAGCAGCTTACCTCAGGACTCGTAGAAACATGGCCGGCATACCCGACCCTATTCATAACTACCAGTAGTTCTATTGGACTGCGTGCAGTCAGCCACACCCACCAGAGAGCATTGCTAACAGAAGTCCCACCCACCATCTTGTAACAGTAAAATTAGTTCTCTATTGTGATGGCATTTAAAAATACACACACAAACACACAAAATATAAACAACAACTGTTGTAGTCGCATACCTTAATTAATTAAGGCTGGTATCATAAATTTAGCCTAATTAGCAAGTGACCAATTATTATTAAAATAATATATAATATATATATACATTTACATACACTGAAATAAATAAACCAACACCACACTGGGTTGAGGCAGGTTGAAATAGGTTGACAATAGCTCTTTGGGGACACACACTGGACCAACACCACACTGGGTTGAGGCAGGTTGAAATAGGTTGACAATAGCTCTTTGGGGACACACACTGGACCAACACCACACTGGGTTGAGGCAGGTTGAAGTAGGTTTATAATAGCTCTATGGGGACACACACTGGACCAACACCACACTGGGTTGAGGCAGGTTGAAATAGGTTGACAATAGCTCTATGGGGACACACACTGGACCAATACCATACTGGGTTGAGGCAGGTTGAAGTAGGTTGATAATAGCTCTTTGGGGACACACACTGGACCAATACCATACTGGGTTGAGGCAGGTTGAAGTAGGTTGATAATAGCTCTTTGGGGACACACACTGGACCAACACCACACTGGGTTGAGGCAGGTTGAAGTAGGTTGACAACAGCTCTATGGGGACACACACTGGACCAATACCATACTGGGTTGAGGCAGGTTGAAGTATGTTGATAATAGCTCTATGGGGACACACACAGGACCAACACCACACTGGGTTGAGGCAGGTTGAAGTAGGTTGATAATAGCTCTATGGGGACACACACTGGACCAACACCACACTGGGTTGAGGCAGGTTGAAGTAGGTTGATAATAGCTCTATGGGGGGACACACACTGGACCAATACCATACTGGGTTGAGGCAGGTTGAAGTAGGTTGATAATACAGTAGGAGACAAAAAAAAGTTCCAGTTCCGTTGCGTTACTATTCCGTTCGCGCTATTTTCAACGTCGTTCCAACGTCGTTTAGTAGCAGGTCCGTTCCAACGGCGAGTAATTTTTTTTCCTTCGCGTTTCAAACTCGTTTGCGATTTAATTATCTCGCCCTTGTTCGCGCGGTCGTTCTCCAGCCTCGTGCTTCAAGTTACAATTGGCGTCGTTCTCTAGCTTGTTCGTCCGTTTGGCAACCTCTCGCTTCTTAAAGTCGTTCTGCAGCGAAAGGCCATCGATATTAGTGCAAACCTCGAAGGAATAGAGGAGCTGGTGAAGCGGACCGACGAAATAACTGTTGACTAGCTTCAGCGTCTGTGCTACAGACCTAACTAGGACTACACATTTCACTGCGCACCGTTCTGTGGTGCAGGACCGCTTTAGGATGGACCTTCCACCTACTGTCAGTTCATCAGACACGTAGAACAAGGTAATGCTGTCTATCATTTCTAAAGCTTGCTAAGCTTGGTTTATCTGGCAACTTGGTTTAAGCTTATAGTTTATAAGCTGGTTTGCCTTAGTTTAAGGAAGCTTGATTGATTAGCTTATTCTAAATTTGAAAGGTAAGCTTATGAACATAGCTTTGCCTGGGTTGTGGCTAGGAGTTTAGTTTGGGGGCTTGAAGGACCCAAGACAATCTTGCCTGCTTGGTTTACTCCTTAGCAAACTTGCTACTCTTTGGCAAGCTTAGATTGATTGTATTGGTGAAACATTTGATTTCCAAATCTTAAAGGCAAGGTAATATTACAATTCTCCTCCCTACCCTACCTTTCCAGATGAAAAGAAGATGGGCGAGATGACTTGTGGCATAGTGGATGTTATATGGATTGGTGAATGCAGTCCAACTCAAGATCCACAGACTGCACTCAGGATTGTTTGAACTTGAATGTTGTACTTTACAAAATTGCTAAATTTTGTTCACTGGTTGTTCACTGGTTACCATAATAATTGAGCAATGAGCATGCATAACTATCACCAGTGAACTTTCATGACAATTAAACACACTATCATACAAGGCTTGGCTGTCACAACCAAGACGACCCAATTGGCATGACAAAAGACGACATTCGTACCGTTTCTCTGACATGTATATTTTTGTGTGAATCGTATATGTACTTGCCTTATGTTAGTAGACATCTTCACATAATAGACATCTTCACATAATAAAAATGACGGTCAGTTCACTATCAATATAATTTTCCATTCTTTTGCAAGCACACTTGTATGCCTGCTGGATCGACTCTTCTCTCATTACAGTTTAATAGGGTCCATGGAGAAGTAGGTTGGAAACTGATTGTAGGAGAGAAATCAACTAATATGTGTAAGTCGATGGGGGGGGCATCAAGGACCAACTTATCCTACAACTCGAACCATAGAAGCCGGAGTCCTGTTGCATGTACAATGAGACATCCACCATGCAATAGAGAAATGCATTTATGTTCTTGACGTAACTTTTCCACTCTTCCAGTACACCTGCCACCAAAGACATGACCCATATTCCACCATGCTTAAGGGCTACACTGACAGTTCTTCTCTGTTAGCCAAAATATCAATGTGTAAATGCATCATACCATCTCTTGGTCTATACATGGTTGAAGTGAGGCCATTCTGACGTGGCTTGTTGCATACAAAAGCTTAGCTATGGGGTTCTAGAGGTTAAATGCAAGTCCTGCTAAGCTACTAGACGCTCTGTAAACTCTTCAACCTTTCTAAGGCAAGGTCTGCTAAGCTACTCGTGAAGTTTCTCTAAGGCAAGGCTTGCTAGCCACTAAAGGGCATTTAAAAACGGGGGAGGGAGGAGGGCTTTGTTTTGCAAGCCTTAGTCTACACCAGGCTTTACCTAATACTATGCTTAGAAAACCTAACCTCTACAAAACTATATGGCAAGCTTCATCTTGTCTAAACTGAGTAGTTGCCAACAAGAAGGCAAAGCTAATACAAGTAGAGCTGAAGGATACTAGTGGACACAGGCCAAAAGGCTAGGAAGAGAAATAACTACTACTTACTTCTGTCAGCAGTAAACTTCTTGAAGAGCAAAATGATATCAGCGAAGAAAACTAAAGAGAGGGAAAAAACACTCGCTAGATTTAGCACACCTGGCGCCCGCCCAATGCGCGCGTGCACACGCGTTTATAAAATAAGCGCTTAGATAAAAAAATTGGAAACGTAAACTTAACAGCGTTTGTTATGCGTTATTCGTCAGGTTTTTATGCGTTGATTCGCGTTTCTGTTTTCCTTACCCACCGTTGGAACGGGTACAGAACTGGAACTTTTTTTTGTCTCCTACTGTAGCTCTTTGGGGACACACACTGGACCAATACCATACTGGGTTGAGGCAGGTTGAAGTAGGTTGATAATAGCTCTTTGGGGACACACACTGAACCAACACCACACTGGGTTGAGGCAGGTTGAAGTAGGTTGACAACAGCTCTATGGGGACACACACTGGACCAATACCATACTGGGTTGAGGCAGGTTGAAGTAGGTTGATAATAGCTCTATGGGGACACACACTGGACCAACACCACATTGGGTTGAGGCAGGTTGAAGTAGGTTGATAATAGCTCTATGGGGACACACACTGGACCAACACCACACTAGGTTGAGGCAGGTTGAATAGGTTGACAACAGCTCTATGGTGTCACACACTGGACCAACACAACACTGGGTTGAGGCAGGTTGAAGTAGGTTGATAATAGCTCTATGGGGACACACACTGGACCAACACCACACTGGGTTAAGGAAGGTTGAAGTAGGTTGACAATAGGACACACACTGGACCAACACCACACTGGATTGAGGCAGGTTGAAGTAGGGCTCTATGGGGACACACACTGGACCAACACCACACTGGGTTGAGGCAGGTTGAATAGGTTGACAACAGCTCTATGGGGTCACACACTTGACCAACACCACACTGGGTTGAGGCAGGTTGAAGTAGGTCGCTATGGGGACACACACTGAACCAACACCACACTGAGTTGAGGCAGGTTGAATAGGTTGACAGCAGCTCTATGGGGTCACACACTGGACCAACACCACACTGGGTTGAGGCAGGTTGAAGTAGGTTTATAATAGCTCTATGGGGACAGACACTGGACCAACACCATACTGGGTTGAGGCAGGTTGAAGTAGGTTGATAATAGCTCTATGGGGACACACACTGGACCAACACCACACTGGGTTGAGGCAGGTTGAAGTAGGTTGATAATAGCTCTATGGGGACACACACTGGACCAACACCACACTGGGTTGAGGCAGGTTGAAGTAGGTTGATAATAGCTCTATGGGGACACACACTGGACCAACACCACACTGGGTTGAGGCAGGTTGAATAGGTTGACAACAGCTCTATGGGGTCACACACTGGACCAACACCACATTGGGTTGAGCCAGGTTGAAGAAGGTGGATAATAGCTCTATGGGGACACACACTGGACCAACACCACACTGGGTTGAGGCAGGTTGAAGTAGGTTGATAATAGCTCTATGGGGACACACACTGGACCAACACCACACTGAGTTGAGGCAGGTTGAATAGGTTGACAACAGCTCTATCGGGTCACACACTGGACCAACACCACACTGGATTGAGGCAGGTTGAAGTAGGTTGATAATAGGACACACACTGGACCAACACCACACTGGGTTAAGGGGGGAATCGACCATTTTGTAGGGTTTTTCCCTCCTTTTTTCCCTCTTTCGTCAATCTATACCTTCACTATTAAATTAGCTGCATTTCAAGTTTCAACATTTTATTGTCAACCATTCTTGAGTTATGATACTTTTTATCCTCCCATTTCATTGCAACTCTGCGCAATGAACAAGAAGAAGCCTGAATAAACGCAGTAAGTTGGATTGTTCATAATATAATAAGCGTTCATGGCCAAGACTTGAAACTTGGCTAAAATATCGCTCAGTCATTTCCGCGCTATCTGCGCAAAGTGGGGTACAAACGTCTGCTCCTGCGCATCCACGTTCTTTCTCAGTTCCCAACTTTGATCGAACCTCTGTGTGATTTCTAGTGCGATTCTAAAGCTACTATCATGCACTTTTCAAACTGATTTATTATGAAATGTAATTTCATGTAGTGACATCACATCATACCGTGTAACTCATTCAATTTTTGTCTGTAGTAAATAATTATATATTATGAAAGCTCTTGCATTACTCCTTCTTTTCAATTGACTCATAACCAATCCAGTCATTTTCTGATGAGATATGTCAGTCTGACAGCATATGACAGCATAAAAATGAAATTGGGGATGTTGGGGTGAATAATTAAAAAAACAAAAAACAATCAATTCAAACGACGTATCTGTGATCACTCTAATATCACCATAAATAGCAAGTGTTGAAAACCTGTGGTTCGGGTACAGGAGCGCATCTAAACATTTAAAAGGACCCTTGTGGTTTTACCCATGTTTCAGTCCTAGTTTATTGCAACACCATTATTGCAACACCATTATTCTAATGTCATTGGAAAGCACCTAGAATGAGCTACATTTTGAGACCATAATCTTTGGAAATGGATTAAGCATTCAATAGTTATGACACGTTTTTTAAAAACCCCACAAAATGGTCGATTCCCCCCTTAAGGGATGAAGTAGGTTGAGAATAGCCCATGGGGTCTACAGATGTCTTGTAACTGTCTATCATCATAACAACAGTGGACACATGTATAGCTATGTCTACCCAACAAACTCAGCACTTTTTTAAAATTCACATATTAAATTTAACTGACCTTCCCATTCTTGGCTAGGGTAGGGATGTCTGATGCCCCAGCCTCTGAAGAGTCCAGCTTGGGCTTCTTGGTAGCTGTTCCACTGCCTGGGGCTGCCTGCAACATTCATATGGTATGTGTTGTGTGTGTATGTGTGTGAATAAGTGTGTGTGAGTGTGTGTATGCACATGAAATGATCTCCACGTTGAAAGTTTTTTCTTTCTGACCTAGTTTTTTAATGTGCCATGCCCCAAATCAGCAATAACAAGACTAATGCAATGTCGGCACTCAAGAGGGTGAATATTTCTGGTAGTATTATAGCTTGTGTATAAATCAAGTCCCAGTCAGTCAGTTCTAAACTCACTCCCAACATACATACATACAAACAAGGTTGTGGCAATGTATGCCACAACACTTAATAAGACCTTACAATGAAGAGGGGTGGGAGGAATGGAACACAAGGAGAGATATTGCATTCTGTAGATAGATTGGAGTGTTTTCAGCTGGTGTGGCATGCAATGGTCTCTCACTTTTTACACCCCCCCCCCCCCCACACATTATAGTCAACGATTGCTGCCCCCTGTAAAAACCTTCATCCTAGCTAGTGTATTTCCTAATAGAGTGGGGCCTGAGCTAGCAAACTGCTTGCATTATGTAAGCTCTAATGTAGGTAGCTAGCTTTGTTTGTTGGTGACACCAGCCATGTGAGGTATTGGCGGGAATGTGAAAAATGCACAACGATTGCAAGCACTGCTGTTGCTGCGACGATGGCTTCCAGTGGGCTTGGAGTCCAATCTCACCTAACGCAACATAGCCCGTGTCCACCCCAGTGCAAGAGCACACCTTCGTGTAAAGCAAAGTCTGAGCTTAATAGCTTAAAAAACTGTGACCATGTTTATAGGACATCTACGCATAGACAGACGGGACTTTCCTTTATTCTAGACAGAGCACGCTCTCTGTGAGTTGTTCCACTGTAGGGGATATACAATTTTTTTTTTAAGTGGAGCTCAAGTGTTAATTTTGTAAGAGGAGGTTCTCCCAGGCCAACACAAGTGTCTCTACAGCAACCAGGAGCCATTGTAAAATGTAATTAGCTACCTTCACGACAGCTAATTAGTGTGAAGATTAGCAGGCCCAGAGCTTGGCTAAGTGCCTGAGCTCTTTTCTTAGCTGCCATACAGTTTCTATTCCAGGCTAGGCATGGCCACACCCAGACAGGCCAGGATGAACACTTACATGGTGGGTTAGCTATTATGTGTATATATGGAGCTTGTTAATAGCTTATGTACATTGTGGGTAGCTATTAAGTGTATATATGGAGCTTGTTAATAGCTTATGTACATTGTGGGTAGCTATTATGTGTATATATGGAGCATATTAACCTTTTCACTGGTACACAACCTATGTGAAGGTATGTATGCCTTGCTATCTCAGCAATACTTTCTAAAAGTGCCTAGCAACCATTCCACATGTGATAGCATTTGTGTTGACCAACATTGTGGTTAGTGTTTGTTGCCATAGAAATATACCACAAAACCACAATGAGATGAATATCATTTGAACTTGGTAATTCTTGTTTTGATGTGTTGCCAGCTACCTTCATGCTTACCTTCATGTATATGTTCCATCCAATCTATGAATCTGCCCAATCTATAGATTGTGCTGCACAATCTATGAATGCCCTTCTATTGCCTTCCAATCAAAACATGGTAGCATATTAACACCCTTTGCAACAGATTCATAGATTGGATGGAACATATCGACCAATACTTATTATCGACTAGTTATACTGAGCAAGTGTGCAAGCCAAATATCCAAACCCACCCTCACAATATGGGATAGTCGATGGGAATTTACAAAGCCTGCGATACTCCCACGAAAAGAGAAGAAGGGAGAAGAGCTGTTTGTGAGGCAAGTTTCTCTACATTTGGGGACTATAGCAGTTGTGCGAGTGTTCGTGGGTATTACAAACTGTGCATTATATCTTTTTTGACAGAGCAATATTCTGCAAATATCTTTTTTTGCTCTAGCTACACTTGCCATGTCACTTAGTTCTTTATCTGCCAAGTCCATGTGGAACTTTTTCTAGGTATGTATAACTTTTTTCTACATCATTACACTCTCAGTTGCAATCAGCACTTTCTCTGTTGCAAAGGGTGTTAATATGCTACCATGTTTTGAAGTGTATTGATTGGCAGGCAATAGATGGGCATTCATAGATTGTGCTGCACAATCTATAGATTTGGCAGATTCATAGATTGGATGGAACACATTCATTACTGGTGACAAGGAAAATAAAAATGAAGATCTACCGGACTACTCCAATACCGGGCAACAATGTTGAAATAGTGTTCAGGAGACTCTAAAACAAAGTGCCCTGTCACAGGAAGGAGTGTTTTGAATGTGTCTTCATAACAATGAAAACATATTACTTTACGTCTACCACAATTTGATATTTTGATCTGAATTGCAACATTCCTGAAGTGTGACTACATATATGCATGCTGCACTATACATGCCCATCACAATGAATCACATGACTATGAACACATACAGAGCACATATATCACAGAGAGAAAATACCTGCAGAAACCTATAAATGTAACAACAACAGATTGTTGGGGGGAACAACAGTCCCTCTCTGACAAGCACAGTGGTACATCGCAGTGATGGTAAACATGGTTTCATGGTGGTTGGAGAGTCCTGACTTCTTCCCAACTGCCACGCACACCTTGTGACCAACGCCCAAGTACAGTGTTCAGCCGGTCTAGACACTCATGATCAACAGAGCGAGGGAGGCCAATACGCTTACGCAAGCAGAAGCACTCCACCAATTCCCAGGCTAACTCCAACCCGAAAGTCAAAAAAAGCCCTCTTCCTCCTCCCCTGGCAAGGTGGTCTGCTCTGTGCACATGTATGGCAATCCAGAACATACATCTGTTCAGAATACATGCCTCAACAATGGACGCAAAACCCTCTTCCACCACTTCTTGCTCTCCCTCCTGATGTATATAATAATAACCGGCCCTTTGGTTCCCATCGCCATATCCCTCATATACTTCTGATAGTCCACAAGGAGAGGTGGCCAAGAAACATCCACCTGAGGTCCGTCAAGGCAACGTCACTTCACAGTAGCAGCACGCACAGCAGCATGAACACTAGAGAGAAAATAAGTACTCTTCTTGTCCACCCAAACTCCACCTAGTAGTGGGCCATTAGACCTGAAGTCATACCGCCCATGGTTGCCCTTAGTTACCTGCACAACCAGTCCCTTTGGAAAGGATTTTTGGTTATTCCACCCTGTACTACATGCATTGATCCCTCTGTTGTAGAGAGCAAGGTAGAGAGAGGGTTGGGCTGGTATGAAAGTTATCTGAGTAGAGTTCATGCCCAGTACCCTCCAAATCTTCTGAGCTCCAGAACAGCTCTTGAGGCCAACACCTCTACTATCACGGAGTCTCTTACCAGTGCACACCTGAAGCTTATGAATGTATGTACCCATTAGTGGCATCAGAAGTACGCAGACCTTGACGTCACACTTGGTGGACTTGTCCTCCATATATTGCTTGAACCCCAAACACCTCTTGAATTTCATCATCGCCTCACCGATAGAAATTTGCTGGTGAAAGTTGTCCTAGCCCTAGCAAGCTTCGGAACAATCAAGTCCAAAAGCCGACTGGGCCATCGTTCCCAGACTGACCGGGTAATTTACACTACTACTGTATGAAGGAAAAAACATAAAATCTGCTGAAACTTCACTAGTGGCTTAACCCCTGCAATTCCAGGAGTTGAAATATGGTGATCTAGAGTTGACCAATACAATTCCAAATGAGGCACCTTCAAAATCCTCAAGTAACTAAGGAGACGGAGAAATGCTTTCATCTCTGGGACTGTAACAAGTACCCAGGAACGACTGCGGAGCGGTTAGTCTCTTCTACAAGCAGAGTCCATACTTCCTCAGTTAAAAACCTACATTGTGCACAGATGAAGAGGCTACATATATGTCTGGAGAAGTGGGTCCAGGCACTACTGAATGAGAGAAGTGGGTCCAGGCACTACTGAATAAGAGAAGTGGGTCCAGGCACTACTGAATAAGAGAAGTGGGTCCAGGCACTACTGAATAAGAGAAGTGGGCCCAGGCACTACTGAATAAGAGAAGTGGGTCCAGGCACTACTGAATAAGAGAAGTGGGTCCAGGCACTACTGAATGAGAAAAGTTGGTCCAGGCACTACTGAATAAGAGAAGTTGGTCCAGGCACTACTGAATAAGAGAAGTGGGCCAGGCACTACTGAATAAGAGAAGTGGGTCCAGGCACTACTGAATAAGAGAAGTGGGTCCAGGCACTACTGAATAAGAGAAGTGGGCCAGGCACTACTGAATAAGAGAAGTGGGCCAGGCACTACTGAATAAGAGAAGTGGGTCCAGGCACTACTGAATAAGAGAAGTGGGTCCAGGCACTACTGAATAAGAGAAGTGGGTCCAGGCACTACTGAATAAGAGAAGTGGGTCCAGGCACTACTGAATGAGAAAAGTTGGTCCAGGCACTACTGAATAAGAGAAGTGGGTCCAGGCACTACTGAATAAGAGAAGTGGGCCAGGCACTACTGAATAAGAGAAGTGGGTCCAGGCACTACTGAATAAAGAGAAGTGGGCCAGGCACTACTACTGAATAAAGAGAAGTGGGTCCAGGCACTACTGAATAAGAGAAGTGGGTCCAGGCACTACTGAATGAGAAAAGTTGGTCCAGGCACTACTGAATAAGAGAAGTGGGCCAGGCACTACTGAATAAGAGAAGTGGGTCCAGGCACTACTGAATGAGAGAAGTAGGTCCAGGCACTACTGAATGAGAGAAGTAGGTCCAGGCACTACTGAATAAAGAGAAGTAGGGCCAGGCACTACTGAATAAAGAGAAGTGGGTAGATGACTCCTCCTTTCTCCAACTACCAAAGCCAAGTTGTCAGTCTCTGATCTAACAGATGGGAGTGCTCAAGCCGATGGGGGTTGCTGGAGAATTAGAGGAAGGACTATCAAAGGCACTAGCAGAAGAAACATTAGCCAGACCTGAAGAAGTGCTGGCAGGTGAAGTTCCAGAAAGAGAGAGAGCAACAGAACAGAACATGAAGTACTGGAAGCCATTGCACTCCAGTGCTCTGATAAACTCGAGAATGATGAATGAACAGCCCTAGTGCTATGACTGTGACTGCACTGAACAACTGGTCGTGATAATGCGTATTTCACGAGAAGAGGTCATGAATGAGTATGAGGATAAAAACAAGGGAGGGTGTGACACCAGACCTCCCCCCCCCCCCCCCCCCCCCCCCCCTCACATAAAGCACGTGCTTGTATGCCAACAACACACATAACCATGGCAACATATCACCCCACGTGTCTCCATAGCAATGTATATGCATATTGGCAAGAGATGGCTACATAAGACAACACACGGTGTGTGTCCATAGCAACATATATGTGCCCATATAGCAACAAGTGGCAACATTGTACACGGACAACAAGCACACACCCACCTTCCTCTTCGCTGCAGGCTTTTCAGGGTTGTACCCAGGGGAGTAGACCATGCTCGTGTACTCGTCTAATAGCTTCCCCGCTCGCCTGTCAATCATCTCGTGGTCTGGAAGTGTGAGGTCCGCCAACTTTTCCACCCCCTCGTGTTCCAGTGCTATAGCCTCCAGGTAGCGGTAATGGGTCTGCAGAACTGCCTCCAAATATGAATGGGGGGAAAACGAGGAAAAATGTTAAATTTAGAAAGTAGTGGATGCAAATGGTGTTAATCCCGATTTACATCAATGATGTAATGCAGTGTAACATCAAGTAATCCAGGGACATTCACAATGCATATGCATGCATGCTTTATCGGAAAAGTCACACGTGGAACTATTCATTCCGACCAATTAGAACCTGCACATCCTATACGAGGCGGCGCGAGGAGATCGAGGGGGCATCATATTTGACTGAGCACCCTCAGAGTGAAAAGGGCACGCACATTCTCACTCACTCATTCAGATATAATAGCACGTGCACAATTTATTGGGAATTAATCGTCAAATGAGCACTAGTTTGCAATCAATTAGAAAGCGTGAGCTATAACACGGAAGACTAGAGCTTGGGAGAAAACTATTCTAGGGGTGTGAAATGATTAAGGGCGCAAAGAGATCTGAGGAAATATGGTATTCGTATGTAGTTAGCACCTCCAGATAGCAAGGATTACGCTTGTATACGTAGCATCTAGTATTCCTGGCTGGAGCATCTAGTATTACTGATGAATAGAGCATTTAGTATTCTTGATGAAGGCTAGAGCATCTAGTATTCCTGATGAAGGCTAGAGCATCTAGTATTCCTGATGAAGGCTAGAGCATCTAGTATTCTTGATGAAGGCTAGAGCATCTAGTATTCTTGATGAAGGCTGGAACATCTAGTATTCCTGATGAAGGCTAGAGCATCTAGTATTCTTGATGAAGGCTAGAGCATCTAGTATTCTTGATGAAGGCTGGAACATCTAGCATTCCTGATGAAGGCTAGAGCATCTAGTATTCCTGATGAAGGCTGGAACATCTAGTATTCCTGATGAAGGCTGGAGCATCTAGTGTTCTTGATGAAGGCTAGAGCATCTAGTATTCTTGATGAAGGCTAGAGCATCTAGCATTCCTGATGAAGGCTAGAGCATCTAGTATTCCTGTTGAAGACTAGAGCATCTAGTATTCCTGATGAAGGCTGGAGCATCTAGTATTCCTGATGAAGGCTGCAGAATCTAATATTCCTGTTGAAGGCTAGAGCATCTAGTATTCTTGATGAAGACTAGAGCATCTAGTATTCTTGATGAAGGCTAGAGCATCTAGCATTCCTGATGAAGGCTAGAGCATCTAGCATTCCTGATGAAGGCTAGAGCATCTAGCATTCCTGATGAAGGCTGGAGCATCTAGTATTCCTGATGAAGGCTAGAGCATCTAGTATTCCTGATGAAGGCTGGAGCATCTAGTATTCCTGATGAAGGCTGGAGCATCTAGTATTCCTGATGAAGGCTAGAGCATCTAGTATCTGAATCATCTAGTATTCCTGATGAAGGCTGGAGAATCTAGTATTCCTGATGAAGGCTGGAGCATCTCATATTCCTGGGCTAGAGCATCTAGTATTCCTGATGAAGGCTAGCGCATCTAGTATTCCTGATGAAGGCTAGAGCATCTAGTATTCCTGATGAAGGCTAGAGCATCTAGTATTCCTGATGAAGGCTAGACAGCTAGTATTCCTGATGAAGGCTGGAGCATCTAGTATTCCTGATGAAGGCTAGAGCATCTAGTATTCTTGATGAAGGCTAGAGCATCTAGCATTCCTGATGAAGGCTAGAGCATCTAGTATTCCTGTTGAAGACTAGAGCATCTAGTATTCCTGATGAAGGCTAGAGTATCTAGTATTCCTGATGAAGGCTAGAGCATCTAGTATTCCTGATGAAGGCTAGAGCATCTAGTATTCCTGATGAAGGCTAGAGTATCTAGTATTCCTGATGAAGGCTAGAGTATCTAGTATTCCTGATGAAGGCTAGAGCATTCTAGTATTCCTGATGAAGGCTAGAGCATCTAGTATTCCTGATGAAAGTCAAAGAGCAAATTTGATCTGATCACAGGGTAAGTCATTGTATCTACACTATCTCAAATGAGAGTTCCTTGAGAATGCATAATAAACTCCAACCCCCCCCCCCCCCCACACACACAATTCTAACAGCACATTTCAACACCTCCCTCCCTCCCTCACCGGGATTCTCAAAGGCATCCGTCTGGTAGTCGAAGGTCAGTTTCTTCACGATCTCCTTGGCCTTGTCAATCTGTGCAGGTGTGGCTATAACAACAAGCAAGGTTACCACGTCAACAGGGGGACAATCTTTATGCTCCAGGCAGACACACAATAGATACACATAGAAGTAAAAATCCAGTGCCTTCATACAGGACTCTTTTGGGGGGAGGGGATGGGAGGACCAATGTACGTTCCTTTAAAGCACTCCATGGTTTGCTTCAAGGGAATGAGGGAACCAAGAGACCTGTCTCCCTCCCTCACTTCCTTCCAGTCACTTAGTTCATGAAACTGTATGGGCTTGCACTGTCAAGGAGAGCCCGGGTGTTTCCCACCCATCCTACTCATTTGAAGCCACATGCTAATTAATTGTGGGTAGTTTACTAAATAAGCACCTGCAATTTTCAATCCAAAATTGCATCAGAACCACAAGAAGGATGAGTATATGCTTACTAGTGTATGTGGGTGCTTGTGAGTGAGTGAGTGATGCAACCCACTCACCCAACACCCACTACTGTGCTTCCATTTTATCTCCAGACAAACAGTCTCCACTGAAAAAGTCTGATTAACAATAAGAACATGTGGCAATTAACACAATCCCCTCATGTTTGAGAGGACCACTGCTTGCAGCTGCCAGAGTTCGCAGGTTTTACCCAGAGGGCTTTGGTGTAACCCGGGTTGGGTTAAATACCTTTTACCCGGGTTTTACTCAATCATGGATACAACCCAGGATAAAATAATAGACACAATAGATTTTATAAACTGTAAAGATATTATAAGAAATTAACTCTGTAATCAGGAAGTAAGACATTCAATAAATGGCAACTGTAAAGAACTAGACAAAAACAGGAGCTGTGTTTCACTCAGCATTTATTTACCAAGTGACAAGGTTGTCTACTAGAGTATATATTTTTTATTTAATGAAATTTAAACAAGATTCATGGGATTAAAGTCCAATAATTGATATTAAAGTTAAACAGATTTAATAGTCAATCTCCTGAGGTCCTCGCAGGTGCCTGTGGCAGAAGACGATTTTCTGGGCTTTCTCATTTTTGTAATTGCAGTACACTTAACTAAACTGTAAGCAGTGAATGATGACTTGTGGTATTTGCTTGCCTTTTAAATAGCCCTGGTGTCCACCACCACCCAGACACTTGTGGCTCTGGGACAGGGCTGTGACAGGGCTACAAATAAGTGTTTTATATCACTGGGTAATACCTGGGTAAAACCTGGGCGAAATACCTAAAACACAGGTTTTACCCACTGGGTTGGGTTAAATAGGCTTTACCCGGGTAAAATGCAAACACTGGCAGCTGCTAGTGGACAGCACATGTACACAGTCAGTTGTATAGTTATGGCAGTTAGCCACTGAAGTGGATTAAAACTGTGGTAGTCATGCTTGCCATACAAGAAAATTGTAATAGGAAGGGGTACTTGATCTTTACACATAAACAAATCTTGCACAAACAACCTCATGCATTATTCATGTACACTAATACATACAGATGGCCACTCCCACTGCCACACCCAGTCACAGACAACCTCCTTTGATAGGCCGGTTTGCTGTTGATTTGAAGTTGGTCTCTAAAAATAGGGATTACAGAACTTTCTGGATGAATATGCCAAGAACTGCCTCTCCTTTTAAGCAGCAAGCATAACCTCTCTCTCTCACCTCTCCCCCAACCACTAGTTATTCCCACCAGTCTCCTGGCATGTATACAGCCCATATACATCAAGTCCTGTACATGGTTGCTAACACAGACACAAGATTCTGATCTACCATTTAGCCCTCACTAAACTCTTCACCGCATTTGCTCGAGCAAAAGCCGAAAGTTTAAATTCTGGTCAAACCTGTTGAGGGAGTTATTATTCTCAAAGTGCACAAAATATCGGGGCCCAGATCAACCTGGTAGGTGGAGCTTGAAGGAGATCACTCTCTAGTTGAAGTGTCATAAAGAAATGCCTACCATATAAGGAGTGTCAGCTTTATGATGCAAGTAATGAAGTGATAATTGGTGTGCTTTATTTAAAAAACTGACAAGATGGGCTTTCAAAGTAGAAGAAAACAAGATTGCACCCTGGTAGACCACAGCCAGTTCAGATGTCCCAGTGCAGATGTCCCTTTACCATTTAATATCATATATCATATACATAATTAGCACAATATTAGTGTATAAATGGTAAAGGATCATCACTAGTTGTGGTCAACATGGGTGTAGTCTCATTTCGGGTTGGTTTTTTCCTGTTTCTATTTAGTGTTTGGTTCTCTATAACACTACATGAATCTATGTAACACTATTGGTGGGCAGTTTGCTATGGCAACGTGATAGCAACGTGGAGAGCCACACCAGTCCACTCTAAGTCCAACTCCAAGCTTCAGAGACTCCATTAGTATCTCCTTTTAAACACTTTTTGCAAGCCAGTACCTACATTTACTTCCTTAGCTACAGCCTCCATCAAGGCCTTGGCAATAGCAAGTCAGCATCTACCATCAGCTACAGCCTCCTTCAAGGACTTGGCAACAGGTGCTCCCCACAACCCAAACAACAGAGATGAAGAAGTAGATGAACTGTGGAGTCACGTACCCGCTTGTAATACAGTACCCAAACTAATCAACGAACCTTACCTGCCTGATGACCCGATGACCTTAAACCCACTGAGACTCTATTTTACAATAGGAATATTTGAGGCTGGAATCGAAAAATGTAGAGTCATCTTATCACTGGAATCGGAAACTTTAGAGTGGTCTAGCACTAGAATTGGAATCATTATAAATGAACGTGGAATCATGTGAGGGATGAAGACGGGCACATATAAGACAGCAAAGGTAACCATCACATTTTCAAGTGTGCCAGTCCATCACACTTGCAAAGGATTCAAGGCATGCTGAAGAAGGAACATTTTTGCATTTTTTCTGCATCTTCAATGGAATGCTAACGCTGTTTCAAGTGTCAGCCATTACTGCCAGCCATTCTTGAGTTACGATGCTTATTCTCATGCTGCCATTTTGTTGCACACCTGTTGAGAATGGCTGAGAAGAAGCCTGAGTAAACATGGCCTCCCATAGAAGTGCATTGACAACATAAATATTTCTAACTCAGTCAATCTTTATTTTTATGTCATCTGAAAGCTCGTTCCTTACTCTACCTTTTGAAAAATCAGCTTTTCAATTCTCCCTATTCCTGGCGAGATAGAGTCCAGTCATTGTGCTCGCCGCACCTGCCAGTAACGATGTTGGTCACAAGTTGTACCTGTGGTTACTATGCTAATACCATAAATGTGAAGTGTTGCGGACCAATGCTTAAAGAGTAAAAAATTTAACATCTATTTAATGACCTCAGTGCTGTAGTTATTGCACCACCACTAGGCAATAGCACATAGGGGGCACCTCTTGAAACTAGACCAAAATCATTGAAAATGGACGAAGAATTAAATAGTCACGCAGGGGTGTATTTAGGGGGGGGCGGGGGGGGGGCATTCGCCCCCCCTTGTATCATTCTCGCCCCCCCCTTGAAATTAGAGATTTTTTTAAAAATAATGTCAAGAAAGGTGTAATAACAGAAAGGTGTAATAAGCTTATGGTTCAAATGATAGGAATGTCAAACTGAGGTTCTTCTTGGTTTTCTCTGCCATACGTCCACAATCTCTTCAAGGTCGCTCTCAGAGAGTACTTCTGGTGCCTCTATAGCAATCCTCATAAGGTGAGAAAGGCTGCAGTCACTTAGAGAATTACGCAAACGAGTCTTGATCATCTTCATCTGTGAGAAGCTTCTCTCCACAGAAGCAGTAGAAACTGGAATCGATAAGCAGATGGAGGCAATCTTGTGCAAATTGGGAAACATGGCCTTGAGCATGTCGTTTGAAACAAGTTCTTTCAGCTGTGATGCAGTAGTATCCCGTGGTTGCTTGACTAACAGCTGGCGGAATGTTTTCCACTCTGTAAGTATTTCAGTGGAAATCATGGCTGTCTTCACTGTTTCTTCTCCATCCAATGTTTCTGCATCTCTATCTTCTCCGTAGTGAGCAATCAGTTTCTCAACAGACGTGTCTCCATAAGTGGGAAAAGATACTGAATCTGGTTTTGGAACTTTCCGTGGATCGAATATAGACAATGCTGATACAACAGCGTTGGATGAAGAAAATCGGCTTGTTATGTTGGCCTTTAAATCAGCAACAAAAGGCTTACCAACAACATTCTGGAACGAAAGTATTTTATCAGCGTCAATAGACACCTTTGTAGATGACTTCAAGTCTTCAACGTTTTCAAGAAGCTCCAACACCCAGTTCGCTCCAGGCAAAACGGCATCATCCAAGGATTTAACAGTAGCATCAACAAGGAATGATATCAACGAGAGGTCAAGCTGCTCTGCCTGAAGTGCTTTGCTGAGCTTGGCTACTTGTGGTAGAGTGAAATCAAGCAAATATATAGCTGCAATCGTAGACAATTTGCAGAGGGCACCATGGATTCCAAGAGCTTCTGGCTCGTGGGACGTCTCGTAGATGTTCCCAATGGTGATTACAATTGCAGAATAACTTGCTTTGACAGCTTTGACACACCTTTCATGTGCCAGCCAGCGTGTGTCAGATGGCTTGATCACTTTCATTTCTGGAAGTTCAAGAACGTGCTGTACCTCCTTCAGACACTCTGCTCGCTTGGGGGAATTGCGAAAATGCTTCCAAAGAGTAGTCAATGTTCTGTAAACATGAGCAATTCCAGGAGTTTTATTGGCAGCTTGCACACAAGCCAACTGCAGTAAGTGACAGTGGCAGTGTATAAACAGAGCGTGAGGAGTATGTTTCTTGATACGTGCCTGAACCCCGGTCTTTCGTCCAGAAAAAGTTGCAGCTCCATCAAATCCCAATCCAACTATTCTTCCGACTTGTAGACCTTTCTTCTTTAAACAATCGATGAGATTAGAATAGATGGTCTCTGCATCAGCCTTCTTCAATGGAATAAGCTCCAGAAAGCACTCTACTGGTACACCATCTTCCTCCCAGCGGCAAAACACAGACAATTCTTCTACGTTGGTGACATCTGTGCACTCATCTGCCATGAGGCTGTACATAGGTGCCTTTTGAAGTCGCTTCAGAATCGACTCCTCCACCCATGTCCCCAATGATTCGATGAATTCAACCACAGCCACTCTTGATGTGTACACAGCATTTCTTGGTGCAGTTTCTAAGAATTGCTTCAAATGTTGGCTGCCACATCGAACCACCACGTCAACCAGCTTCTCAAATTTTGTCGAATGTGCAACTTGTTCTTTCGTAAGAAAATGAGTGAGTAGGATCAGGCACTTCACTGCAGCTCTGTTCTGAGCTCTTTTGCGAGCTAAAACATTCTGGAGTTGCTGTACAACTGTTCCACCTTTGGCTGCTCCTTTAGCTGCAAAAAGAGCTTGAGTTGCATGGATATGGAAGTCACTTCTCGCATGAGCTTTCATTTTTTCAACAGCTTTCTTCCAATTTCTGCAAGGTTGTGTGACCCACACTCCTCCAGTACGCTGCAGACCAGATTGCTTGCAAACCTTGCAAAAGGCACCATCGCTATCCTCGTCATAATAGAGCCAACTGAAATCTTTCTCCCAGCTCTTAGAGTATTTTCTCTTCGTGGATACAGAAGAGCGGTGTTTGTTTTGCTTGCTTTTCTTTGAAGGTAGAGGACTAAGGCTAGGACTAGATGCCTCGACATGCTCAGAGCTATCTGTTCTGCTATCTTCGCTATCGCTGCTATTAGCATGAGAAGAGGCTTGAGAAGTACTTGCAAAGTATGAGCGAATATCCATATTAATATGAAGAGAAATCAGCTAGTAAGGTTTCTTTTATAGAGACTTTATGACCATGACATAATTGACTGAGTTAAAAATACTGAGAGAGAGTGGGAAAGAAGGAGGGAACTGAAGAAGTGACAAACCTACAAAGGAGAACACGTGGTGGTGTGTGATGACTTTAGACCATGACATAATAGACTGAGTTAAAAATACTGAGAGAGAGTGGGAAAGAAGGAGGGAACTGAAGAAGTGACAAACCTACAAAGGAGAACACGTGGTGGCGTGTGATGACATCATGTCTAAGATTAGACTTGAAGACCATGACATAATGGACTGAGTTAAAAATACTGAGAGAGAGGGAGTGGGAAAGAAGGAGAAACAAAAGAAGTGACAAACCTACAAAGGAGAGCACGTGGTGGTGTGTGATGTCATCGTGTCATGACACATGCTCTCCTTTTTCCAAGCAGCTACAATATCATGAGAAATATATACAGTCTAGCCATAGTTCGGTATAGCATAATGCCATTGGTAGTCAGTCAAAATAGCTATCCTCAGACATTGTAAAAGCCAAAAAAAATATGGGGGGATCTTCCCCCCAGACCCCCCTTTTACGACTTATGAACATGTTAAGAAAATATTAACAAAAATTAGGGCACCAAGTGACCAACCATTTCCACCCCCCCCCCCCCCCCCCCTAGAGAACTAGAGAAAAATTGTGTATGAAACCTGTTGTCCATGATTTTGTAAGAAAATGCATGGAATGCAACATAATTCGATTTCACAAAAGCCCACCTCCATTATACGAGTGACAAGTGACTATATCTAATCTATATATGCTGATTGCCGTAGCATGCAACTTCAGCAAATATTTAAGATGGAATGTTGTACTAAAGATTTTAGAAAAAGTGCATGCCATCATAAGTAGCAGCTATATATACAGTTAGTACTGCAAAAATACCTGTGGGTAAAACACTTTCGTACTCCACGCGGAAGCCCAGGGTGCACGTCCCCTTTCCGCACCATCCAGGCTCTCCGCCCCCCCCTTATTTTTCCATATCTCAAGTTCGCCCCCCCTTGTCAAAATTTCTGTATACAACCCTGGTCACGATAAAAATAAATTCTACTCACAACTATTGCTCTGAACTCCTGGAAGTTTGGGGATCCTGCAAAAGATTCAAGGCACACTGGAAGTGTTCTTGGGGATCCTGCAAAAGATTCAAGGCACACTGGAAGTGTTCTTGGGGATCCTGCAAAGATTCAAGGCACACTGGAAGTGTTCTTGGGGATCCTGCAAAAGATTCAAGGCACACTGGAAGTGTTCTTGGGGATCCTGCAAAGATTCAAGGCACACTGGAAGTGTTCTTGGGGATCCTGCAAAAGATTCAAGGCACACTGGAAGTGTTCTTGGGGATCCTGCAAAAGATTCAAGGCACACTGGAAGTGTTCTTGGGGATCCTGCAAAGATTCAAGGCACACTGGAAGTGTTCTTGGGGATCCTGCAAAAGATTCAAGGCACACTGGAAGTGTTCTTGGGGATCCTGCAAAAGATTCAAGGCACACTGGAAGTGTTCTTGGGGATCCTGCAAAGATTCAAGGCACACTGGAAGTGTTCTTGGGGATCCTGCAAAAGATTCAAGGCACACTGGAAGTGTTCTTGGGGATCCTGCAAAAGATTCAAGGCACACTGGAAGTGTTCTTGGGGATCCTGCAAAGATTCAAGGCACACTGGAAGTGTTCTTGGGGATCCTGCAAAAGATTCAAGGCACACTGGAAGTGTTCTTGGGGCTTGTAACTACCAAACTATGGTCCAGTTACGTGAGCCTCTGAGATATCCTCGTCTGTGTGAGTACGTGTGTGCATGTGTATGTATGTGTAGTGTGTGTATATGCATGTGTTTTGGTGTATGTGTACATGTGTGTATGTATGCAGGCATGCGTATGTGTGTACGTGTATGTGTACACTGTGTATACATGCATGTACATGTGTGTATGTGTACGTGTGTATGTGTGTACATGTGTGTATGTGTATGCGTGTACATGTGTGTATGTGTGTATGTGTACGTGTGTACATGTTTGTATGTATACGTGCATACATGTGTGTGTGTGTACGTATATGTTTTTATTATTAGCCATCTGCCCTTACCCGCACACTGCTGACACAGAGCTAAGTATGTATGTAGTACCAGCAAAGCACTTCTATATCATGTGATAGCCAAAGATCACGGCTGAGCTGGCTCTGCACTTTGACATGTGTAAAAATAGTTCAGCATTTATTTGGTGGCTTCCCCAAGGCATTACGTCACCATGACGACATCATCAGTAGAGATCAGTAGATCAAGGCACTGGTTAGAGCCAGGGCAGTGGCTGAGGTTAGGGCTAGGGCAGTGGCTGGGTTAGGGCCAGGGCAGTGGCTAGGGTTAGGGCCAGGGCAGTGGCTAGGGTTAGGGCCAGGGCAGTGCCTACATGTAGGTCCATGTAATCTAACAATGCATGATGTCATTGCAAGTTTCTCTAGTGAGACTCCCAAAAGACGCATGCACGCATGGTAAAAATGAGGGTGTGGTCAAATACCTGACTCTTGTTTTTGTCTAGCCAGCCTTTTCAAGTCTGCTTATTGGCACGGATTTTATTAGAGGAGCCTTCGAGAACATGTATTATATTCACACAATCTCACACATTTAATTCCATTTTTTAAAGTTTTTTTATAGAAAATCCAAACAAAACCACTTTTTACGCAGGCACACGTGGTATGGCATGGCCAGCGAGACGAGGAACCAGGCCTTTATTAGGGTGGCGACATAATAGTCGGCAAATATTGGGCACAGTGACTGTGTTGCTTAGTAAACACCAGAGAGCAGCTCGCCTGCACAACTGGACCAATTTGAACTGCCTGAAGGTGTACTCAACACCACACAACCCACTCAGCACAACACCACAAATAACTGGGACTGCATGTATCTCACTAGCAGGGTTTTATCTATCCGGGGGGGACTAGGGTATATCCCACTCCCCAAAGGACATAATTATTCCCCCCCCTTTCGAAAACATTTAACAATCCCCCTATGAAGTTGCACAAGAAAAACATTTGGCAGTTACCACATGCAGGTACCAATGTCTGCCCCCCCCCCCCCCCCCCCCCCCACACACACACAGATAAACTCCCAAGAGAGAGACTACCTAGCATTAATACCCAGACTTCCAGACTTGGTGCTAGGGCTAGAGCTATTCCAGGGCTTGTGTAGTGTAGGCCACAACTAGGATGGTCAAGCATCCAGAGTTGTCTTGGAAAGGTTGGGTGGGTCCTTCCTGGAGACCACTCCAGTACACGCACCTCCAGTGAGAGTTTCTGGGAGGTCCACCACACTCCAGGAGGGCCCAGTGGAGCCCGGACAATCCGGGGGCCACACTCCAATCCCAGCCCTAGCTCATCCTCCTAGCCCTATATTCCTAGCTCATCCTAGCCCTATATTCGAGCCCTAACCCTAGCCCTATACTCCAGCCCTACTGTAGCTGATCCTAGCCCTCGCCAGCATGTACAGGAGACTTAGAAATTAGTAGACGGGCACAGATGATCTCGGAGTGGGCACATACATAAGCCACACCCACATCAGTTCTACGGCACCTGCAGAAGTAAGAACTTTGTCTGCACGCGCAAAGGCCACAAAATCTTCAAACTGACACCTGGCATCTCCATGGTAACCACTCCCACAGGAGTAACTTGTCGTTGTTTACCTCTAATGCCGCTGGTGGTCTTGTCTAGCTGCAACTTGCGCAGTTCTTCAGCATAGGGGAAGAAGAGCAAGTGGAATCCTGGAGGCGAGACTTGCACGTTGCAATCATCTAGCTCCTCCTCCTACACCGCAGACAACAACATCATCATCATCACTGTGGGAGGCAAAATGGGGCGCCACTGCATGACCACCAGAAAATCCATGACACTTTTATCCCTCCTCCCCAGCCCCCCCCCCCCCCCCCCCCCCCCCCCCCACAGTAGCACATGTCTGTTTGTCTGTATGTTTAAAGCAGTACACATGTCAGCATGTCCGTATGTATAAAGCAGTACACATGTCAGTATGTCAGTATGTATAAAGCAGTACACATGTCAGTATGTCCGTATGTATAAAGCAGTACACATGTCAGTATGTATAAAGTAGTAGCACATGTCTGTATGTAGGTCCACTATGTGTGGCCATATGGACGGAAGGTCTGACCTGGATCAAACTTCACCTTGTATGGACATACACGGATGCAGGGATGTTTCTTGTAAAGAGGGTTCAGACTGGAAGCCACTGTCCACCGGCATGGCACTACGCACTGGCAGCCATTTTGTTTAGGAGTAGAGTTGTGCACGGGTCTTTCACATTAGCGAGGACAGCATGCAAATATAGTGGCATGTGTACCTTCATACCCACAAACTCTGCCAGCAACTAGCTTGGACCTCCACCCAATACAAACAGTTTGCTAGCGAGGCTGCCTCCAGCTCCACTGTGCAAGAAAACACTCACTGGTGGCGATATTTACAGAGGCAGTGCCCCATCCCCCCCACCTTTAAAAAAAAAAAAAGCTAGCCAGCCATACAAGTGTTTCAGGCGAGTAAGGACGGACGTGGTCAACACTCAGGGGGGAACCAACAAACATCGGGGGGGGGGGGGGGGGGGGGGGGCGATGCCCTCATTGTCACTTAGTGCTCCTCTGCTAGATACTTTATCCTTTCTCAGGAAGCGCCGGGTTCCCGGGAAAGTAGTAAATACTATTAGTTCATATTTAGCTTCTGCTGACAAATGGCTTCATCACAAACTAAAATGAGAGTGGCCGAGACGGCCAGGAAATGGAAGTTGCTGGTTCAGGATTAGCTCACCATTCCAGGAACAAACAGTGGCCTTGTTTGGCCAGCAGAGGTCCTTTTTGAGAGCATTGTGTGGAAGTAGGTGCAGCAAGCAGCTGGAAGGAAATACAAGCTGCTCCTTTCCTTGGGCACACCGTGGTTTCTGTTTCATGATGGGCCATCCCAGAGGAACAAATGTTCCCAATTAGCAGGAAGATATTTCGAACATTGGGAGACAAATATCTGGTGCCTCCATATCTAGGTATAGCCAGCACATCTTGTAACTCATCCTATTTTACACAGCAGGACATTGTGTAACTCATCCTAACAAAGCAGCACAGTGTGTAACTCATCCTAACAAAGCAGCACAGTGTGTAACTCATCCTAAGAAAGCAGCACGAGATATTGCTGGCCATCCCATTTACAGAGCTGAAAAATACAGAAATATTTCCTTCTCTGAGATAACCTAATGTGTGCGAGGTGAGAATATACTATAGATGACTTTACCAAACACGTTCCCAAGAGCACGGGCTTGCCCACATGGTGAGAATATACTATAGATGACTTTACCAAACACGTTCCCAAGAGCACGGGCTTGCCCACATGGTGAGAATATATATGAGGTTACCAAACACGTTCCCAAGAGCACGGGCTTGCCCACATGGTGAGAATATAGATAAGGTTACCAAACACGTTCCCAAGAGCACAGGCTTGCCCACATGGTGAGAATATAGATGACATTACCAAACACGTTCCTAAGAGCACGGGCTTGCCCACATGGTGAGAATATAGATGAACACGTTCTAAGAGCATGGGCTTGCCCACATGGTGAGAATATAGATGAGGTTACCAAACACGTTCCCAAGAGCACAGGCTTGCCCACATGGTGAGAATATAGATGAGGTTACCAAACACGTTCCCAAGAGCACGGGCTTGTTCACATGGAGTATCCGGAGAGAAGACGATGGCTATATCTCCTCATTAGTGTAGATTAATTTGTCAAGAATGATGGCAGGTTGAGGTCGTCCTGTTTTTATAACCAATCAAATTGCCTGCAGTGCAACATACGAACCAATCTGCCCACTGTATCCATACAGTACCATAGTTATAAAGTAGTGTATCTATAGTCCAACTGTATCTAGTTCTACTGTACCTATAGTCCCACTGTACCTATGGTCCCACTGTACCTATAGTCCCACTGTATCTATAAAGTACTGTATCTATAGTCCCACTGTATCTATAAAGTACTGTATCTATAGTCCCACTGTATCTATATAGTAGTACTGTATCTATAGTCGCACTGTATCTATACAGTGAGTAGTGTCTATAGTCCCACTGTATCTATAGTCAGACTGTATCTGTACAGATACAGTACTGCATTTATCAAGCGTCCGGTTGAAAAATGAATTTCGTTAAAATTCATTTTCCACCCACGCACTTGACCACGTACGTACTTACATTTTAGTGCCTAATGGAACCACTCATTGTATAGAGTAGGGTTTCCTCTAGCCACTGGTGCTAATTTCAGTCTCTAGCACTTCGAGATTTTTATGCATATAAATCAGGCACTCGGGTTTTGAGGTACCCCACTTCAGCTCTATAACTTGGGTATAGTTGTAGCTATGAAAAATGTTTTATTATCAAAAGAGAGAGACCTATCTTTTAAGCTATATATCAAGTCCATACCATGAAGCTTGCAGAATCTGTGGAGCTATAAAATGGTAACCACTAGTACTACTTTATGGTTTCCTCCCTCCCTCCTTTTAAAGCTTATACAGACTCCTCGTGATCAGGAACACCACACAGACCTTCACCTTGTCAGCCCAAACTATCTTGCATCACAGCGGTGTACAGTGAAGTCAAAGCTACTGCTGTTTTCATTACTTTTTGGTGCGCAATACTATAGGTACCTACTAGTGGGCACAGTGTTTGAGGCTATTAGGACAAGCTCGATCAAATCAGTGATATTAGGTTTAGCAGGGCACAAAGACTCTCAGATAACTCCATCAAAACACAGTAATCTTTTTCAATCGGCTTGTGTGTGCGTGTGTGTTTGCCAGCAATTCGACAGGATTCTTCTGAGGAAGTCCAAAATATTCGGTGGAAATGTTGGCAACTCCCCCTCCCCCAAAAAGCTAGCTAATTGAAAGAGAAACCACAGAGGTCTGGTATGGGTTTAGTGAGTGTGTGTGAGTGAGAGAGAGAGTGCGTGTGTATGTGTTATGAATCATGGCAATATAAATGGCGGCATGATCTCAGGCACGAAAATTGCATTTTTAAAATTAATAATGCCAACTTGCACTTTTTGTGGGCTGAGGTACGGCCAAGGGCTGTCTTGGAACAGAGAAATTAAAAGCCAAATTCTTGAAACCTCATGTGGCACGGGGAGGGTGTGTGGTACCACTGGATAATGAGGGGAGGGTGTGTGGGTAGCACTGGATAATGAGGGGAGGGTGTCTGGTACCCCTGGATAATGAGGGGAGGGTGTCTGGTACCCCTGGATAAGGAGGGGAGGGTGTCTGGTACCCCTGGATAATGAGGGGAGGGTGTGTGGTGCCCCTGGATAATGAGGGGAGGGTGTGTGGGTAGCACTGGATAATGAGGGGAGGGTGTCTGGTATCCCTGGATAACGAGGGGAGGGTGTGTGGGAGCACCGGATAATGAGGGGAGGGTGTGTGGGTAGCACTGGATAATGAGGGGAGGGTGTGTGGGAGCACTGGATAATGAGGGGAGGGTGTGTGGGTAGCACTGGATAATGAGGGGAGGGTGTCTGGTACCCCTGGATAATGAGGGGAGGGTGTGTGGGTAGCACTGGATAATGAGGGGAGGGTGTGTGGGTAGCACTGGATAATGAGGGGAGGGTGTGTCTGGATAACCTCACAACAAACGAACTGGCTAAGATGAGCATATGCGAGACGATGAGTATATTAACATAATTATATACACTGTACAACCTTGAGTCAATTTTTGGGGGATTGAAAAGTCATTAAATTGTCATCGCAATCAATCTCCTTATATAGAAGCGTGGGGTCATCGTAATTAATCGCAACCAAAGAAAAATCACAATACGACCACGCCCCTTCTGCATTGCATCCAGGGTCTTCACAGGCAGGGTCGTGAACAGATACACGACCTACAGGCCAACATCCTCGAATGAAATTCATTGTACGACAGTCACATCACCTGCTAGTTATTGACCACTTCTTCTGACGAGCCTGCACGGTGGGCACCAAGAATTATTCCAGCAGAGCCTCGATTAGAATGCGCTCTCGTTGCATGCACTTCATGAGCCTCTCATCCACGCCTACTATATAGCAGGGTGAGAATTAATCGAGAGTATGCTCGTAGAGGCAGGCTTGTAATGTAGATCACCTGACCTGATCAGGTGACATGGCTATTATATTGTTGGTGCAACTCTTCGACGCCTACTAGATACTCCTCTTCCTTGCAGGTCAGCTGCGTCCCTCGCGAACCTTTCTAGTCTTGCGGTGGTGTAGTTGAGCAGTCTCACTGGTAATGGTTGCTGCTGCACTGACTGCTCCCTGCCAAGGCTAGTGATGCCGCCATCTTCTGAGTGCCGGTCTTCTTGGAAACTCCACACATACAACATCAAAGAAATCGTAGCTCACCTCATTGGCTGCTGCTCAGATGGATGGCCCCTCGGCCGTTCTGCTCTCGGATTCATACTCAGAGACACTATATTTATGAGAACGGGCCTGAGGTTTCGGTGATGAGCGTGAGCATTGGAAGTGGGCATGACTGGTCCTAATGTGCACTAATCTCAGACAAGATAGTAAACGGGTGTGGCCTAGTTGGGGGCGTGGTGTATTCGAGGCTCTATGATATGCTTCATGGAGACCTATTCTGCTATGAGATATGATTCATTATCTGCACATCACTGTGGCCCGAGGGATATATTTAAGGAGCATGACTGTGGCCCGAGGGATATATTTAAGGATCATAACTGTGGCATGCAGATGTATTTAAGGATTGTATTTAAGGATCATAACTGCGGCATTGGGATATATTTAAGGATCATAACATAAATATATTACAAAGGTCAAAAAGGGCCATGTCCTACTGACCTTACCCGATGCATGAGGCCACCATAAGGGAGGACCAGAGTCAAGTTGTCAGGTTAAAAAATCATAACTTTCATCATTTTCAATAATAATGGTCTGGAAAGACACCCATTCTGTATGCTTCCCCATGACATTGGCATGGTGGCGTTGCTATCAACTACGGCTCAATTAATGACAATTAGCACAGAAGTCATAAAAAAAAAAGATAAACCCTCACCACGAGTCATTTATGGTGCTATCAGAGTATATAGCCACAAATACAACTCATTACGGACCACTTGCTAAAAACACAACACAATTTATTTCCCCTGCTCCGCCCATTTTCATTACTGGCAGGTGAGGCGAGCACACGGACTGAACTCAGATATCGTGAGAATTGGGGAGAGTTGAAGAAGTGCATGTCAAAAGATTCATCGCAAGGAAAGAGCTTTCCGATGACACAAAAATATGTACTGGGACAAAGATTGACTGAGTTAGAAATATTTATGTTGTCAATGCACTTCTATGGGAGGCCATGTTTACTCAGGCTTCTTCTCAGCCATTCTCAACCGGTGTGCAAAAAAAATGGCAGCATGAGAATAAGCATCGTAACTCAAGAATGGCTGGCAGTAATGGCTGACACTTGAAACACAGCATGAGAATAAGCATCGTAACTCAAGAATGGCTGGCAGTAATGGCTGACACTTGAAACACAGCATGAGAATAAGCATCATAACTCAAGAATGGCTGGCAATAATGAGCTGACACTTGAAACACAGCATGAGAATAAGCATCGTAACTCAAGAATGGCTGGCAGTAATGGCTGACACTTGAAACACAGCAGTGACTGTGTAGAATAATGAGGAGGGAGGAGTTGAACAGGAAGTGATCTTGTCTTCTCTCACGGACACTACCATTTGAAATCGTGTAAGGGGATACTATTTGAGGTGCATCTATGTAAGGGGATACTATTTGAGGTGCATCTATGTAAGGGGATACTATTTGAGGTGCATCTATGTAAGGGGATACTATTTGAGGTGCATCTATGTAAGAGGTGGTACTCATGGAGCTCTCACCTGTGGCATGAGGGCCACTATTCGAGGCATAGCATTAGTAGTTGGAGAGAACTGACAGAGAGCCATCACATCTCGCGCCAGGCAGCTGGTCAGCAGCGCGGAGAAGAGCTTGTAGCTACCGACGACCATCTGCAGAGAGAACAACAGGCAGTAAACATTTCTCATGTAGTTCAGGGCCATTGCGTGGGGTGGAAGGTCACCATGGGAGAGGGAAAAGTCAATAGGCACACACACACACATTCACACTTATAATAAACACCCTTACACATGCACACCCTCACACATGCACACCCTCTCACGTGCACACCCTCACACATGCACACCCTCACACGTGCACACCCTCACACATTTGTAACAAATTGAGTTGCTAGTGATGAAGAGATCGGAGAGAGGGAATAAAATCATTCTGCACAATGACTGTCTCTCGTGAAGAAGGCCAGAGCGTCTACCCGGAACAGCACAATGACTGTCTCTCGTGATGAAGGCCAGAGCGTCTACCCGGAACAGCACAATGACTGTCTCTCGTGATGAAGGCCAGAGCATCTACCCGGAACAGCACAATGACTGTCTCTCCTGATGAAGGCCAGAGCGTCTACCAGGAATAGCACAATGACTGTCTCTCCTGATGAAGGCCAGAGCGTCTACCCGGAATAGCACAATGACTGTCTCTCGTGATGAAGGCCAGAGCGTCTACCCGGAATAGCATAATTACTGTCTCTCCTGATGAAGGCCAGAGCGTCTACCTGGAACAGCACAATGACTGTCTCTCGTGAAGAAGGCCAGAGCGTCTACCCGGAACAGCAAGGAAATAAATTTAAGTTGATAATGCAGAAAAGCATCGTATCTGTCCACGAGTATCAACTGAGAGGTCACTGAGTTCATCTGATAGAACGCTGAAGTATAAATATCGAGAAATTAGAGAAAGCAATTTTCGTTTGAGATCAGATCCTAGTGCATCATTGCCCTGGCATAGCCGGAGGCCTAATACTGATCTGTACATTGTTACGCAATCATGTTGTGGTGTGCCTGTATTAGGATATGGATAGGCAGCAGGTGTCTAACTGGTGGAATGTTGGACAACCCGACGACATTATGGAATGGAATTCTGAAACAGAAACGTGCATGTGTCTTAGAGGTAGTTCTTGTTAATTAAGTCATTGGAAGCAGCTTCCCTTGAAGGTAAGCAACACACTGCACTAAGAGTGAGCTCATCAGGCACTGTACTAAGAGAGACCTCGTCAGGCAGTCTTCCTGCGGAGTGCTGAGGGAAATACCGCACAGAAGCAAGACAGTTTGTGCTGTTTAGTGTGTTCCATCATTAGCACAACCCCATATATGCAGATCTGCAGCCAGTTCTCTGCCATAGAGGGCATTAGTGCTTACCATGCCGACTGGTAATGATTCCTGCACCACCATCACAAACATGGCATAATCCTCCCCAGCTAGAGCATGTGGATATGTAGCCACGGCAGTGACCACTCCTTCAACACTCCTCCCCTTTCCTGCGCTTACTTTCATAATCCACCCCGACAAATTACATAGGCAGCTAGCAGTCCTGTTGAAAAGATCACAATCTGGATGTGTGCTTGCAGCTTTGGTTTCAGTGTGTACATGCAATGCAAAAGCCCACTCAAATATTGACGATTATTTTCCAGTTTAGCAAACCTGATTTATTTAAAAGGCGATGATGTCCCAGCCTCCATGGCTGTAGCACGATGACGAACTGGTAGCTATGTCAGAATTAAACTCCCAGCTTGCTACTATTGGGCATGCACGTGCTTCTATTAGTGGCTGCACGTGCTACTATTAGTACATGCACATGCTACTATTAGGACTTGCACATGCTACTAGTACTGCCTGCATGTGCCACTATTAGTCATGCACATGTTATTATTAGTGACTGCATTGGTTATGCAGCACACATACACACATACATATGTAGGCCTGGTGCAGCACACATACACACATATATATGTAGGCCTGGTGCAGCACACATACACACATACATATGTAGGCCTGGTGCAGCACACATACACACATACATACATAGGCCTGGTGCAGCACGCATACACACATACATACATAGGCCTGGTGCAGCACACATACACACATACATATGTAGGCCTGGTGCAGCACACATACACACATACATACATAGGCCTGGTGCAGCACGCATACACACATACATACATAGGCCTGGTGCAGCACACATACACACATACATATGTAGGCCTGGTGCAGCACACATACACACATACATACATAGGCCTGGTGCAGCACGCATACACACATACATACATAGGCCTGGTGCAGCACACATACACACATACATATGTAGGCCTGGTGCAGCACACATACACACATACATACATAGGCCTGGTGCAGCACGCATACACACATACATACATAGGCCTGGTGCAGCACACATACACACATACATATGTAGGCCTGGTGCAGCACACATACACACATACATACATAGGCCTGGTGCAGCACGCATACACACATACATACATAGGCCTGGTGCAGCACACATACACACATACATACATAGGCCTGGTGCAGCACACATACACACATACATACGTAGGCCTGGTGCAGCACACATACACACATACATACGTAGGCCTGGTGCAGCACACATACACACATACATACATACGTAGGCCTGGTGCAGCACTAAAAGTTTCCCCAAACTTCCCGCTGAGAGGTCTATTGCTCGCCAATTAATTTTAAAAAATTGTCAACGACCGTTAACTACCGTTAACTATGAATAATTTACCACTAGCTACTTCAGCAAATATATTTATATCAAGTATATACAAATCACATGATTTAATACAGCACCTTGCACTCTGTGCAGAATGATTGGGAGATGAGAAATTATGTTGTATATATAGTACTGTAGTAGCTAGGGTTAGGGTCAGGGCAGTGGCTAGGGTTAGGGTCAGGGCTAGGGTTAGGGTCAGGGCAGTGGCTAGGGTTAGGGTTAGGGTCAGGGCAGTGGCTAGGGTTAGGGCAGTGGCTAGGGTTAGGGTCAGGGCAGTGGCTAGGGTTAGGGTCAGGGCAGTGGCTAGGGTTAGGGTCAGGGCAGTGGCTAGGGTTAGGGCAGTGGCTAGGGTTAGGGCCAGGGCAGTGGCTAGGGTTAGGGCAGTGGCTAGGGTTAGGGCAGCGGCTAGGGTTAGGATAAGTGAGAGCATGGCAAGCAAATATTCATGAAATATCTGCAGCTGCTCTAAAATACAAAAGTGCATGCAAAGACCCTCTCAGTGCATGTGTGTACATGGAGTATTGTCCAATTGTCACAGGAAGCTCAGAAGAAGCCCGTTCTGAGGGATTCTAAGTGCCTTATTAACTTGTATGTGTTCAGTTGTAACAGAATGCTGTGTGCGTGCAAGAGTGTGCGTGCGTGTGTGCATGTGTGTGCGTGCAAGAGAGAGAGAGAGAGAGTGTGTGTGTGTGTGTTATTTATACTTAAAAGAGGAATCAAAAGTGAAGTGATTACTAATTTCACTTTGAAAGGCTCACTAATCTTATCCGGACAAAAGTGATCCTAGGGGGCTACTCTTGGTCAACATCACCTGAGGGGTCCGGGCCACACATAAAACACCATCACTCCCATTCCCTCACATCCACACCCATTCCCTCACATCCACTCCCTCACATCCACACCCATTCCCTCACATCCACACCCATTCCCTCACATCCACACCCTCACACCCACACCCACTCCCTCACCCATTCCCTCACATCCACACACACTCCCTCACATCCACACCCATTCCCTCACATCCACACCCCCTCACATCCACACCCACTCCCTCACATCCACATCACATCCATACCCATTCCCTCACATCCACACCCATTCCCTCACATCCACTCCCTCACATCCACACCTCACCTGGTCATCAGGATAAACGAAACTGGCAGGTTTGACATAATAATGCCTCTTGAACTCTGACCTTGGCTTAAAGCCCATCAATGTCAGCCCTAGTCATCCACGATGGCACAAAACACACACACACACCACGAACAACACACACCACATGCACAGATCATTCATAAATATATTACATACAGGCCATGTTCACGATGAAGACAGACATGTGACAGTGTGTGGGTGGAAGTTTATTGCTCAGAGTGGTGAATGTACGTACATACACCTCCCCCCCCCCCCCTTCCACCTTCTAAATCGTCTTCAACATTGAACGTCAGTGCCAACCCTGTACCTGCCCTACTTTAACTGCCATGGTTGCTTTAGGGCAGAGGACAACAGGTTTGTGGGTCCAAAACTTCCCAAGGACAAGAGGTGGGTCATTCCATATGAATTCAACCAGAGGTCCCATGGTGACCGACCCAGATTTGGCTCAATGTTTCCCCCTTAGTATCTCTATATGTATAATGAACACATGCAAAATTTTAGGCTTCAACTCCTAAGGGTTTCTGAGATATGGCTCTCCAAAAATAGGGGGACACACCCACTTTTTTGCACTCGTAAGTTGCAAACAGTCATCTATAGGGTTATTTGAAGGACAATATCTTGGAAATTTATCGGAGTTTAGGGCTGAAAATTGCTACCCAGGGTAATCTGGACTAAGGCTTTCAGAATATGTCATCAGAGTTGGACTATCTCTTCTCTTAACAGAGTTATTAGCCCTCCCAAATATGAATATTTTCATGGGCGAAAAAAATTTCCCCAATTTTCAAGGGCCATGGCAAAGAAACTTTTTGTACATAATTGTATCTTTATTTCAAACTTGTTTTTTCTCTCCTTCACTGCTACATAATTTTGTCACCACGCCCCACATATATATCTCTTATATTATGCCATCAGAAGTTGTCACTAGGTTAAAGGTGCTCTATCACGGAAGCACATGACAGCTTCCGGATTGTAGTGCGAGTTTCTAAATAACACACCTTTTTTGGATCAACATTATATTCAGTAGGAGGAGTCTCAAACCCCCTAATATCTTGAATAACTCAGTTATTCAAGATATTAATAGGACAACGGAGATCACACAGAGCACTTGTGCGTCCATGATATAGCACCTTTAAGGCATACACATGTATGTTTAAATAGTACAATAATGATAAATGATTGTTCATATATAGTTTAAAATTCTCTTTGCGGGTAAAGTGAGCTGCTGAGCTTATACAAATGATGGCAACTTCTTCTGAATGAGAGCAGTGTCCTGAGGAGTACGCTTATAAAACCTTGCACTCTGAGAGACAAACCATGTTCTGGAATGGCACCCAGTACGCATTCTTACGAACAGAAGCAAGCCACGAGAGAAGTCCTGTGTTTTTCTGCTGCATGAAATTGATGAACACATGACTATTTTCATCCAAATGATCAACAATACAACCTATATATGTGCCATTCCTTATCATAAATGCACGAGGCATACTTTCCAGGCTGTAGCTCAGCATAATCCAGCTCGACTGCTTGTTGTTCGTTACCAACAATACTATAATAATCATCAGCTGAGATCCTTCGCATTCTCAGTTCAGTTTCAGCATCAGGAATAAATCAATGGTGGGATCTCGTGCCTGATAGTTCCATTGCTTTGTCAAACCATGCTGGCAAGTCAGAGCTGCTTTCGTTGTTGACCACATCAGTGACTGGAATGTTGTCACATGACCAAGCATACATTTGAGAAGGTGTGAGAATATGTCCATCTGTTGCCGCCTGAAGGCTGGCTCATTCAACTAAACATTTAACTGTACCACCAATGCCATCGCATGGACTCTTGCCAGGAGACATGCCACTCTGCATCAAGTCTTTCAGAGATTTTTGAAGTTTTTGAAGTTTTTATATTGACTCGCCACTCCATCACTGAAGTATAGGAGTTTTTTTTTTATGAAGTGAAGTTCAACTTTCACATAGGATACCACTGTACTAATGAATGCATGCACAGTTGTGGTGTCATGTTTTAGGCAGTCAGATATCACACAAATGCTCATACACTGAAGCTGCCCAGCTGATATGTAGTAAATAAGAAATGGGTGAAGGTTCGCCTGGGCATTGTTCTAGTGATACCCTAGCACTTCGTCTTGTGTGTAGTTCTCAGCAAAATCTAACATTACTATAGCTTGATCCTCCTCGAGATCTTCCTTAACCTTGCTATAACTAGATAGTGCTTTTGCTACGAAGTGGTGTTGTCTGAGTGAATCGAAGGAATTGCATGCAGTTTCAATGAAGTCTTGGACAGAAGAAGTTAGGCATAAGAGGGCTGTCCTATCCGTGTGTGCCCACTGCTTGTACGTTACCGAATCATCCAAGTCATGCCCAGAAAAAAATATGTCTGACAAATAATGTTTGAGGGCAAACTTGCCAGGATAGGATTCACAAAAGGTGCAATGTGCACTGACGATTAGGCTCATGGAACAGACTATTTTCCCAAGCAAGTCTTTGTAGTCATGATTACCCGGAATGGCAGCTGTGAAAAGTTTAGGATTTTGGTGATGCTCACACACACAAATACAGAATGCATGCCTGGGGCAGTAACTGCCAACACACCATTTGGGTCTCAAGGCACAACACTTTGAAAAGCCTACTTTATCGTCAGAATATTTGTTTCTATACTCGACATAAAGTTCATGCAGGTCGACAAGCAGAAGCTGTTTTTGCTTATGCACCTATTCACCATTCTCCTGAACTATTACGAAATCGTTTTTCTGAAACTTCTGGCCTTTTCACTAGCAAATAAGAGATCTGTGATTGTTCTCACTATCTACATAACCTTCAAGGCTGTATGTAATATGAGGACGTCAGGAGAACCTCACAATGGGTGATCTGGAGAGGAGAGTATCAGAATTTTTCCAACAATGAAGGAGATGAAAAAACAAGTTTAAATGAAATAAAGGCAAGATATGTAGAAAAAGTTTCTTTACCATGGTAACTGCCCACATGGTTGAACTTGCGAGCTAAAAATTGGCAAAAAATGGACTTTTTTCAGCCGGAACCATTTTAAGAGGCTCTTAACTCGCATATTAAGACTTTAGTACAGTCAATCTTCCTATTGCAGACACACTGTCCACTAATAAAAGGAATCCAGCATCATGAACCCTCTATAACAGATCCTGGGCTGTCAGTGGACTCTTGAAAATTGAATTTTTGATTTTCTCCCATGAAAATATTCATATTTGGGGGGCCAATAACTCTGCTAAGAGAAGAGATGTCCAATTCTGATGACATATTCTGCAAGCCTTAGTCCGAATTACCCTGGGCAGCAATTTTCAGCCCAAAGCTCCGATAAATTTTCAAGATATTGGCCTATAACCCCCCCCCCCCCCTTTAAATGAGTGTTTGCAACTTACGAGTGCAAAAAAGTGGGTTTGTCCCCTATTTTTGGAGAGCCATATCTCAAAAACCCTTAGGAGTTGAAGCCTAAAATTTTAGCATGTGTTCATTATACATACAGAGGTACTGAGGGGGAAACATTGAGCCAAATCTCGGTCGGTCACCATGGAAGATTTCTTGATTTTGGTTGAATTCATATGGAATGACCCCAGGTGTGACATGTGCGGGTAGCACAAAAGTGGGACAAACACACACACTCCAATTTATGATATCAGGAATTGGGTCCTTGTGATGTTGTGTGAGGCTTTACAAAATGGCCCTAACCCTAGACACTGCCCTGGCACTAACTCTAGCCACTGCCTTGGCACTAACCCCTGGAGGCCATAGCCCTAACTCTAGCCACTACTATGGCCCTAACCCCAGCCACTGCCCTGGCCCTACACTGCCCTAGTCTTAACTCATATGAAGGCCCACAAGTTCTGGCACTGTACACATGCCAAAAGTTTTATGACCACTTTGTATGGTAAAGGATCATCAGAGCATTAAACCAATGTATGTGGGTCACACACTAGTATGGTAAGGGTCATCAAATACACCTGCACCATGGTAAGCTGGTATATACATCTACACAAGCATGTGCATACCTTTTACTCCTAGTTTCTTCATTTCCGCTATTTCCTCCTTCTCAAAGCTAATTTTTTCACTTCCAAAGTTTTGATAATATTTCATATCCTGCGGCATCAGTTCTGTGCCAGTATCCTGAGATGTGCAGAAAGGAGAAAGAAAGGGCAAAGTGAAAATTACAAACGAGGATTACAAGTGAGAAAGTGAGAATTACAAGTGAGAATTACAAGTGGGAATTACAAGTGAGAATTACAAGTTGGAATTACAAGTGGGAATTACAAGTGGGACTTACAAGTGGGAATTTACAAGTGGGAATTTACATGTGGGAATTTACAAGTGGGAATTTACAAGTGGGAATTACAAGGGGGAATTACATGTAATTACAAGTGGGAATTACAAGTGGGAATTACAAGTGGGAATTACAAGTGGGACTTACAAGTGGGACTTACAAGTGGGACTTACAAGTGGGAATTACAAGTAAAAAAAATTGCAAGTGAGGATTACAAGTTAAGAATTACAAAATGTAAATTACAAATGGGTTACAAGGACATCTGGAATCTTGTATACTCAACAATTGTACACCTTGAGCCACAGACATGGCCAGTTCAGTCACACAGCAGGTTGGTGCATAGTGAAGGTCGAGGGTGTGTGGCTAGAGATTATTTGCAAGAAGCCACTCATTCCTAATAAAGATATTGCAGAGAGGGAGCGGAAAAGGGGAAAACAGGTGGGCGGGGCACAAGATAATAGGAACGACTACTTTTCGTCATGATGATCGTGGATTGTTAAACAGATGGTGGGCGTGATTATAATTTAATACAGCAACTTTGGTCTCTGACCACAACTACATCCTGAAAACATGTCCGGCAAAACTACAACACTGCTGACGAAGAGCCCATCCAGACATCACTCGCTGGTTAACCTTTGACCCCTTCCCCAAAGGATTTATTCACTGGAAGCAAACCAAACAATGCACGCACACACACAAGTAGTTATGAGTGATCAAGAAAACCGCAACCATGGCTGCCAGGGCGAGACAAAAACACCATAGCAACCATCACCTCCTGAATAACCATAGCAACCATGCCTCAACGTACCAGCTAGTAGCTACAGATAAATTATCACCCGGATAACCATAGCAACCAGCACTTACAAACAAGAAGACAACTATGTCTTTCAGCAGCCCAATTTTAACACACTCATCCATCACTACAGATGACCTGTGTGGAAGTTACAATTTCTTCTTTTTTACATTGTGTCTCAAGTTTATAGGAATATCACTTCATGAATCTTATTATAACACTTCCTGTAGTATACTAGACATTTCCTGATTGGCTCCTCCCAAGACTTGCAGCTGCTGCTTGATCACCATAAGCTTCCATCTCTGCACCAGAGAAAGCTGCACTCACTATCACATCATGCTCCATGGAGGCCTGGCTCAAAACCAATAGGCAACTACAAACTTTGTGCATCATTTGTGAATCTCATTATGACACATCCTGCAGTGCACTAGACACTTCCAGTAGCATACTAAGCAGTTCCTGTAGTATACTAGACCTTAGTTCCTCAAGACAGCAGTGGTGTACAATATAGCCTGCCTGTTACTCTGGAACTGACACAACATTGCACTATATATATGTTACCACGCTGTCTACATCGGTTTGCCCCAGGTTTTAAAAATGGCGGACGAATTATAACAATCTAGAGGCAGAAACTCACTGTGGCAGATTCTTAGTATCCTAAACGATGAATCGCTGATCTTGACCACCACAACACTTCCAGTGTGTCATGAATCCTTCACAAAGATAGTAAACTGGCAACCACTCCCAAACCAAGAAATTCCATCTTCAAAATCTATCATCTAACCCCTCAAGACTCTAAACTGTCCAATGCAACTACGCACTACTTGATCCAGCACTAATCTGTGTCTCTACTCGGCCAAACAAACATGAATTGGGAAGAGGTTGAAAATGTCATCAACACATTTGTGCACATGCACTATTGAGCCTAGCTGAGCTGAGTCAGCATGCAGCTGCATGTCCTCCTACCACGGAGTGATCAGTTAGTTTCCTCAGAAGTTTACTCTTCTGGCAATAGCTAGCAGCACAGACCTCCACCAAAACCTGGCCACTACTTATAATGCACGCGTCTGTGTGGTGCATTATACGAATACACAGGCACACGTGTCTACTTGAGTAACAAACATGGTAGATAATAACATGATTAGTTCTTGTGTTATACCGAGTAACTTCTTGTAAGTGGCGCTACTTGACCAAATAGAAACAAGAGACAAGCAAAAACAACCCCTCCCCCCCTTCCACCAAATTTGATTGAAACACTTTAGATTTGGTAAAGGTCGTTAAACCATAAAAACACTTAAGCATAACAATGCCTATAGATTGCTGTTAGTAATTTCTGGTAGGTGGCTTATTATTATATATATATACTTATATATATATCATTTCCTGCCAATGTAGAATACAAACATTCACATAGAAGACCCTTTACCTATTATATAATGAGGATCTGTAAATGTTCGTCCACATCAACAAATTCTTGGTTCATTTCTTTCTGACTAAAATCCAAGCATCTCCCTCTCTCTCTTTCCTCGTGCAACAACTTGTGTACAATACAGTATGAATATAGTATGTCCATTCCTCAGTGCTATTACCTGAGGACTCTCACCTATCCGATGTGTATTGCAAGGACCTTTATTCAGCCAAATGTGCCAGTAATATATATATATATAATATTAACACTAATAGATACCCACAGGTAGAGTCTGTGATTGCCTCTTGCCCTCACCAGTAATGCCAGATGCAGCTAATACTAATTGACCACACACACACACACACACACATGTATGAGCCACCTGCAATCAAATAAGGAGATAACTCTGTACATTTCTTTCGGTTTTGTTGAAAATTTGCTGATTGTACTTCCAGTTCTTGCGGTGTTTGTAGACGCTCAGAAAGTGCCGGTAGACTAATCTTGTCGCCGTGGCAATGGTTCAGGGTCCCTATATTAAACCTTAATTAAAGCATCACAGTGCTGGCACAGATGTGGAGATTGGCCCTTGTATTGCTTCTCACCAGTGTTTGCCTTTCTCCGTTCAGCTCTCCGAACGTTTCTTTCCTTGTCTTGCCAATGCTGCTCTCGTTAGTCTCTGCCTTTCTCTATTCTGTTCCCTGCGGAGGGTTCTTTCCTCGGGGGATACCAGTCTTGTTTCTCTATCCTGCTCCCTATTCTTACTTGCCCTTAACTTTCATCAAAATCAGCCCTCCCACCCCACCCCCAACCCCCTCAACTCTGCTGCTAGACTAGCTCTATCCCAGACTTGCGGCGTTTCTCAGGTTAGTGACTGTTGCTATGTGTTGCACTGCACATGCTCAGTAGTGTGCAACACAACCACACACACACGCCCAAACGTATTATTAAACATTTCAAAATTAAAAAAATTCCAACCCCCCATTATGATGTATGTGTGTACGTACTTCACAAATGCTCTTGCTATGGGTCTTCAGCTCCTCATTACTGCTCTTGTCCAAGCGTACAAAGCTAGGCTTCTTAGCTTCACGCACCAGGCAATAGCTACACAGCAAACAACAACACAATTCTTACTTACAAAAAGCAATACAAAATTAATTAATTAATAGTACTCAAAAAAGGGGGGGGGAGGAGAAAAAGAGAACCCCCATAAAAACCCAACCCCCCAAAAGACGATCCTTTACCAGCATTATAGGGAAGTAATAAAGACCTATTATCATGTGATGTATACCTATTGCCGTGTGACTTACACGCCCACTCCTATCTCCAGGCCTGGTCCCAGGCTCAGTGTTATTTTCTGCATGGCCCGCTTCTTGAACTCTTTGGAACGAACTCTGTGTGATAAAACACATGCAAACACACGGACACACCCACATGAAATCACTACACATATGTACATACATACATACACACATACATACAGATGCACACACATATATACACACGCATAATACCTCTTGACCTAGACTAACCCTAGCCCTAGACTAACCCTAGCCCTAGACTAACCCTAGCCCTAGACTAACCCTAGCCCTAGACTAACCCTAGCCCTGGACTAACCCTAGCCCTGGACTAACCCTAGCCCTGGACTAACCCTAGCCCTAGACTAACCCTAGCCCTGGACTACCCCTAGCCCTAGACTAACCCTAGCCCTGGACTAACCCTAGCCCTGGACTAACCCTAGCCCTGGACTAACCCTAGCCCTGGACTAACCCTAGCCCTGGACTAACCCTAGCCCTGGACTAACCCTAGCCCTAGACTAACCCTAGCCCTGGACTAACCCTAGCCCTGGACTAACCCTAGCCCTGGACTAACCCTAGCCCTGGACTACCCCTAGCCCTAGACTAACCCTAGCCCTGGACTAACCCTAGCCCTGGACTAACCCTAGCCCTGGACTACCCCTACCCTCGCTTTTCTATACTGTACTATGTAGTGTGTACATGTCGTGACAGGATCTGAAAAAAGTGACCTTCATACATAGAAAAAATCACAGGAGTCAAGGCCCTTCCTGTCGTGACCATCCTTCCTATCACATGACTTCCCCCACCAACCCCCACCCACCCTAATGCTCAGCACAGACAGCCAACAGTAGGCCTTGGCACATTATGCTGGCATAAATTTGAGCATAATAGCTCTCCTTTCCACTTGAGCATAATTGAGCATAATAGCAAAATATTTGGGCATAATGACTCAACAAATGTGATTATTACAAAACATAATTATTACAGTTTTAAGAATTGTTAAACTCTAGCATTACTCCCACTCAACGTAGTCTTGAAGCGCAGAGTGCTGAGATTGTGTAAAATGTCTCTTCAAAATCGAAAAAACTCTTTCAGCTGATGCTGATTATGGCTGAATCAAAATGACTTTGCTGAATTCCTGACTCCACTTTGGCAATCTTCCTTTATTGTGCTCCCACCATTCCAAAGGGTTCACTTCCCTTGGAGTACCATCAACTGCTGCTAAATAAGATGGTAGTTCTAGCTTCAAATCATTAATGAGTTCATCTCTGAAGAAAGGCAATGCCTTCAATGTGTCTACTGAAGTAGCAGTTGGCTTCCCTGGATTGAAAAGGCGAGTCTTAAATGCATCCATAGTAGGTGTAAAATCCTGGAAAAAACTTCACTTTGAAGTAACGGAACCCCCTTTGTACACAGTTGCCAGCGCAGCTCATCCAGTACTGCGCCGGCTGCAGTGCAGTAGCAATCCTATTTGCAACAGCAGCTGTATTGGGCCAGTGACGCAAATTGCAGTAGTCTCGCCTAGAGCAACAGTATGTGTCAGTTTCAGACACTGGTAGTGAAACAGAAGCCATGAACCCCTGGGCCTGTCAGTCTGTGCATATATTTAACTCAGTCAGCTGTTTGTTTTGGCCACATGATAGATCACATGACAAGGTCAAAGGTTAGTTTGCATGAGCATAATGGTTATATTGAGAGCATAATGATCAGGACTAGGAAGCATAATAATATGATTCTTTGAGCATAGGAGCATAGCATAATAGCTCAATTTTTGAGCATAATGTGCCAAGGCCTAGCCAACAGCCAAGCATATCTTCCATCATTAGTTGGTGACAGGTGAGGAGACAGGCCATAGTTGGCAACATCCAGGTGGTGATCTTGGCTACCCCTAACTAATGGCCTACTACATGTACCACCAGGCATGGCCAACATAACGGCATGGCCAACATAACTTAGTGGTATACTACCAGGCATGGCCAACATAACTTAGTGGTTTACTACCAGGCATGGCCTACATAACTTAGTGGTATACTACCAGGCATGGCCTACATAACTTAGTACTACCAGGCATGGCCTACATAACTTAGTGGCATACTACCAGGCATGACCTACATAACTTAGTGGTATACTACCTACATAACTTAGTGGTATACTACCTACATAACTTAGTGGTATACTACCAGGCATGGCCTACATAACTTAGTACTACCAGGCATGGCCTACATAACTTAGTACTACCAGGCATGGCCTACATAACTTAGTGGCATACTACCAGGCATGACCTACATAACTTAGTGGTATACTACCTACATAACTTAGTGGTATACTACCTACATAACTTAGTGGCATACTACCAGGCATGACCTACATAACTTAGTGGTATACTACCTACATAACTTAGTGGTATACTACCTACATAACTTAGTGGTATACTACCAGGCATGGCCTACATAACTTAGTGGTATACTACCAGGCATGGCCTACATAACTTAGTACTACCAGGCATGGCCTACATAACTTAGTGGCATAATACCGGCATGACCTACATAACTTAGTGGTATACTACCAGGCATGACCTACCTAACTTAGTGGTATACTATCAGGACCAAAAACAGAGTTACCCGCAGAAAGGAACTCAAAGGGCAAGATACAAACTCCTTCCGGCGAAGGCTAAGCTCCAGGCTACATATATAACTCCGCAAGTCTGGAATACTTCGGGTTGAAAATAATCCACATGGAAATATTTCGTGTCATTATATATTTTCGTAGATCTTGTGCACTATGAATTTTTATTTTTTATTGACACAACTGACCATGAGACAATATCAATCGTATCCGAAGAGAAACCAGCTTAATAGCTATGGATGAGAGCGCCAGGCCCTCCTTGAAGGAGGCTGCCGTGTCTATAGGAAACCAGTTGCAGGGATTGTGAAAGAGAGTCATGATTAGCTAAGCGATGCCGCACAGTCTCCATAGCTAGCAGTGAAAGCATACTGGACACATATCTAGGGAATTGTCAGAGCTGCTCACTTCTCTGAACTGAAATGCAAATCTCTTACAGCTTAAGGAGAGAGATACTTCCAGCACTTTTGGGAGCTAGTTCTCCCCTCTGCCCCGACTGGTGTGTCTGCACGAGCCATAGCTAACGCATAATCTCACTTCTTTTAAAAAAAATTTAAATTAACGTTCAAATATTTCTCAGTTTTTTTATTTCCGTAGATTAGTTCCGTAGATGAGTAAACCATCTTCACGCCAGTCAGGTAAGAGGTATGAGGAAGTCAAATTAAAAAAAGAAGCAAGTTGTTGTTCTCAATGAACTGTCAGTTGACATAACAACATTCATGACAATATCGGTCTCAATAATCAACTTCAAATTGTATTCTCTCGATATTTCGACTAGATGCTCTAGCCTTCATCATTCTTCCTGATGAAGGCTAGAGCATCTAGTCGAAACATCGAGAGAATACAATTTCAAGTTGATTATTGAGATGGATATTGTTCGGTTGTTGTTGTTGCAACTTCCCACTCTTCTTACAACATGTCGTGTAGTGACGTACACACACACACAACATTGCATGAATTGTGTGTGCCTCATTCATTACCTGGTCAGAAGCTCCTCAAACTTCTCCGAGGGGTTGGGCAGCTGCACGTCCTCATCCCCGGTTACCATGATGTCCTGGAACAAAGTTGCCGTGCGTGGGCGTGCATGGGGGTTATTGTTGTAGAGTACATTCCAACCAGAGGGTCACATAAGATTATTGATATTGGGGGGGGGGGGGGGGGGGGTCCTTTGAGGGGGAGAAATATTTCCCGTTTTTAACCCTCCTCTCCCCCACTTCCTCCTGTGACCGTATCAACCCAGATCATGTGCCAGTGTGTAACAAGATTTTTCCCCTTTATGAGTGAAATATTGAAATATTCGCAAGTGGTAAGACTCGCCGAAGAATCCTCCGGGGGTGGGGTGAATATTCCCGGGTTGCGTAGCACAGAGAGGAAGCCACCATACACTGCCTGTGCACGGGGACTGGCTTCTACCATGATGAACACAGATATTAAAGCCCCTCGTAAATATCTAGCTATGCACCACTCACACATCAGAATAGACCCCCACTAGGGGTAACAGTCGAGCACAACAGAGAACACAGAATGCCATTTAGGTTGACTGGCTAATCGCCAGGAGCCACACCACCTAGCGCCACTTTGAGGAATGCCGAGCTAAACAACCAGAGTTTATGGTGAAAAGGCGCTGATTGGCACTGGGTTGATACGTGTACCCCCAGGAATCAGCAGGTGATGAGGCCCAGATAGCAAGCTATCAGCTCACCTGGTAAAAGGTTGTCACATCAAAAGATCGACCTATATGCATGAGCTCAATCTCAATCCCATTCTCGGCCAAATCCTGCAAGAAAGAACAGACACTAACAGAGTGCGTGCATCACACGCTGCTTAGTAGCACGGGCCATATGCTTGTTTGGGAAATGAGTGCCTGGTAAGTGTCGTCAGTTTCTCATGAGTCCAGAGGAAGATGTGACAAGTTCACACAATACACAGTCACACCATACACATATCACATACATCATCACATCATACACACACCATCAGATCATACACACACCATCACATCATACACACATCACATCATACACACATCACATACATCATCACACTCCATCACATCATACACGCACACCATTACATCATACACACCATCACATCATACACACATCACATCATACACATACATCATCACACTCCATCACATCATACACATACATCATCACACACCATCACATCATACACGCACACCATTACATCATACACACACATCATTTCACACCATCACAGAGAGATCTGCACAGACATTACTGGTGAGGGAACTGTAAAAGAAGCAGCGATACCACCTGACATTAGTGCAGCATGGAACACTTTCCTCACTTCATGGCTGAGCCCTAAAGACAACAAGAAGTGTGAGTGGAATGAAATCTTGAAAACCATGCTACCCAAACTTGAACACACTTGCCGCCATCAGTCTTTCCATCCCTGTTGCTACTGCCTCTGTAGAGAGAAGAGCTTCTCTCAGATGAAATTAATAGAAACTCGTCTACGCAGCATAAGGGGGGACCAAAGCAGGTAAAGTCTGCTTGTGGTTACGACTTTGTAGCTCCATAGATTCTGCACACTTCACTGTACGAACTTCTATCAGAGTTTCATACAGGATTTTTGGTTGGGGGTGGGGGGGGGGGGAGAAAAGTATCCAGCTTAGCATCGCCCACTTTTAGCATGCTATACTATGTAGCTGGAAAGTGTTAGCCACTGATTATCTGTGGGTATGGCCTACATTTGCCACATTCAGTCACTTGCTAAAAATTTTGGTATTATAATATGTTGTTGCTTGGCTTGTGGGTACATGATTGGCTTGTGGGGACATGTTTGTGTGCAGCAGGATAGTTTATGATTGTGTTATGAATGTGTTGATTGCTTGTAATTGCTTTAGGTGGATATGTTTATGTGTTTGTGCCAGAAAGTTGTGGTTATGTGTTGTGAATGTGCTGTTGATTGGTATTGATTGATTGTATGCTGAGTTGAGTATAAAAGAGAAATCTGTAAATACTAGTCTAATAAAGTGTTGTCGTGTTAGTTGCCTGTTGAGTTTGTAAGAGCACTGCTCCTTGATTTTCCCCCCTGGTGGGTTTGATCTCCCTGAAGAAATCATTCACAAACATGGATCTCAGAGCCTACTTTCGAAAGAGGACAAGCAGTGATGCATCAGACTCGTTGACTGATCAGGAAGCTGCCCATTCCTCATCCAGTCTCTCCCAGACAACTGACAATCAGCCAGAGCCTCAGAAGAAGAAGAACAAACTCAGTGCTAGTGAAAAGAGGAAGGTCTACAGGGAAAAACTTTCATTTAAAAAAGAATGGGAGAAGAAATACCCCTGGGTCACCTGCAAGGATCCTAGTGGAGGCATGTTCTGTGCTACATGCCAGAATTGGGGGAAGCCTCCTGTTGGGTCAAGGGGTGCTTGGACAACCAGAGGCATAGTTGACTGGAACCATGCTAGTGAAGTACTGAAGAAGCATGCAGACTCCCAATGGCACAGAGATGCTGCAGCTGTTGGTGCCATGGCACAGCAAGTAGAGAGTGGGAAGTCTGTACTTGAGCTCCAGTGTTCAGCTGTTGCACAAGAGTGAGCGTAGACAGAGAAATCGGTGTGTGTTACTCAATCTGTTTAGAGCAGTCTACTTTCTGGTCAAGAATAGAATTCCTCATATGAGCACATTTGATCCAGCTCCTAGTTGCCAATGGGGATAAATTACTTGAGCAACATATCAATGAAGACCCATCTAATGCCCAGTACACCTCCAAGTTCAGCACTACGTCACTGATTGAAGCTATTGACACATGGCTTGACAGAAAGCTGATAGAAAGCCTGAAATCCAGCCCGTTCTTCTCAATTCTAGCAGATGAGAGTCAAGACATTTCCACACAGGAGGAGCTATTGATTTGTTGCTTGTGGATGGTCACCCAGAGGAACACTTTTTGACGATTCTTCATCTCAAATCCACTGATGCTTAAGAAATTACACATGCTCTAACTTCCTTCATCAGTGAGAAGAATCTTGATTACTCTAAACTTGTTGGACAAGGGTATGACGGTGCTGCAACATTCTCTGGTTGCAGAAGTGGAGTGCAAAGAAGGATGAGGGTGCATGCAGCCCATGCTCTCTACATCCACTGCTCCTGCCACAGGTTGCAACTTGCTTCCATGCAAGCAGCCGAGTCTGTTGCTACCGTGAAAAAGATGTTTGGCACAATGGCCAGCTTGTGGAAATTGTTTTACTATTCCCCCCAAAAAGCAGAAGCTCTGAAAAATGTGCAGTCAGTCCTAAATTTTCCAGAGCTGAAAGTAGTCAAACCAAGCCAAACAAGATGGCTATCTCATGAGAGATGTGTGCCAGCCATTCGCAAGGAGCTTCCTGCTCTGATAACTACTTTGCACATGCTCAATGAAGATTGTGGTGACGCAGAAGCATATGGCATTGCATTGGTGTTGGGCTCTTATAGTGGAGTGGCCACTATCATTCTGCTATCATCCGTGCTTGATTTTCTTGCTAAGCTCAATTGCTTTATGCAAAGCAAGGCAACTGATTTCAGCAAGTTGCCAATCATCCTTGAGAGCATCGTTTCAGAGCTGAAATGCCTCAAGAATGAGGATGCAGAATGGTGTTCTCTGGTGGAAACAACTGTTGCTAGTGAACATGACATCACATGTAGGAGGAGTTCAACTTGAACTGGCAGTGCAGCTGCCACATCAATGAGTGAGTACCACAATTCAACAGCTATTCCATATATTGACAAACTTGTTTCCAATATAAATGGCCATTTCACTGATGGTGCTGTGGAGCTACTTGTCTCCTCATCGATCTTTGACCCTGCTTCAATGCCAACAGAAGATACTGCTCTTCTTGAGTATGGCAATCCACAACTGCAAACTCTAGTTAACTTCTATGGGAAAGAAGCAACTGTAGAGTTTGATGGTGAAACCTTCACTTCTCCACCTCTCGTGGATGGAGAAGAAATCTTTGCTGAGTGGAGAGTTTTTAAGAGAGTCTTGGCACAAGAGAAGAAGAAAATGAAGGAGAAAAAGAAACTAAGTAAACCACCCACTCTACAGGACATGAAGACAGGGATGGAGCTTTCAGGAGCATACAAAGAGATCTTCCCAGAGATTTTCAAGTTACTGGATATTTTGCTAACCCTTCCAATTGCAACAGCTACTGTCGAACGTTCTTTTAGTCGGATGAAGATTGTGAAGACACGTCTTCGAAATAGACTAAGTGACATCAACCTTGCTAGGCTCATGCGAATCATAATTGAAGGGCCTGAACTGAAGATTTTAGTGCAATTTTGGACATATTTAAGTATTCAAGGAGAAAAATCGTCGTATTGCTTTATAAAATTCTGTTTTCTAAATTACTATAATGTTAGCAAAATGTCAATGTCAATGTTGCACTATGACATCATAATTTTTGAAAATCCTGGGGGGGGGGGGACCCTGTATGAAACCCTGTCTATGTGTGCTCTCCATAAAAAAGCTGCCTAAGTATAATTACATGCAGTCAAAGTGGGGGGACCTCAAAACCTGAGTGGTTAAGTTATCGGTGGTTCTGATTACAACTTGACGTGCTGATTTAGGTGCTAAAAAGTAACGAATTAGTCAAGTGTGGGTGCAGGAATTTTTTAAATTTTTTATTCCGTTGAAATTCTTGAAATCCGCCCCTCCCTAATTGGTTAGCACCTACAGGCTGGTTCACAACATGACACTGGCTGAGCGTTGCACTGCATGTAGTCTATTAACCTTTGACCCTCGAATCACGCTCGACTAAGACGGATACTGATTGGTCCGACGCTGGGTTTCAGATGCTGTATTAGAACTTTTTTCTAATCCAGCGTCTGAAATGCAGCGTTGGACCAATCAGAATATCGCGTGTCGGCGGCAGCTCGAGTCAAAGTTCAATTGACAACACGCAATGCAACGCTCAGCCAGTGTCATGTTGTGAACCAGCCTCAAGGAATACGCTCGTTTTGTAGAGGAGGGCTGTCTCCTCTCCAGGCTTTCACACCTCACGAAAATCGCCAAGGAGAGTCTGGAAACAGTTACAGTCAGTGATCTGGAAGCAAGTGTGGATATATGGAACAGAAAGGGATGAAGAGTAGCTGTTTAGTTGACCATGACATGTGCTGTTTTGATTAAGCCTGTATATGTACATAGTCATGGTGAGTATGAAGTTTATTAAAATTGACTCCAATACCTAAGTTCCAAGGTGGGGGAGGGCGAGATTCTAGCAAGGGGAACGCCCCCTCTCCCGTCCTGACATCACACAATACACACACCATCACACAATCACACAATACACACGCTATCACATAATACACACAACATCACACAATATACACACTATACATACATATACATCACACACACCATCACACACCATATACACCAACATAATATACACACATTATATGTTCCATCCAATCTATGAATCTGCCCAATCGAATCTGCCCAATCTATAGATTGTGCAGCACAATCTATGAATGCCCATCTATTGCCTGCCAATCAATACACTTCAAACATGGTAGCATATTAACACCCTTTGCAAGAGAAAGCGATGATTGCAACGGACAGTGTAATGATGTAGAAAAAAGTGATACATGTACTGAGAAAAAGTTCCACATGGACTTGGCAGATAAAGAACTAGTGACATGGCAAGTGTAGCTAGAGCCAAAAAAGATATTTGAACAATATTGCTCTGTCAAAAAAAAAAAAATGCACAGTTTGTAATACCCACGAACACTCGCACAACTGCTATAGTCCCCAAATGTAGAGAAACTTGCCTCACAAAAGGCTCTTCTCCCTTCTTCTCTTTTCATGGGAGTAGCACGGGCTTTGTAAATTCCCATCGACTATCCCATATTGTGTGGGGGGGGTTTAGATATTTGAGCTTGCACACTCGCTCAGTATAACTAGTCGATAATAAGTATTGGTCTTTATGTTCCATCCAATTTATGAATCTTTGCAAAGGGTGTTAATATGCTACCATGTTTTGAAGTGGCAGGCAAGATGGGCATTCATAGATTGTGCAGCACAATCTATGAATTCATAGATTGTGCTGCACAATCTATAGATTGGGCAGATTCATAGATTGGATGGAACATATACATAGACATTACACACAATACTCACACCATCATATACACATCACACAATACACACACACACTATACATACAACACACACAATACTCACAATGCATACCATCCTGCTATACATAAACATCACACACTACATACACCATCACACAATACACACCATCATAAAACAACACAACAACAAATCTTATAAGCTTAGCCATGCCCCTCCTTATTAAACAGCCCATCATGTTTAGAACATTGGCCACCCATTGCCATAGCAACACTATATTTCCAACATATATGTACCTTAGCCTTGGTCTTGGCTTGCCTCTATACACACACACACACACACACACACACAGCAATAAAACAGCAATAAACTTAAAGTACACACTCTGCCATTATATACAAGTTGCCATAAACATTTCTCTCCAACCGACTGCAAACACACATCACATTATTACTAGCTTCACGAAGCCAGCAGATACATAATAGTATTCATAGCCTACACCAGGGGTGGGCAAACTTTTTAGACGATCAACCCCTTCATGGAATCCTTGATCCCTCATCGACCCCCACATTACCAATAACAATATGTGATACGATCTGAGAAAAGGGCCCACTTCGCCCCCCCCCCAATATCTGCATTATTGTCATGAGGTTAAAGTTCAAGGTTAAAGTTCAAGGATAGCTAAGTAGAATGGTACTGGAATTGTGCCTTGATCTAATGCCATTCCAAAGTTATACAGTTTTGCTTCCATTCTTCACTACACTGTCAAACGAGAAAACGCATCTAGAAATTTCCCTTGTGTTGTATACGCGAAACTCCGCGTCACGTATTGATGACGTCATGTTTTTAATCATAAGACGACCCGTACCAGAAGTGGTTTTTGGCAAGAGTATCTTTTGTGATCTAGGCAACGCTAGGCCATGGCGCTACCCTGTTAAATAGCTGGGACACAAAGGGAGAAGAACTTCTTGGCATCTTGTGAAAGGTATGGTCTAGTCTTAGTTTGTTATTAGCTACACCCTGGCTAGCTACAAGTTAACTGTTTAGAATTTTGTTTATTGTTTTGAGGGCTAGCATCTTCAAGTTATAGGCTTAGCTATCTATAGTTTTATCGTCGTCTCTATAGGGTCCAACTGAGTTTTTGCACCTTTACTACTTTGTTTAAACTAAATTACACCCTAGCTATACAAGTCAGATTTTTTGTTTGTTTTGAGAGCTAGTATCTTCATTATAGGGGTCCAAGTGACTTTCTGCACCTCCACTACTTTATTTTAAATTTGGTTTTGGATTAGTAGCTAAGCTAAAAGTGTAGTTTGATTGAGTGGCTAGTGCTGACAGCAGTAGATAATCCTGGTTATCTTTGTAATGGTTATAGCAAGGACATAAAAATAAAATTAGCAAGGATAAGGTAGTGAGTAGTCCAAGTGAAAGAATGCTGATGTCATGGTTCTGGGCATGACCTGCTGTTGTGTCCTACTTTCTTGCAGGTCGTGCACGTGCGGACCCTTTTTGTCGGTGGTGCTGATGTGGTCGAGTTCTCCACATCCTCGTCAACCACTGGTGAGCAGCTCGACTGGATGGCTTTGGAAAAGATGATGGTTTGGGGCATGTTATGTCTTTGTCCTTCTCGGGACAGAATTGTCGGATGCTGTCAAATAAGTACCACTGTCGTTCTGGAGACAAACCTTTGGCGGGAATGATGTGTGGCATATCTGTGACTGTTGGTGTCCAGCAATGTTTGGCAAGCACAATCCGGTGTTGTACAGTGTCTGAACGCTCCTTTGCTGTCACTGTGCCTGGATCGGATGAACTGAATATGAATTGGTGGAAACGCTTTATTCCTGAGAACTTCTTCAAATGCGAAGCAAAGAAGTCTGTCCAATTGAAGCAAGGAATGATGGTGGTCAATTCACACCACTTCTGCTTCAACTCCTATTTGACATCAAACACACACACAATATCTGATTGAAATCGCCATTTTTTTGTAAGCATGATGTTTTATTTGTATGCACCTGCATTTAGCTCACTGTCATCTTCTATGTCACTATCATCTGCATGATCATCAGGTGTACAGAAATACTCTTCCAATACTTCCAAGAGGGGTTGCTGGTCTTCATGGCTGAAGTGGCAAAAGAGAGTTTACTGCGCGAGCTGCTTCAGAAGAGCTTCTTGTCACCACACTGTCTATTTAGGTTGCTACAAAAACTGAAGGGAAATTCCCGCGTGCCGTTCGAAAACCAAAGGGAAATTCCCGCGCGCCCGCATTTTCATTCCGTGCACGTGGTAGCTTCGCGGCTTCTCTATTTTTTTAACTTTTTCTAACTGTTCGCTTGAATGGAAGTAAGCGCTTCTTGGCCTTAAAACTTTGCAAAAGATAGAGCAATGACCCAAGATGCCTCTGAGGTTTATGAAAATATCATGAATCATAACCTAGGTAGCTATTTCAGGTCGTCCTAGTGCAAAATCAGTTTTGGGGCGAAGTGGGCCCTTTTCTCAGATCGTATCACATATAACAAAGTCATTAACACATTAAAAATAAATTAACACACATTTTTATTGGGGGGAGAGGGGGGGGGGGGAGAGGGAAGGGAAAAAAAAAAAAATAAAAAAAAAAATAAAAAAATAAAAAAATATATAATAATAATAATAATAATAATAATAATAATAATAATAATAATAATAATAATAATAATAATAATAATAATAATAATAATAATAATAATAATAATAATAATAATAATAATAATAATAATAATAATAATAATAATAATAATAAATAATAACAATAATAATTATAATTATTATTATAAATAACATAATGTTTCAAATTCAGGCCAAATATCATATTCTTTATGTTTTTACCATTAAAAATAAATTTGTTCTTGTATATCTTGTATATCTCCGTCTCCTTGACTTTGTTGTTTTTGTCATGGTTATTGTCTTTTTTTACATTAAAAATTTTAAGTTTTGGTCACGTGCTGCTACTATACTAAATTTGGTATTATCATACCAAATTCAGTATTAATAGGGTCATTAGCAAAGGTGGGAACAGTTAAAAAAGTTAACGACTTCATTAATTAACCACGATAGATGCCAATTGGCATCATCATGGTTAATAGCATCAATAATATATTAGTGCGGACCAGTCCACTAAATAGGCAGCCATAAAGCCTGCAGATATATCATAGCCTATAGGCAGCCATGAAGCCAGCAGATATATCATAGCCTACAACTAAATAGGCAGCCATGAAGCAAGCAGAGATATCATAGCCTACAACTAAATAGGCAGCCATGAAGCCTGCAGATATATCATAGCCTACAACTAAATAGGCAGCCACGAAGCCTGCAGATATATCATAGTCTACAACTAAATAGGCAGCCACGAAGCCTGCAGATATATCATAGTCTACAACTAAATAGGCAGCCATGAAGCCAGCATAGCCTACAACTAAATAGGCAGCCATGAAGCCTGCAGATATATCATAGCCTACAACTAAATAGGCAGCCATGAAGCCAGCAGATATATCATAGCCTACAACTAAATAGGCAGCCATGAAGCCTGCAGATATATCATAGCCTACAACTGAATAGGCAGCCATGAAGCCAGCCTGCAGATATATCATAGCCTACACCAAACCACATCCCTTCAGACTTAAACAAAAGGGGGTGGGGGGATGCCATGGCACACTCCTGGGAGGGAGGGGCTACTGGCAGAGATGGAAGGTAAGGAGGGTGGCTAGTGGAAGCCACCCTCCTTACCCCCCCCCCCCCTAGAGAATGAATATGACACTGTCCATCCGTCATACCTGGAGGGCGGGGCTTGATGCATGGGGGTTGTCAGTGGCTGTGAACAACAGAATCCTCTTGTGACTGTACTTTGTACCACTGCAGAGAACAACCACCACAAAGCAACAACAACAACAGGTCAGTGATGATTAATACGAGCAAGAGCTAGTATAACATGCACTCCTGTGTACCACTGCTACTATTCTGCACGTGCTAGTATTAGTGTCTGCACGTGCTAGTATAACAACATTCCTATTGCTCCAAGAGTTATAAGTGCATGCACTCCTGTACCACTGCTCTATTCTGCACGTGCTAGTATTAGTGTCTGCACGTGCTAGTATAACAACATTCCTATTGCTCCAAGAGTTATTAGTGCATGCACTCCTGTACCACTGCTCTATTCTGCACGTGCTAGTATTAGTGTCTGCACGTGCTAGTATAACAACATTCCTATTGCTCCAAGAGTTATAAGTGCATGCACTCCTGTACCACTGCTACTATTCTGCACGTGCTAGTATTAGTGTCTGCAATGAATGTAGTATTAGTGTCTGCACGTGCTAGTATTAGTGTCTGCACATGCTACTATTAGTCTCTGCATTATTTGCATCCACTATTAGCACGTGCCACTATTAGGAATTAGTCCACATATTTTCACACACATGCATTCATAACTGCATGGCCATATTACATACTCATGCACATGCGCAGACAGACACGCCTACTTGAACATTACCATGTTTACACAGAGAGTTCAAAGGTTAGGCATGCACAAGTAGTAGCATATATAATGTAGTGTGGAGTGCAGCAATAGCACCCCCTCTGGGGTTCCTCTGGTTTAGGGTTCCTCTGGTTTAGGGTTCCTCTGGTTTAGTCACACCACACTGAGAATAGGCAGGTAAAGAGTTAAATAAAAAACATTCGTGTGTCTAGTGTGTGCACATGTCTGGTATGTGTGAGTATGTGTGGTGTGTGTGTGTAGTGTGTGTGTAGTGTGTGTGTGTGTAGTGTGTGTGTAGTGTGTGTGTGTATTGTGTGTGTGTAGTGTGTGTATTGTGTGTGTGTAGTGTGTGTAGAGTGTGTGTGTGGTGTATGTGTGTCTGGTATGTGCACATGTCTGGTATGTGTGGTGTGGTGTGGTGTGTGTGTAGTGTGTGTGTGTGTGTGTAGTGTGTGTAGTGTGTGTAGAATGTGTGTGTGTTGTGTGTGCCTGCGCTGTGTGTAACGAAAATTTTCCCCCGGGCCCTCTTAAAACTTCTAAATTCTTCCCCCGTAATCAATAATGTCCGCCTCATTCTCAAGCAGCTAGAGAGTTAACAAGCTCTAGAGCTACACACGGCAGAGAGGGGAGCAGCAACCCTGTACCAGTCTATACTGTCCCAAAGAGAAATAGCCCAGAGCTGTGGGGGAGCTTCACAATGGGCACTCAACTCCTTGGAATAAGGATCTGCACGTGCTACTGTTGACATGTGCTATGTATATTAGTCATTATTAGTGCGTACATGGAGTATTAGCCATGCACGTGCTACTAGTGCCTGCAAGTGCTACTATTATTACCTGCACGTGCTACTATCAGTGGCAGCATGGGCTACTAGTCATGCGCGTGCTAAAGACCTGCATGTGTTTCTATCAAGCACCTGCATGTGTCACTATTCGTTTCTGCACATGCTACTATTAGTGGCTACATGGGGCACGTGCTATTAGGGCCTGCATGTGTTTCTATCAAGCATCTGCACGTGCCACTATTAGTTCTTGCACGTGCTACTATTAGTGGCTACATGGGGCCTGTGCTATTAGGGCCTGCATGTGTTTCTATCAAGCATCTATCAAGCATCTACATGTGCCAATATTAGCTATGGCACGTGCTACTATTAGTGCTGCACATGCCTGTGCTTCTATTAGTATTTAGATGTGGACAGCTACTGTAGATTGATTCTCTTGAGGAGTTAGGGAGTGTTTAGTAGCACACCTTAATATTAACTTGATCTCAGTGGAGGAGTTAGGGAGTGTGTAGTATATAGCACACCTTAAGTAATATTAACTTGATCTCAGTGGAGGAGGGCTTGGTGGCTGCTCGTGGCATGCACAATATCAAAATTATGAATGGGTCACTTGCATTAAATATGTGGGTTTACGTAAATTGAGAATGGTTTGTCATGGTGAAGAGATCAATCGAGAGAATGCCCAGAAACAGATTTAAAGCTTAGATTGTCCTGGCTGTGCAAGTGAGAACAGGTTGCGTGTTTAACAGCCGATACAACCCCTTACCAGATAATAGACCATGCCAGCCAGAAATAGGGGGGAGGGAACCCAAAGATGCTAATAACCCCCACAAGCTTTACGAAACCACCACCCCATATGTCCTCTCTCTCCACCTCTCTCTCTCTCTCTCACACACACACACAATATAAATATTATAATAGCTACAGGGACAGGTGAGAATTGGCTGCATGGCTGACAGGGAAGGATGATAGATGCATGTAGTAACTCAGTTCATCAACACGCTCAAGCTATTTTCAATTTCCTTACTCGCCACTCGATGCCTAGCAGGCATTACTAATATCTATCTATCTATCTATCATCTACCTCCTTTTTCTCACACATGAATTGGTACATGCCATAATTTTGGACCAACTGCATTGCAACAACTAATCCAACTCTCTATTTAACCATTACATAATCCCTTCCACTGAGGAAGGTGGGGAAATAAAACGGAAAGGAAAAAAAGGTAAAAAAGGTAAAAAAAAATAAAACTGGAAGGAAAAAAAAGGAAAACGGGGGGGGAAAATGGGAAAAGGGGGGGGGGGGAGGGATGGGGGTGAAACTGTAAATTGGTAAAGATTGTCAATACCATAAACACGCTTGTGAATGTGCGATATCGATTCTAGCTGAGCTGAGTCAGCAAGCAGCTGCATATGTTCCTACCGAGAAGTGACCAGCTGGTGTTCAGAGAATCTTACTCTCGTGTCAATAATAGACCTTCAACAAAACCATGATTCATGTGTCCATGTGTGTCCACTAGTTCTGGTGTTACACTGAGTAACTAGGTTAGTTCTGGTGTTACACCGAGTAACTTCTTGTAGGTGACTGCTTGACTATGATAAACAAAAAAAGTATATTGGATGAACTAGAATTTACCAGACCACAGACTGCTTAGCATCTGTGTGGTTCATTACTTATAAACAGGTAAAGGGTCTCCTTTAAATGCTTGTGGTCTACATTTGTAAATTCTTGTTTGGCTCGTCGATCCAATATTCAAATAAGAACATTTCACTTGTAGTCTCCGATAAGAACCATGGTTACCCCCCACTGCTTAGCATCTGTGTGGTTCATTACTTATAAACAGGTAAAGGGTCTCCTTTAAAAGCTTGTGGTCTACATTTGTAAATTCTTGTTTGGCTCGTCGATCCAATATTCAAATATTCATTTCCCTTGTAGTCTCCGATAAGAACCATGGTTACCCCCATTGGAGGGAAGGTCACGATTATGCAAGTTCTGGTCGAGGGTTTGAACAAGAGAATTTCATAAAAATAATGTCAATTAAACTGACATTTTTGACTGCCCCCCCCCATCCCCCCCACCCTCCTAGCTGTACCTGGAAGCTCATCTCTGCCGAGGAAGGCTGCACAGACTCCTATGCCAACTAAGAAACACTGAACCTCCATTGAGAAAGGATGCGCTCCTGGACGCATTTCTTTGCAGCAGTTCTAGAGACGAGTTAGTCCGACTGATAAAATATTTTTCACTTACTTCAACGGAGCCGACCCAACTATTGTATAGTATATGTATTCTAATTATGATAGGACTAGCTTTTCATTAGAGCTGGAGGAGGGAGTGGGCTCTATTAGAAGGCATGTAATAGTCTGACCCCCAAGATTAACCATTTTAACTATGGGTTGTAGTCATGGTAACTTTGTAGGCTTTTCTTATAAATACAAACACACACACACACACACAAAACACGTAATTTATTTGTGGGGAGTTATCCATTCAAGACATACACTTTGCACCAAAGACAAAGTGCTCCTAGCAACTAATGCTTTAGCTAGCAATATATCACCTTATACATGTGAGTCGTAGCACCTCAATATTCCTGATGAAGGCGAGAGCATCTGCCACCAAGACTTGTCAAAGGGCAAATCTAACTAGATTGAGAAACTCATTGTATGTAAGATGTACCCAGCACTGTTGCTGGAGGCCTTACTAGATGTACCTAGCACTGCTGCTGGAGGCCTTACTAGATGTACACGTACCTAGCACTGCTGCTGGAGGGCTAACTAGATGTACCCGCTGGAGGCCTTACTAGATGTACCTAGCACTGCTGCTGGAGGGCTTACTAGATGACCTAGCACTGCTGCTGGAGGGCTTACTAGATGTACCTGCTGGAGGCCTTACTAGATGTACCTAGCACTGCTGCTGGAGGGCTTACTAGATGACCTAGCACAGCTGCTGGAGGGCTTACTAGATGTACCTAGCACAGCTGCTGGAGGGCTTACTAGATGTACCTAGCACTGCTGCTGGAGGCCTTACTAGATGACCTAGCACTGTTGCTGGAGGGCTTACTAGATGTATCTAGCAATAGGGCTTACTAGATGTACCTAGCACTGCTGCTGGAGGCCTTACTAGATGTACCTAGCACAGCTGCTGGAGGGCTTACTAGATGTACCTAGCACTGCTGCTGGAGGGCTTACTAGATGTACCTGCTGGAGGCCTTACTAGATGTACCTAGCACAGCTGCTGGAGGGCTTACTAGATGTACCTAGCACTGTTGCTGGAGGGCTTACTAGATGTATCTAGCACTGCTGCTGGAGGGCTTACTAGATGCACCTAGACTGTTGCTGGAGGCCTTACTAGATGTACCTAGCACAGCTGCTGGAGGCCTTACTAGATGTACCTAGCACTGCTGCTGGAGGCCTTACTAGATGACCTAGCACTGTTGCTGGAGGGCTTACTAGATGTATCTAGCACTGCTGCTGGAGGGCTTACTAGATGCACCTAGACTGTTGCTGGAGGCCTTACTAGATGTACCTAGCACAGCTGCTGGAGGCCTTACTAGATGTATCTAGATAGCACTGCTGCTGGAGGCCTTACTAGAGATGTACCCAGCACTGCTGGAGGCTCAACAAGGAAGAACAAATGAGCAAAACAAATTTTATGCTAGCCATGCACTACACTACCTGCTTATACAGCCCTCCAGTCCCCTTGTGCAGGCTGTGCCTACTAGGATGCAGCCTTCCATCGGCAACTACTGTATGCATCACCATAAATCTATATTCAACCTCAACCCAGTGTGATGCTGGTCCAGTGTATGTCCCCATAGAGCTATTGTCAACCTACTTCAACCTGCCTCCACCCAGTGTGGTGTTGGTCCAGTGTGTGTCCCCATAGAGCTATTGTCAACCTACTTCAACCCAGTGTGGTGTTGGTCCAGTGTGTGTCCCCATAGAGCTATTGTCAACCTACTTCAACCTGCCTCCACCCAGGGTGGTGTGGGTCTACGTACCTGTTTGCTAGCATGCTAGAGCAAGTCCACAAGGCATCGCTGAGGGACGCATCATCACTGTGGCCAAAGGTTGTGGAGAACTCCCCAAAATCGTCTTCATCTGTGTAACAACAAGTGGCCATTAATGACTCTCCACCTCAAAATTATGTCCTGCTACATGTCCTCGAATAGTTTACATGTTCAACTCATTTCACACGTGCCAAAAGAGCGAACAGTAAATGAGGGACAAATACAATTAACCCCACACCCAGGCTAGCCACACCCTAACCACACCCAGGCTAGCCACACCCGGGATAGCCACACCTAGGCTAGCCACACCCAGGATAGTCGTGACTAGGCATGCGCAAGCTTATTTAGTTCCATTCAACGGCTCCTCCCAGCCACTGTTGAGCTTGCTATCAGCCGTTGTTGAGCTTGCTCCCAGTCACTGTTGAGCTTGCTACCAGACGCTGTTGAGCTTGCTCCCAGTCACTGTACATAGAGCTTGCTCCTGGCCACTGTTGAGCTTGCTACCAGCCACTGTTGAGCCAACTCCCAGCCACTGTAGAGCTTGCTCCTGGCCACTTGAGCCAACAAATGCTAGCAGAAGCAAATTCAATACAATGAGAGATACTAGCGGACAGGGTCCGACCAAAGTCGGAAACAAGGTTTTCTAGTCCTCAGTCATCAACTAATATTTCATTAGTTTCCAGTTCTTCGTCGTCATCGTCAAGGTCTGAGAAAGGTTCGCTAGAATCCTCTCGACTTTCCAGCTTGGAAGTGAGCTCAGTTAAACTTATCTGTGCATGCACAAGACATGTGCGTGCATCGCGGATACAAATGGAGGGTGAACACTATTTTAGTCATACCTCGTAATGGAGCAAACACTAATGAAGGAGAACTTTCACTCCACGAAATACATACGGTATATATTTATATCAGGAGCCTAATACATGTATATCACACGTAAAAAGATTCATTAAAAGAGCTAACACACGGATGTCCAGTATACTACAGGAAGTGTCTAGTATACTGCAGGATGTGCTGTAATGATGTTCATGAAGTATAAACTCTAGACCCATTATGTTGGCAACATGCACAATCCTAGTTGGTCTATTGTTTAGAGACAGGCCAGCGATCACCAACACACAGTGGCACATGTGCCTGCTCTTCCCCAGACTTCAGCTGCTTAATCACCATATAGTGTGTGTGTGTGTGTGTGTCTCTGTGTGTGTGTGTGTGTGTGTGTGTGTGTGTGTGTGTGTGTGTGTGTGTGTGTGTGTAAGACATGAATCAAGGGCTGCATATATACTTCATCTATGAGCTTCTTGTGTGTGCATGTGTGTGCATGTGTGTGTGTGTGTGTGTGTGTGTGTGTACACCTGATATTAGTTCCTCAACGGCCTTGATCCTGGGGGCATCTGGTACCTCCATATCCTATTATGAGAAACAAAAGAAAAATTGGAAAAGTCAGAGCATATGATATATATACAATGTAATCGACTGTAACCTGAAATACGTAGATGTGCTTGAAATCATTGCAATTCTTCTCTTTGTCCTGCAGGGGTGGAATATGACATTGCTGTTGGTGCTGTGGACTTGCACGTCGACTTCCACACTTACACACAACAGAGTGCACACCCACTCACAGTGCCAAAGAAGACTATGCCAATGAGGTCTTTATCACTGCTAACTATCTTGTTCAGCAAAACAGTTTTAGCACACTGCAATGGGGAAGAGAGGAGAGGTGAGGGAAGGAGAGGGGAGGAGGAGGAGAGGGGGGAGGAGAGGGGAGGAGGAGAGGGAAGGAGGAGGGGGGAGGAGAGTGGAGGAGGAGGAGAGTGGAGGAGGAGGAGAGCGGAGGAGGAGAGGGAAGGAGGAGAGACAACAACAACAAGAACACAGAGAGAGAGGGGTACATGCCACACCCCTGTCTCACACTGCTATGTACAAATGTTTGCATGTGGTGTCTATTTCCACACACACACACACACACCATGCGTTGCCATGCTCAGCCATATTAATATTCTTCATAGTCTATGAGCTCAGCAGTGACCATTGGGTCCAGGAGAACACATGGAGGGAGGTGTGTGTCCAGGTGAGCACACACATGGAGGGAGGTGTGTGTCCAGGTGAGCACACATGGAGGGAGGTGTGTGTCCAGGTGAGCACACATGGAGGGAGGTGTGTGTCCAGGTGAGCACACACATGGAGGGAGGTGTGTGTCCAGGTGAGTACACATGGAGGGAGGTGTGTGTCCAGGTGAGCACACATGGAGGGAGGTGTGTGTCCAGGTGAGCACACACATGGAGGGAGGTGTGTGTCCAGGTGAGCACACACATGGAGGGAGGTGTGTGTCCAGGTGAGCACACATGGAGGGAGGTGTGTGTGGTGGTGAGCACACATGGAGGGAGGTGTGTGTCCAGGTGAGCACACATGGAGGGAGGTGTGTGTCCAGGTGAGCACACATGGAGGGAGGTGTGTGTCCAGGTGAGCACACATGGAGGGAGGTGTGTGTCCAGGTGGGCACACATGGAGGGAGGTGTGTGTCCAGGTGAGCACACATGGAGGGAGGTGTGTGTCCAGGTGAGCACACATGGAGGGAGGTGTGTGTCCAGGTGAGCACACATGGAGGGAGGTGTGTGTCCAGGTGAGCACACACATGGAGGGAGGTGTGTGTCCAGGTGGGCACACATGGAGGGAGGTGTGTGTCCAGGTGAGCACACATGGAGGGAGGTGTGTGTCCAGGTGGGCACACATGGAGGGAGGTGTGTGTCCAGGTGAGCACACATGGAGGGAGGTGTGTGTCCAGGTGAGCACACACATGGAGGGAGGTGTGTGTCCAGGTGAGCACACATGGAGGGAGGTGTGTGTCCAGGTGGGCACACATGGAGGGAGGTGTGTGTCCAGGTGAGCACACATGGAGGGAGGTGTGTGTCCAGGTGAGCACACACATGGAGGGAGGTGTGTGTCCAGGTGAGCACACATGGAGGGAGGTGTGTGTCCAGGTGAGCACACACATGGAGGGAGGTGTGTGTCCAGGTGAGCACACATGGAGGGAGGTGTGTGTCCAGGTGAGCACACATGGAGGGAGGTGTGTGTCCAGGTGAGCACACATGGAGGGAGGTGTGTGTCCAGGTGAGCACACACGGAGGGAGGTGTGTGTCCAGGTGAGCACACATGGAGGGAGGTGTGTGTCCAGGTGAGCACACACATGGAGGGAGGTGTGTGTCCAGGTGAGCACACACATGGAGGGAGGTGTGTGTCCAGGTGAGCACACACGGAGGGAGGTGTGTGTCCAGGTGAGCACACATGGAGGGAGGTGTGTGTCCAGGTGAGCACACACGGAGGGAGGTGTGTGTCCAGGTGAGCACACATGGAGGGAGGTGTGTGTCCAGGTGAGCACACATGGAGGGAGGTGTGTGTCCAGGTGAGCACACACATGGAGGGAGGTGTGTGTCCAGGTGAGCACACACATGGAGGGAGGTGTGTGTCCAGGTGAGCACACACATGGAGGGAGGTGTGTGTCCAGGTGAGCACACATGGAGGGAGGTGTGTGTCCAGGTGAGCACACATGGAGGGAGGTGTGTGTCCAGGTGAGCACACATGGAGGGAGGTGTGTGTCCAGGTGAGCACACACATGGAGGGAGGTGTGTGTCCAGGTGAGCACACACATGGAGGGAGGTGTGTGTCCAGGTGAGCACACACATGGAGGGAGGTGTGTGTCCAGGTGAGCACACATGGAGGGAGGTGTGTGTCCAGGTGAGCACACATGGAGGGAGGTGTGTGTCCAGGTGAGCACACATGGAGGGAGGTGTGTGTCCAGGTGAGCACACATGGAGGGAGGTGTGTGTCCAGGTGAGCACACATGGAGGGAGGTGTGTGTCCAGGTGAGCACACACATGGAGGGAGGTGTGTGTCCAGGTGAGCGCACATGGAGGGAGGTGTGTGTCCAGGTGAGCACACATGGAGGGAGGTGTGTGTCCAGGTGAGCACACACATGGAGGGAGGTGTGTGTCCAGGTGAGCACACATGGAGGGAGGTGTGTGTCCAGGTGAGCACACATGGAGGGAGGTGTGTGTCCAGGTGAGCACACACATGGAGGGAGGTGTGTGTCCAGGTGAGTACACATGGAGGGAGGTGTGTGTCCAGGTGAGCACACATGGAGGGAGGTGTGTGTCCAGGTGAGCACACATGGAGGGAGGTGTGTGTCCAGGTGAGCACACATGGAGGGAGGTGTGTGTCCAGGTGAGCACACACGGAGGGAGGTGTGTGTCCAGGTGAGCACACATGGAGGGAGGTGTGTGTCCAGGTGAGTACACACATGGAGGGAGGTGTGTGTCCAGGTGAGCACACATGGAGGGAGGTGTGTGTCCAGGTGAGCACACATGGAGGGAGGTGTGTGTCCAGGTGAGCACACATGGAGGGAGGTGTGTGTCCAGGTGAGCACACATGGAGGGAGGTGTGTGTCCAGGTGAGCACACATGGAGGGAGGTGTGTGTCCAGGTGAGCACACACATGGAGGGAGGTGTGTGTCCAGGTGAGCACACATGGAGGGAGGTGTGTGTCCAGGTGAGCACACATGGAGGGAGGTGTGTGTCCAGGTGAGCACACATGGAGGGAGGTGTGTGTCCAGGTGAGCACACATGGAGGGAGGTGTGTGTCCAGGTGAGCACACACATGGAGGGAGGTGTGTGTCCTGGTGAGCACACATGGAGGGAGGTGTGTGTCCAGGTGAGCACACATGGAGGGAGGTGTGTGTCCAGGTGAGCACACATGGAGGGAGGTGTGTGTCCAGGTGAGCACACATGGAGGGAGGTGTGTGTCCAGGTGAGCACACATGGAGGGAGGTGTGTGTCCAGGTGAGCACACATGGAGGGAGGTGTGTGTCCAGGTGAGCACACATGGAGGGAGGTGTGTGTCCAGGTGAGCACACACATGGAGGGAGGTGTGTGTCCAGGTGAGCACACACATGGAGGGAGGTGTGTGTCCAGGTGAGCACACATGGAGGGAGGTGTGTGTCCAGGTGAGCACACACATGGAGGGAGGTGGTATGGAGTTGTGCACGTGAATGTGTAATTTGCATCTGGTGTGTGTGACGTGCATGGTGTGATGCGTGCATGTGTGTAGGTGTAACTGGGTGTGATGTGTGTATGCATGTATCTGGTGTGATGTTTGTATCTGGTGTGATGTGTGTATCACAGGTGTGATGTGTGTATCTGGTGTGATGAGTGTCTCTGACCTTCATGCATTGTTGGAAGGGGACTTCACCACCTCTCTCTTCAAACATCCTACTGTTGGTGTCAAGGAGAAGTATCAGTTGGTCCTTGGCACTGCCATAATCCTAGACACACACCCACAGCCAGTAAGTACAATAACAGGAGAGCCGGAGAAGTATGGAGTAGGCATTTCTCAGGGAGGGATTCATTTAGTAGTAGTAGTAGTAGTAGTAGTAGTAGTAGTAGTAGTAGTAGTAGTAGTAGTAGTAGTAGTAGTAGTAGTAGTAGTAGTATTGTTGTTATTAATATTCTCAATGAACTCTCAGTTAACATGTATACATGTAATAACATTAATGATGAATGAAGGCTAGAGCATCTAGTCGAAACGACGAGAGAATACAATTTCAGGTTGATTATTGAGAAGTTTATTGTATTATTATTATTATTATTTATTACTAAATAATAATAATAATAATAATAATAATAATAATAATAATAATAATAATAATAATAATAATAATAATAATAATAATAATAATAATAATAATAATAATAATAATAATTATTATTATATAATAATAATAATGCATATAGAATACATGCATATACATATTGCATACATTTAATTTAAGAAATAATGATCATCAGGTACTGAGCTGGATCCAAGCACTGCAGCAGTGATTCCTCGTTGGATTGCAACTGCAATTCTTTGCAGCAGGAAATGGTAGGCACGAGGGTCGCCAGACTCAGTTTTGAGGCGTGCACCTAGCTCTTGGAGAAAACTCTTTGCCTCAGACCCAAATACTCCAGAGGTCTCGATACCAATAGGTACAAAATAATGAGTAGCCTCTATATTTGCATACTTCCCCTTCTTCAGAAACTCGGCCCCGTCAGCAATGCACCCTGGACCATCAGGTAACATAGTGGCATACGAAGGAGCAAAAGTGTCCACACATGTAGCATCCCGCACAAGAACTCGGCCATTCCTCCAGGGAACAATGGAAGCCCCATCTGGACGCTTGCCATCTGAGCGACAGATCCCAGAGGGCTCCAGATGTGAAGGAACCTTGATGGATGCAAGTGATCGTCTAACAAGATCGTTGATAGCTGCATGCCTTGAATGACGACCCTGACTCTTCGAGCAACTGAGACCATGAGTCCCTAGCTGGTCCACCTGAGATCCACACTGATGGCAACTGTGAGGATGACAGAGAGGTGTACCCAACCGCAAACCAATGGCTACCCTGATGACATCATCATCCATACGGAGGCCTAATGAAGACATGGGGAGGGCATGAATCCAAGCGCCTGACTCCTTTCTGGCTGCTGCCTGAATCCGTATTCGAGAAGTAGGATTTGTAGCCGAATTCAGGAGAGAATTGAAAGCAGCCTTCACGAGCGGACCATCCCAGGACTTTTGCTTGGAATACTCAGACTCAGATGGTAGTGGACTGCTATGCCCTAGACGCCAGACTTCAAGGCCTGCATCAAATGAAGGATAGTTAGCTTGGTGTAAACTGTCAGGCAGAATCTGGTCAATGAGATCACAAGCACCACTTGTAGACGCCAGAAAAGCAGATGGTGCAAGCATTACAAAATAAATAATAATAAATAAATAATAACAACAGTAATAACAACAACAACAACAACAACAATAATAATAATAATAATAATAATAATAATAATAATAATAATAATAATAATAATAGTAATAATAATAATAATAATAATAGCAATAAATTAATAATAATAATAAATAATAATAACAACAACAACAACAACAACAATAGTAATAAAAAATAAAGTTAATGATGATAATGATGATAATGATAATAATAATAATATTATTATTATTATAATACTACTACTACTACCACTAATACTACTACTACTACTAATAATAATAAGGATCAAATTACAAAAGAGACAAACACAAACAATGACACAATATAAATAATCTACGGCATGGTCCCCAATATCGCCGCCGCATTACCCCGCTCAACTTCGATCACCATATGCTGAAGCAAGAAGGAAACATGACCTGGGCCTCTCAAACTGGTCAGCAACCCGTTTGCCAAGGTCTGTAAAAAAAAAAAGCTGCAGCATCAGCTCCTGATGTCACGATGGCCAGAGGCATTAAAGGGGACCGTAACCATTTTTGTAGTAAAGTGTTAAAAATTACCAGCTCTATAGATTCTGCAAACTTCATGTATGGACTTGATATATAGCTCAAAAGATAGGTCTCTCTGTGTGCTCTCTTTTGAAAATAAAATATTTTTGATAGCTACAATTATACCAAAGTTATAAGAGCTTATCTCCAGACCGTTAAAATTAATTTTCCAACCGGGCGCTTGACCACATACTTACGTTAAAAAGGCACTGGTGATAATTTCAACTTTCTAGCACTTAGCAATCTGGAGATATTTATGTGGCAAAATCATGCATTCAGGTTTTGAGGTTCCCCCGACTTTAGCTCCAGTAACTTGGCTATAGTTATACCTATGAAAAATGTTTTAGTATCAAAAGAGAGCACACAGAGAGACCTATCTTTTGAGCTACATGTATATATCAAGTCCATACCATGAAGCTTGAAGAATCTACGGAGCTATAAAATGGTAACCAATGCTTTTTAACACTTTACTACAACAATGGTTACGGTCCCCCTTAAAATATATATTGAGTGTAACTCTCTGTACTTAATCCCTTTGTGGTTTTTGGTTTCAGTGGCCACAGCCTCAATACCAGCCACACTGTCAGCCTCAATACCGGCCACACTGCCAGCCTCAATACCGGCCACACTGCCAGCCTCAATACCTGCCACACTGCCAGCCTCAATATACCGGCCACAGTGCCAGCCTCAATACCGGCCACACTGCCAGCCTCAATACCTGCCACACTGCCAGCCTCAATATACCGGCCACAGTGCCAGCCTCAGTGCCAGCCTCAATAGTCAATACCAGCCACACTGCCAGCCTCAATACCAGCCACACTGCCAGCCTCAGTACCGGCCACACTGCCAGCCTCAATACCTGCCACACTGCCAGCCTCAATATACCGGCCACAGTGCCAGCCTCAGTGCCAGCCTCAATAGTCAATACCAGCCACACTGCCAGCCTCAATACCAGCCACACTGCCAGCCTCAGTACTGGCCACACTGCCAGCCTCAATACTGGCAACACTAAGTTGAGATGGGATCTTTGCCGAGTCCAAACTTCTCTTTCCCACCACATTCAGAGAGACATGCCTTGGATAGCGACCCAAGTTTCTATGGCAACACAGGCTACATGTATGTGTGCCCTTAACATCAACCTGTTCACCACAATGGCAACACGCATGGGGATGAACTAGGGGTGCACCTACCCTCAATCCCACTGCAAACCTAAGTACCTCGTCCTCCATCCTTAAACCTAGAGATGTCACTGGGAGGGCATTGAGCCAAGCATCAGATTCTTTCCGTGCCAGCAGCAGCTGATCGTACACATCCTGAACTAAAGGGGTCTCCCAAGGTCTCTGCTGAAAGGACTCAAATCCTTCAGGGGTGGGTGAAGCATCATGACTTTGCCTAGACATATCAAGAGCACAGTCCTGACAAGTGCACTGCACACTGTTACGAAAAAATCTTATGAATAAGCGCCCAAACCAAGCTTGCCCCTACCAACGAAGTTCGTCGACACACCAAGATGTTTGCCGGAACAGGAAACAGCCATGTCTCCAGCCATATTTTTGGTTGGAATTTTTCCTCCCTCCCGGGATTGCCAGCCATTGATCCTCGCGTATGAAATGTTGTCCGTTTGTTCTCATTTTTCTCTGGCCTGCTGCAATGTCAAGCACTCATACTTGGGGACCGGGGGTAACTCGAACCCCCAGAGTCAGTGCGGCCTGGGATTTGGTCTCAGAGTTAGTATAAATGTTGTTAGAAGCCACACCTGCCAGAAACAGCTACGGCATGTGGTGTTGTTTGCAATTTTGTTTGGTCATATAACTGCGTTTGCGTTGGGCAGTACTGCATGGACCTTCAGCTGCGCCAGTATACTGCATGGACCCATGGATATATAGATCTTGAAGATGGTTTTATGCTGCACGCTTACTACCTCGCGAAGGATTCAAGGCACACTCGGGGTATTTGGGGGGGGGGGGGGGGGGGGGGGGTCAAACCAAACCAGGCTGAGGACACCATTCATGACGCTCAGAAGCTGCCAAAGTGAGCTTTAGTGGAGATGGAAGCTTTTTTATGGGCCACATTTTAGTTAATATGGGGGTCAAACCAATGTACATGTCTCCCTTCATGCATTGTTGGAAGGGGACTTCACGATCTCTTTCTTCAACACATCCTTGCAAAATGCATTCTCACAATCCTCATACAATAAGTATATTACTGTAGGGGTAGGTCTCTCTCAGAACCAGTATGTCAGATCCAAGGAGAAGCCAGGGAAAGCTTGGTAGGCTATGAGGTTGCTAGACCAGGAAGCTTCACTTCCAAATGCTAGTTCTTCTCTTCTGTATTATTTTTTCCTCCTTTCAATCCTTTCAAATAGTAAAATAATCTCTTCATTAGTGAGATTATTATTTTGTCATGCTCCTCCCCCACTCTTTCCATAGCCAATAATAATAATAATAATAATTTGCGAGCGAAGCAAGCCCATTCTCTAATCTAATCATGTCAATTGAGATTTGCGCGATATGTATATCAAAATCGAGATTTTTCGCCATACTGCATCCGTCACATAGAGCTAGGTGATCCAGTGTAACTATGAATAATGCTTCACTCTCACTAGCCAAACGATGCTTTACTAGTAATAGTAGTAGCAGCAGTAGTAGTAGTAATAATAATAGTAATAGTAGTAGTAGTAGTACTTAGTAGTAGTAGTAGTAGTAGTAGTAATAATAATAATAATAATAATAATAATAATAATAATAATAATAATAATAATAATAATAATAATAATAATAATAATAATAATAATAATAATAATAATAATAATAGTAATAATAGTGGTAATAGTAATAATAATATTATTATTATATATTATGTCAACTGAGAGTTCATTGAGAATATATAGTAATACAGAATTCCAGAATGATTTTAGACATCTTGATTATTTGCAATTTACAAAGGGTCGTTAGTTAAGGGGGTGTAGGTGGGTGACATTTGACCACAACCACTCTACGAGATGGGTGTGGTAATGTCAAGAGCGGAGCTTCCGTGTGCTACTAAAACTGCATAATTCCCCCCACCCCTTTACCCTCTAGCCAAGGGGGTAACTATTCAGGGTTGGATGAGCAAGGAACATGGCTTGACCAATTTTACTCCTTGATTCTGATGAAACCCTTACCTGTCTTTGGCAAAAGCTACTCAGCAAGCTCCCACAGGTCAGTAACATGCCTCTGCCACAGAAGGTCAACCATGGGTTAAACTTTGAACTGTTAATGCCCAAGGTACTCACACAGCAGGTCAGAGTTTAACCCTGGTCTGGCCTGAGCATGGGCCTGTCAGTGGCTACAGTAAACACATGCACTCAATTTTACAAACACATTCGTTTAGAGATCATTCCGTGCTCTTCTTAAAGTTATCTAAGGCCAAAATGACTCCACTCCATCTGTATGTGCATATTGGAGAAATTGGTCTTACTGATATTGGTAACCAAGTTTACTGATGCCAATGAATATAGACATGATTTTTTGGTGTTTTGGAGGTGTTTTGGATAACTACAAGTACTGACAATATTACTATCTACTTTTTAAATTTTTTTATTCCTTGAACCTTTGCGCGCCAAATGCCCCCCCCCCCCCCTCCCCCCTTTGCTTAGAACTAAGCCGCCACCCTCGCATTATTAGTCATTCCCTCACATGTGGAGCATCGTCGTTGTCGTCCTCGTCTCCGTCCCATCCTTCTCCTCTCCACGATGTCCACCCGCTCATAGCAGTACAGCACAACAATACAGTAAACGTCACACAGATAGACGATTGGTAAAGGACGCTAGAGCTACAAACTTGAAACTTGCGCCGTTTTGGTGTGCGCGCGCAAGATGCTGTGATCTGATTGGTAAAGGGTTTCATTACGTGAATAATGCTGACTATGCAAATAGCTAACTCGAAAATCGTTTTTTTTGTTTTTTTTGTCAGCCATGCAGTTTTAGGATAGTTACTTTCAAACTACCGCAGATTACGTTCAATCTTGATTCTCTTGGGGTTGATTTTCGTAACTGACCATACATCAATGCTGGTTGGTTGGCTAACATTACACCGTCGAGGTTTTTAGCAAGCCAGGGCTAAATGAAAATTATTAATACTAGCCGCAATCCTTATTTTATGTTGGTGTCTCTGTGATTGATGATGTTGTTATTTACTAGCAACAATCCCTTATCATTATTTTTAATGTGAATACTTTATTTGCAGCATTGTCATGTATATAGTGGTCTCGGGAGCCAGATGTATTCAACTGTATGTCTGATTCATGGGGACTAGTCATGTAGATGATATTCGTGCCTTTTCTGTGAGGAGAAAACTTTCATTGGAAGAATACCTACTAACAAATGCAATGAAATGCAATGAACAAGAGTTTCTCCACACGAGCTAACACATCCAGAAAAACTTAATCAAGGTGTGTGGAAAGGCTTTATGAAAATCAAACCAAAGTTAGCAAGTGTTTTTCCTGCTCTCTCAAGCTGGTTATCTTGTAGGCAGTTGTTTGCACTGGTAGATATTTCGACACAATTACCTTGGAGTTTAGTTTTTAGACAGGTGTCTGATCTATCTCCTCTATGAAAAACTTGGAGAAATTCCAATAGAAAATCAGAAGGGAATTTGTGCATATGAAATACTGTCATGAGTATGTATATACTCTATTTCCATCTATCTAGGTATGAGCACAACAACAAGCTTGATCTTATCTCCCATCTTTGCAAATGATGAAACCTTGATAACATTCAGTTCCTTGGCATCTATAACTATATACATCTGGGAGTTGCTAACAGGGTTTTACTTTTTATAAGATAGCCACTTTCTCTACAACAGGATCAACTTTAGGAAACATTAGCTGCTGCAGGATATACATTTTTCACATATTGTGTGTGTGTGTGTGTGTGTGTTGGTACTTGTGGAGGACTCGAGCCTCATTAAACTGAACAGTATTATTATTATTAATTCTGGAGTATAATTGTGTATCTTGTTTCCTTTGACTGTTTTGGTGACCCTCTGTGTTGTGATTGGTTTTGAGTTGTAAATTGTTTCTTTCATGTTAGCTTATGGAACTCTATGGGAATCCTATGTGTTGAATTTCTGTGCGTGTATGTAAGATTGAATGATGTAATGTATGTGGGCTGGAAGGATATAAAAAGGTCCTGCCAGCCACTGTTGAGGCTCTCTCTCAAGTTCTTAATAATTGTTATTTAAAGAGAACTTCTGACCACAGGCTGGGTGTAGTGTTTGACTAGGACTAGATCCAATTGAAGTAGCTGGAAAGGGTTTAGTTTCCATGAGTGAAGTTCTGAGAACCTTTCAATCCTTCACATTTGGTAGCAGCGGTGGGATAAGGATCTGACTGTTGTACAGACAACCCACAACCTAGCAGAGCTACAGTTGGATGACTACACGTTCTGGGAGAAAGTATACCCAGATTATAGCCCCACAGCAACCAGTACTAGTCCAACAGCAACCAGAACCAGCCCAACAAGAATCAACAGCAATGAGCACAGATGGAAGCTTGGCAGAGACCCTTCAGTTTCTCTTGGAGGATCGAGAACGACATGAAGAAGTGCGAGCAGCCGACCTACGACGACGCGACAATGAGATGAGAGACCAGATGGACATTTTCAGAGCCCTGGTAGAAGGAGTACGTCTACAGGGAGCAGCTGCAGAAATGAAATCAGAGAAGACCACAGACCTCAAGCTAACCAAGCTCCAGGATGGCGAGGACGTAGGAGACTACCTAACCATGTTCCAAAGGCAAGCGGAATCCTGCAAACTGGTGAGGACAAAGTGGGTCTTCCACCTCGCCCCCTACTAGTCTGGGAAGGCTATGCAGCACTGGGAGCGGAAGACATCAATGACTATACTGCAGTCAAGGCAGCCATCCTCCAAAGGTACAATATCACCACCGAGACATATCGGGGGAGGTTCCGCTCGACTACCAGGCTGCCCGAGGAGACCAACCGCGATCTGGTAACCAGGCTGGAGGATCTAGCCACCAGGTGGATGCAGGATTGTGACACAGCAGATAAGGTCCGAGATCTGATCGTTCAAGAGCAGCTGATCAATACCCTGCCAGCAGACGTCTGCATCTGGGTCAGAGAGAGAAAGCCTGACACGAGCCAGGAGGCAGCACAACTGGCAGACGACTATCTGGAGGCAAGGAAGGGGAATCCTTCTGTGGGACCGATCCATGAAAACAAGAAGTGGGCGAAGAGACCTCCCATAACGTGCCTGAAGTGTAGGCACCTAGCTCGAGATTGCAGGGTGGTAAAGAGAGAGAAGGAGACTGAGAAGGGGGTGGAGCTGGCAGGACAGGCCCTGAAGCCCAGGAGGGAGCTAAAGGATGTAACCTGCTACAACTGCCAGCAGAAGGGCCACTACTCCTCAAAATGTTCGTCCAATGCACTGTTTTGTGCAGAGAGGCGAGCTGACCACCAATGGAACGTGTGGGTCAGGAAGCAGAGGGGGACGCAGAAACCCAGTGTCCGCAAGCCAGGTCTGGTCGAGGGAGTTTGGGTACGAGACATCCTGCTCGACACAGGGTGCTCCCGGACCCTTGTCCATGAAGATCTGGTCCCCAAGGAAAGAATCCTTGAGGGGAAAGTAAGTGCTATAAGGTGTGCCCATGGTGACACTATTCTGTACCCCCTAGCCCAGCTCGAGGTGGTTGTGGATGGGCAGACCCTGGACGTGGAAGCAGCGGTGTCTTCCACTCTTCCAGTGTCGATGTTGCTGGGGACAGACACATCCCCGAGTTCGATTCGTTGCTAAGAAAGCAATTGAAGGAACCAGAGTGGGTGAAGCCAAAGGAACAGCCGGTGGTCACAGATGTTCTGGCGGTCACCCGAGCCCAAGTCAAGGCTCAAGAAGAGGCTGAGATCCGCAGACAGGAGAGTGAGCTCCAGTCCGGTGTGTGTCCAAGTGCGCTGGAAGAGGCAGTGTCTGGAAAAGACGAAGAAGCCTCAGCGTCAATGGCAGCAGGGACAGAATCTGGGGGAGGCAGAGAAACCTCAACCCTTACATCAGAAGAAGAGGAAGAAGGGGGTGTAAGTCCCTTACCTATGTTTTCTAATGATTTATTCATCTCAGGTCGGGGTAGAACGCAGCTCACGCGGAGTGAGAAACGAGAGCAACGACAGAGGTACCAGGCAGTGGACAAGCCAGATCCTGAGTCTACCATTCATCAGCATTCCTTGGAGGTGTCGGCCGAGGAACTGCAGAAATGACAGGAGGCAGATCCCACTCTAGACGCCGTCCGAGGAAGCGGCAAGTGGTGAAGAGGCGACTGGGGAAGCCGGGTTCGTTATTCGAGCCGGTCTCCTCCATCGGAACTGGATACCGTCTAAGGATCGAGGAGCAGGCACTATGGTAGAGGAGTTAGTTCTACCACAGCGGTGCAGGGAGGCAGTTCTCCAGCTGGCCCACAGCACGCCATTGGGGGGGCACCTGGGGAAGAAGAAGACTGCTGACCGGATATTACAGAGGTTCTACTGGCCCACTCTATTTTGTGATGTGGCTAAGTTTTGCAGATCGTGTGAGCAGTGCCAGAAAGCGGCTCCAAGGGGAAACAACAGAGCTCCCCTGATTCCCTTGCCGATCATGACAGAGCCCTTCCAACGAATCGCGATGGACATTGTGGGACCACTACCACGGAGCAGGTCTGGGAAACGGTATGTCCTTGTTATCTGTGATTATGCCACTAGGCAATCCCAATGCGAACGGTGGATGCAGAGCATGTGGCAGAGGAGCTGGTCAACCTGTTTGCCCGAGTGGGAATTCCAAAGGAGATTCTGACAGATCAGGGGACCAACTTCACGTCTCGCCTACTAACAGAGCTTTACCGTATGTTGCATGTACACCCAATTAAAACCACTCCTTACCATCCGCAAACAGATGGGCTGGTTGAACGCTTCAACCAGACACTAAAAGCCATGTTAAAGAAGACTGCGACAGAGGACGGGGACAAGGTTGTCCCATACCTACTGTTTGCTTACCGAGAAGTGCCACAAGCATCTACAGGGTTCTCACCGTTCGAACTTTATATGGGAGACAGGTGCGGGGGGCCCTGGATGTGCTGAAGGAGTCCATGGTCAGAGGATGAGCGAAGCCCGGAGAGTGTTGTATCTCATATACTGGCTTTAAGGGAGTGTTTGGAGAAGATGAGTGAACTGGTGACCGCAAATCTCGAGGCGGCCCAGGCCCAGCAGAAGAGTTAGTATGATCAGAAGGCAAGGCTACAGGAGCTGTCGGTCGGAGAACAGGTGTTGGTGTTACTGCCTACTGATACCTCCAAGCTGCTTGCTCAGTGGCAGGGACCTTATGAGATCAAGGAGAAGGTCGGCCCAGTCACTTACCGGGTATCAATGCCTGGTAGGAGAAAGAAGCATAATGTTATGCATGTTAATATGCTGCATAAGTTTCATTCCCCAGGGATATCGTTCCTATCAGAGGAAATGGATGAGGAAATGAAGAAGACATCTTATTGTGGGATAAGGGGGCTACCGAATCTGAGCCACCGAGGCTTGGGGAACAACTGACTCTGGAGCAGCGGAACGAACTTGTGACCCTACTGAACTCTTTCCCAGAAGTCATGAGCGATGTCCCAGGACGGACAGACAAAGTCATACACACAATCGAGACGGGCTCTGCTCGAGCCGTCCGTCTACCTGCTTACCGGCTACCTCATGCGCTTACTGGGAGACCGTCAAGAAGGAACTGGGGGAGATGTTGGAGGCAGGGATTATCGAGCATTCAACGAGTGCATGGAGTGCTCCCATTGTGCTTGTTAAGAAGAAAGATGGGTCTCTTCGACTGTGCGTAGACTATCGGCGACTGAACGAGTTGTCAGGTAGTGATGCCTACCCTATGTCCCGAATCGACGAACTGATTGACAAGTTGGGCAGGGCAAAATATATTTCCACCCTCTACTTAACAAAAGGGTATTGGCAGATGCCAGTGGCCGAAGGATCCAGACCCAAGACAGCGTTTGCGACTCCATTTGGGCTGCTTCAATTCAACGTTATGCCCTTCGGTTTACAAGGAGCACCTGCCTCATTTCAACTGTTAATGGACCAGGTCATTAATGGTCTTGAGTTTGCAGCGTCCTACCTGGATGATCTCGTGATTTTCAGCAGTGAATGGAACGGACATTTAACTCATGTGGAAGCTGTCCTTTCCAGACGGAAGGAAGCTGGGCTTACGGCAAAGCCAAGAAAATGCAGTTTTGGAGTGGATCAATGCATCTACCTTGGACATATCGTGGGAGGAAGAACAGTTAGACCCGAATTATCTAAGGTGGGGGCTGTTCAAAGGTTCCCGGCTCCTGTTATGAAGAAGGGTGTGCGAGTTTTTCTGGGTCTAACCGGATATTACCAGAGGTTTATCCCGAACTATGCGGCCAGTACAGCACCAATTAGTGACCAGACCAGAAAGACTGCACCAGTAAAAGTACAATGGACCCAGGAGCGTGAGCACGCATTCCAGAAGCTCAAGGATGTATTGTGCAATGACACAGTGTTGAAGAATCCCGACTTCAACAAACCATTTTGTCTACAAACGGATGCATCTGATCGTGGTGTGGGAGCAGTGTTAAGTCAGAAAGATGACGATGGGCAAGATAATCCAGTGGCATATTTCAGTCGGAAATTGCTCCCTCGAGAACAAAATTATGCAGCAGTGGAGGAGGAATGTTTGGCGATAAAATTAGGGGTACACAGGGGCGTATCTAGGAATTTAAAGAGGGGGGTTTCCATCTCATGCATGTGAAGCTTGTAAAAAAAAAAATACCTGGCTACAACCACTTTTATCTGACTGCCCCACAATAGTTTATAGAACATAGAATTACAGAAATGATAATTATTGTTGCGTTTAATTATTGTTGCGTTAATGACTAAAAATGTCCTGGAGTAACATTCTTCAAGGGTTTTGACGTGCCAAAATGTTAAGAAAAGCCTCTAAGTCAAAGTTTAAGCCATAGTGGATGTGTATCAGTGCCAGTCCTGATAAACCTTTGCTGACCCATAGTAGTATGCCAGTAGGTTTTGAGTTTTCTAAGTTCACTGACACTCTACGTTCACATTCACAGCTGGTTACGGGTAGAGTACAAACAATTCGGAGTAAGGAGTAAATATTCGGAAACATGCACTCATTTGCACAGTTCAAGGCCTGGGATGGAGTTTTGGGCAATTCTGATGAGTCCATTTAGATCTCCACAAATGGAGTTCCTGTTCAAAAGATGAAGGACTTGGCATATCATCTTCATAGAAATCCAAAAGTTCCTTTATCAAATTAGACTCAGTCTGAGTGACTGCATTGGCCATGAATACAGATGGAACTATGCTCAAAGCTCATACTGCTTTCTTTTGTGTTTCAGAAAAACGACTGTGAATATGTGATATCATCTCATCCAGAAATGGAACAGAAATAGATCTTCTGTAATAATCTTCAGCAGAGTTGGCAGGTACATTATTGCTTCTACTTGTTTGCCTTGCACATCGATGTGGAAGAGATGGCTATGATGCATTGATTTTTTGTGCTAGAGTGACTGCAGAATCAAACCATTTCTTGTGATGAGAATCAATGCTGTCACGAACTTCATGTAAAGTAGTCTCGACTAAATTTACCTCAATATAAGCATTGCAAATCTCTTGCAAATGGCTCTGTAGAGACACTGCTAAGCCTTTTATGGAGCCTAGGCCATGGTACACCACCTCAAATGCCATAAAAACTCGAACTGAATTGTAGCTGTTAAAAGTGATGCAGTTTTAGCAGATTCTCTGTTCCACCCATCTTCAGTACTGATTGTCTACAAGGTACTAATAACAGCTGGTACGATCTTTGAAAAGACTTCATAGGCTTCTATTCTAGCTACCCAACGGGTCTTGCAAAGGCTTACCAGTTTCTGTCTGTTAGTTGTTCTTAGTGGAAGTTCACTGATCCGTTTTCTAGTTCTGCTTCCCTCTAGAAGGCATAGCTCCACAAGAGTAACTTGGATGTTACATGCTGCCACAACACAAAGATTCAGTGTATGAGCCACACAGTGAACATAGACTGCTTTTGGATATTGTTTCTCGATTAGAGCAGCAAACCCATGATACTTGCCAGCCATATTTCTGGCACCATCATAGCACTGCCCACGTAAATTATTTGGGTCTAAGGCATAATTTTGTATTGCATTTAGGATGGTTTCAGAAACAGCTACTCCAGTGGTGCCACCTTTAAAGAATAAATTCAACAAACTCTTCTCTCACCACATTTTCCGAGTCAACATATCGCAGGACTAGAGGAAGCTGTTCTTTATTAGATGCATCAGCAGCCTCATCAGCACACACAGAAAAGTACTTTGCTAGCCTAGAATTTCCTCTCTTATCCATTCACCAATGGCTAGAATCAGTTCATTTTGAATGATTGGAGGATGATTATTGGCTGCAGAAGCAAAGTGTTCTGTCAAAACAGCACCACCTGCTTCAACACGAAATTGAAGCAAGGCTAAAAAAATTCCAGGATTTGCATCACTCCAAAGAGCCTCTCGGTGGCTACGAAGAGCTATGTTTTGCTTATCATAAAAAATGATCGTCTTGAGAATAGCTTTAAGAACTTCCCTATTCTTCTGAACTTGAGCAGATGCTTGACTATGTAATAACTGTTGCTGTATGGAAAGCTGTCCCTCCTTCCATTTGCCCAGTAAATGTAACAGTATCATCCATAGCTGCTCTGTGTGATTTCTGCAAGCTGTGTTCCTTGAGTGTTTGCTTTGCTCAAGTCAAATTAGTCATTGGAACGGTGACAAGCTGTAGAATAGATCGATTCTTGGTGAAGAGTAAACAGCTCACACAGAAGCTAACATTGCACGAAACAGAGTAGCTCAACCAAGAGTACTCTTTCAACCAGGAGTTCTGGAAGGATTTAGACTTTGAGTACTCAATTTTAGTAGGGTCACACCCTGGTCTAAAGGCATTCTTCAGACGCCAAAGCTTCTGGTCATTACTAAAGAATTCTGATGTCCTCAAGTTTATAGTTTCCAAAGTCAGCCCCAGGAGGACATGCATGCACCCTAGCAGCTGATACACACCCTTGACCTGACGCATTTCCCAGATCATCAGGAGATAGAGACTGAGTAGTACTTGGCTGACTAACTTCCCTTTGATCTTGAACTCTGACTTTCTTGATCAGTAGCAGTGCTACTGTCAGACTCACTGCTTGACACTGACACCCCAAATGACCGAATGGACATTTGCCTCTTGGCCATGTCACAGCTTTACTACAATCTCAAATACATGCACCCTCCTGGAATAGGGGCTGGGCTAAGGTAATCTATAAGAGATTAGCACAAACTCACTAATATTCATAGGCTTGCCAGCTCCAAGCAAATAATTTTCTACAAGAAAACAGCTGCTTGAGTACTGTACTAAAAGTTTTGTGGTTTGTAGAAGTAAATTTATGAGCCTCTAAGGGATTAAATTATACAAGAGTACAAATTTATATGTAGGATTAGCAAGGATTGATGCTAGCTGCGGCTTTCAAATGGCTTATGGGTGTGGCTTGTACTCAGGGGGGGTTTCTGGGCAACAGGAAACCCCCTCTAAATATGCCCCTGGTACAGGCCTTTCAAGTCTACCTGATTGGCCCACATTTTACAGTGGAAACCGATCATCAAGCTCTGACGTGGTTAAACTGAAATAATGCAAGACTAACACGGTGGAGTCTGGCTTTACAACCGTATGATTTCACTGTTATACACCGACCCGGCAAGACCAACGGCAATGCAGATGCTCTCTCTCGTGCTCCGGTAACCTGACCTACCGCCAGCTTACCGCTGAAGAAGGGGGGAGGAGTGTGGAGGACTCAGGCCTCCATCAAACTGAACAGTATTATTATTATTAATTCTGGAGTATAATTGTGTATCTTGTTTCCTTTGACTGTTTTGGTGACCCTCTGTGTTGTGATTGGTTTTGAGTTGTAAATTGTTTCTTTCATGTTAGATTTATATTAGCTTATGGAACTCTATGGGAATCCTATGTGTTGAATTTCTGTGGGTGTATGTAAGATGGAATGATGTAATGTATGTGGGCTGGAAGGATATAAAAAGGTCCTGCCAGCCACTGTTGAGGCTCTCTCTCAAGTTCTTAATAATTGTTATTTAAAGAGGACTTCTGACCACAGGCTGGGTGTAGTGTTTGACTAGGACTAGATCCAATTGAAGTAGCTGGATAGGGTTTAGTTTCCATGAGTGAAGTTCTGAGAACCTTTCAATCCTTCACAGTACTCTTCTTGAGCATCTCACCATCTCCCACTGTTGTACTGACATGGATTGGAATTAACAATGTGTGTTGTGCAAGCTGAAGTCTGAATGTTTAATACTCCAAACATCATTCCTCCAGGTATATACAAAGAATTAACCCAGGTAACAATCTTAGGGTATACACTGTGTACGCCTACTCTACTTGAGTATGGCAGTGTGAGATGAACTATTTTATGATGTATTTCAGAGTGCCTGGGTCATGTTCACTCCGGCAGTATTAAATGCACCAGGATGGCAATGTCAACATCTACAAAGTAGAGGCCTTGCCTGGACATGTTAGAAACAAAGTTATATAATGTATTCATTGTCAGCACCAGGGATTGGACTTGAACTAGGGATAGGGCTTTGGTTATGGATAGTGATGGATTTCTCTACAGCCTTAGTACACCTATACACAAGTCACCCTAGTTGTAGACATAGACCCTGACCCCTGTTCTTGGCCTAGCTGGTGCTATCATTATTCTTATCCCTTGCCCTAGCTCTAGATTTAGCCATAGCCCTAACACTGACAAGATCCATTCCGTGATTCTTATATAAATATATATATAGAGCCTATTTCTGTTTGGTTTGTTTGTTAAGCCGCCTAGTCTGACCAACTGATGGTCTCAAGGCATGTTATGATGGACTCTGAAAAGACTAGTGCTTCTATATCCTGAACAGATTTTGAACAGTGTATGGTATATTTGTCAGCAAAAAGGAATTGCTCCAAGTGGACGTACACATGCAGTTTATCTGACCATAGTTGGTGGGAGGGGGAGTGAAGTGTTAGACAGAATTAGTTTGAAGTGCCAAATAGGCTCCAAAGGTAGAGCTGAGGCATTTCATGCTGAAAGTGATTCAGGCTTAAAGCAGTCCTGGGGACTAATGTGATGATGATATAAGTTTAAGTAAGGTGCTTTTTAGTTTTGGGTGCTCATGTGCCCAATAGTTATTCATGCCAGCCTAGGCAGGCACTCGGCAGCTTGGCTCTCCATGAAGTAAGGCATAGATATTCTGCAGCTTTGCTTCCAGTAGAGTGGAAGCAACCACAAGATGGATCATGAATAAACTAAACTACAAGGAGTACAAGAAAATGATACCCACGGAGACTGCAAGAATAGGTTTGGGATTGTACTAGCATAAATGTATGTGCATGTCATTCAGGAATGCAGTAGCACGGTCTCCTGCAATCCAGCTAGATATGTGCTTCACACATTTTATAAAGAAGTTCTCACTTTGTAAGGCAACATAAATTCCTGTTGTATAAGTGCATAAGTACATTACATAGACACATGACACCAGCAGACTCGTTCCATCATCTCAACCTCAGTCAAGGACCAACTGCATTACTTGCCATCTATGGCTAGTGAGTGCGAGTGAGCTCTAGGGGAAAGGTCTTCCAGTACTACACATATGCAAGGGCGAGCTAGATTCCAACCCCCCTCCCTCCCTTTCACTCATGGTATTGATATGTTTTTATATATATTTCTCACTAATATTATTATTATAAAATTTTATTATTATTACACAAGAGGGAGGGAAACCAAGGGAGTTGCTCAACTTTGTACACACACATACACACACACACACAGACACACAAATAATAATAACAGGGTTAAAAATAGTTTGAGGTGTACTGGACATGAGATGCAGTATCAGTACTGCCACATTGTAAATCAATGAATGCTCAGTTGATATAACAATAACCTTTTCAATAATCAACTTGAAAATGTATTCTCTCAACATTTTGACCCCTACCTTCATCACAATAGAACATCTAAACATCGAGAGAATACATTATTATAATTGTTTAATTTTTGACAGTGTTATTTCTCTAGTTAGTGTATATTATTATAAAACTGCAGTGGAGCTAATCCATTCAAAACCCACACACAAATCCTCTAGGGCATGTTCTAAATGGCATATTTGCATGCTGCATGGTTACACTGGGTTGAAGGTCTCTTTCTACCTACCTCCTTTGTCCTTGCTTTTATGACCTGCCTTCCCCTTCACCTACTTTTAACACTGAGCTGAGCATGCTATATAAGACTGCCAGTATTGTCCGGTCTAATCTGCAGTATGCAAGATAAATTCTCAAACATGTATATACATGTTCACCAAGTATACCCATCTCTTCAGGGTAGCTACTGTGCAGCATTGCAAAAAAATGTGGGCAGTGAAAATTTGTAATGCCATGCATGGTGGATGTATATGTATCATGTATTTATCTGCATTTGCCTTCTCTGTACTTTACCATAAAAATATTAATGGCTCGGTCACCTTGTTGGCATGATGAATAAAAAGTTCAAGAAATAGCAGCAGATTGGAAGAGAGAGCCAAATGAGAATGGGATGCATGGTTAATATATAGCTGGCAGAAAAGAATGCTGGAGTTATGCATAAACTATAAGATAAACACAGTTATTCTTTGTGGCTGGCTACATACAGAGAAAGGTAACTATGGAGGAGAGGAGCTAATGATGGAGGCATATTATTAAAAACACTAAACAGTGAACTCTTCAACCAGCTTCTGCATGCTCTTCCCTTTAGTATTATGAGAATTCTTGCAGAAAGCACTCCCTGATGACCTCATTTTAGTGTAGATGCTGCTTCCAAGTATTCTTAACCCTCAGCCAAAATTCCACATACACAATTCCAGTTGAGAATTTTTTCCATCCCATAATTTGTTTAGCCTTGAGATAGGCTATTACTAAAGATGCATATCAGATTGTTCAACCTTTCAGTTTATAATCTGTAACTAAGGAACATATAAATGACACCATATCATAATCACACAACATGTACTAGGCTTTCAAATATATATCACCAGGACAATGGCTACAATGCAATCATAAATGCTAGACTTGACCCACCAGGCGTCAGGCTAAAGCACCTACGCTCGCCCTAAAGCATCTGCTCCCCCCCCACTTTGGACTGTCCAGCCCAGAAGCCTTGGTCAAATGAAATGATAAGCGCCACGGGACGCACGTACTACGAGTGCAGCATTACAGGACCTAATTAAGTCGCATATCTAGGGATGCAGCACCATATCTATGGATGCTACATAGATATTCCTCACGTATGGGTGCGTGTCTACCTAGCCCTTGCCCCCTCCCCCCCCCCCCCCATTCTCCTCCTAGAGTGCACTCGTGCCCACTTATTAGGACTCGTGAACACGCAGTGGTCAGTCCTCTAGCCGCAGCATAATGCTCTTGTGCGCTCAGCTTATATCAGTGGCATGCTAGTGCTGGGATTTTAAGGTAAGTAATTGTTTGTGTAATGTAACTACAATGATGCTATTATATTATAGACAAGAGGCATAACAGCTGCAGCATGGCAACCTGTATGACCTTAGTCTCTCTAGTCACTCTATTGCAACATGAGTGAGGGTCTATTTTGTTCCTTCTAATCAGTACCCAAGCTTGCTTATTTGTGCACTTTTCATTGGAGTGGAAGATTTAATTTCCCATACATTTTTTTGGAAGGAAATACCATGAAGATTGTAGCAAACCTAGATTGTATTATACATCTTGACCAGGTCTATTTTCCACGCACTATTGCATGTGAAAAAAGTCTGATTAGAGATACTAAATTAACAGACCAGGCAATAGATTAAATACAGCTCACACTGGAGGTTTAGTGACACACTGATGTAGTCCTATGTCTCCCAGTGATATGGTGACCTAGTAAACATAATGACCTAATAATATGGCCACCTAGTATCATGCATGAACATGGTACAACCTAGCTACGTATCCTATGCATCCATATTACACTAAATTTGCTGGAGTGTAGGTCACGTTTAAGTTACTAGCTCTCTCCAAACCTAGCCATCATTGCATCATTTGCATGGGATTTCGGTTGACTTCATTAAGATTTATCTTTTAATCACATTTTAAAATGTTGCTCTAAAGACTGATTACAAGATAATTATTCCTGATGAAGACTAAAGCATCTAGGAGAAACGTCATTTGAGTTGAAAGTCATTATTCTTCAGTATTTTAATTCCTCTATTGCCTAAGTAGACAATTCTTGTCAGAGTGTAAATTTCACACCAAATACTGTACCCATCTACCAGCATTCAGGAGGTTGAGGAAGCTCTGATCCCAAATCAATATGGTCTGGCTGGTCTTCCATTCATTGTCAACTCGAACATCTTTCTCTAGTCTCAGACTAACTTCTGGACTTCTGGCTTACTAAGTACTCTCTTCTGTTCTCAGAGCTCTCTGCAGATTCAGCAACTTTTAGCTTGAAAGCTGCAATATAGCAAATGTGCTTAGCTCCAGATATTTCACACTCAAAGAAATCGAGAGCGCTCTGCAGTTAGAAGTGATACAAGGTGATATGCTCCACTTGTGACCCCATCCAGTCCAGCAAAATTTACATATTTGGTCTACAAGTCACACCCTGAAATGGAGAGGAAGATTTTGGTCCACTGAGACCTACACTCCAACAAGTACAGTTGGTCAAAAGATAGCACTGATTTGAGACACCACTACTGGAAAGGATAGAGGTAATTTTGACACCAGTAGAATTAGCTAACTTCTTATCATGTAGCTGCTACCACCCACACACACACACAAAACACACACACACGCACACACCACACACACACAAAACACACACGCACACACCACACACAAGTATAGCAATAACCTCACAGTGTCTGCAACACCAAGCACTGTAAAGCAATCACATTATCCCTCAGTGTCTATGTATGTGATTTATTTTACCGTGTTGTAACTAATTAACACGTGCATCTGAAAACTGCCTTCACACTAATTACTACATGTGTAGATACCATGGCCAGTGTAATATTTCCTCACTGAGAGTTAGCACAGCTTAAGCTGTTTATGTTAGGGTGCACTAGGATGAACCTAAACTGATTGCTTCAATGAACTCTTAGTATAGACATAACTTTCTTGATATAATCAGCTTAAATCTTCTCACTCGATGTTTGCATGCTTAGCAAGAAAGTCATTGAAACTGACTGTTCTTTGTATTGGATATCACATGACTGATAATGTGATTACTCTGTGTATTCGATATTACATGATATTGTTGCTCTTTGTATTAGATATCATGACTGACTGGTAACGTGAAATAATATGACACTCATTTTAACTCATATTTAATATGCTCATCACGAGCTGACGAGAAAAGGCCATTAACAAAAGCATGCAAAATACATCACAGAACATTACCAACAGATATTCATTCACAAAAAGTGGTGTGCATTTTCATTCTTTGTGTGGGTATGAAATATTTGGGTATATGAAGCATAATAGGTGTGTTTATCAGATCAGGTTATGCTAATCAATGTTAAAACAAAGCATATATATTAATCTGCTATAATACTTATTATTGAACCATTACAAGTTGGCTATGGCCAATGATGAGGACAGCAATTGTACTAGCCAGGCCTTCTGCTATATAATTGCTTATGTCATACAAGGTTGCTAGCCAATGATCGGAAGTCAGAAGAAAAATGTGTAAAAAAATCCAAGAAAAGCTATGAAGCACCGGAAAGTTGTGTCTGGCTACAGTCGCTGCGTAAAAGCTACAAGTCTTTTGAAGTCTTGGAACACATTTGTAGCGAATGGTGTCAGGACTATGTCGGAACCACAGAACTGCTGTCCACCAACAACCTGATATACTGTGTATTATACATTGAGATGTAAAAACTAGAAGCCGCCTGCTAGAGATATGAAAGCCTTAAATGTTAGATATGTTTACTAGAAGGAGCAGTGCCACTGCTAAGTACTAAAATCTAATCACTGGATTTCGTACTGTAATATCAGTTGTAATTTTGTAAATAAAGACCTTTAAATATTCATTACAAGAACGAGCATGATCACTTATTGAAGCACTGTATTCACTGGATGGAATTCTGTAACAAGGACTGGCTCATTTTGTATACATAAGTGGTCTATCCATGTCCATGTTTGCCATCAAAATCCATGATGGACAAATAGTGCTGGATCCAGAGGGGTTCTGTGGGTTCCAGGAACCCCTCTTTCTGAAAGTTTAACATTTTATATCATCTCAGTTTTCATCCTTCACCTCAGTATAAAGCACTAATTTCTAGCCCTGTTTTTTTGTCCAATCCACAACAGCTCTTTCGAGTCAGTCTCAGTGTAGAGATTTGGTAAAGGATCTGGCTATTGCTTCAACATTTGCACCTCTTTTCCAAATCTTGTATCTGCCACCAACAAGCCAAAAAGGCAGAATATTATATGTACTTCAACTAGCTTACTTGTGAAGTTATTCCCAAGGGGCTGAGGTTAGGTATATAAGGGGCTGAGGCTAGGGATATAAGGGGCTGAGGCTAGGGATATAAGGGGCTGAGGCTAGGAGGGCCTGAGGCTAGGGATGTGATGGGCTGATGTAGATATGTGAGGGCCTGAGGCTAGGGATGTGAGGGCCTGAGGCTAAGCATGTGAGGTAAGTCTAGGGATGCAGGTGGCTGAGGCTAGGGATATAAGGGGCTGAGGCTAGGAATATAAGATAGTGATATAAGGGGCTGAGGCTAGGGATATAAGGGGCTGAGGCTAGGGATATAAGGGGCTGAGGCTAGGGATATAAGGGGCTGAGGCTAGGGATATAAGGGGCTGAGGCTAGGGATGTGAGCGGAGGCTAGGGATGTAAGGGACTGAGGCTAGGGATATAAGGGGCTGAGGCTAGGGATATAAGGGGCTGAGGCTAAGAATATAAGGGGCTGAGGCTAGGGATGTGAGGGCCTGAGGCTAGGGATGTAAGGGAAGTCTAGGGATGCAGGTGGCTGAGGCTAGGGATATAAGGGGCTGAGGCTAGGAATATAAGGGGCTGAGGCTAGGGATATAAGGGGCTGAAGCTAGGGATATAAGGGGCTGAGGGTAGGGATATAAGGGGCTGAGGCTAGGGATATAAGGGGCTGAGGCTAGGGATATAAGGGGCTGAGGCTAGGGATATAAGGGGCTGAGGCTAGGGATATAAGGGGCTGAGGCTAGGGATATAAGGGACTGAGGCTAGGGATATAAGGGGCTGAGGCTAGGGATGTGAGCGGAGGCTAGGGATGTAAGGGACTGAGGCTAGGGATGTGATGGGCTGAGTTAGAGATGTGAGGGCCTGAGGCTAGGGATGTGAGGGCCTGAGGCTAGGGATGTGAGGGAAGTCTAGGGATGCAGGTGGCTGAGGCTATATAGGGATGCAAGAGGCTGAGATAGGGATGGCACTGGGTCATTGTGTGATTGAGCTTGCTCAAGTGGTGCAGGGAATCGAGTGTGATCTGATGTCAATATTCTTCATTGGACATATTCACCAAATTATTAGATTTTTCCAATGCCTACGTAGGACATAGGATTGACACCATTTTCTATTACTTTACATGCTTTGTAGAATTTGGTTGTTAATTAGTTAATTATATTGTACATTATATGCAGGAAAACTTACCGAGTACCAGAGAAGGTGACTTGCATCTCAAAGAATACCTTCAGAATGTCAGATGGAAATAATATCAATAGGTCGGAGCAACACATGCTACTAGACCTGTCTACTCAAAATGGCAAGTGAAGATGCATAATATCGATGGTCCTACATGAATGTAATCTTTTTTCCCTTTAAAAAAAGTTACGGCATTTAGTATGGGATATGTACAAGTTAGTTCAGCTCGCACTGCAAAGCATGATGTATCAAGCAAATGGCTCAATTCTACACTCTTTCATTTGGGAAAAGTTGTCCATTTTTATTGAAGGAAGATGAAAGGATGAACCAGAGCTCTCTTCAAGTGCTAATTACTCCAAGCTTGAATTGTGTCTGTCTCTCTATTTAACACAAGTAAATATATGTATATTTACCTTTATTATAAATTTCAGAATAAGATTGCTGAGAAACAAAGATTTTGTTTTTTGCTTTTTTTTGTTTTTCTTCTATTTTTTTTTTGGCAAAAAGTAATATTGCAATAATTAACCATGTCCAAGTGTTCCACCTTTGCGAAGCATTGAAATTTATTGCAGGATATATTGGATGGAATTGGGCTGGCCAGTTGCCTGCTTCACCTTTCTCCCGGGCCCTTTTTCATCACTGCAAAAATACCTTGGCAAAGGCATTTCACTGCCATCACAATAGCTTAATAATGATGTCTCTCAATCCTGCAGTCCAGACCTGGTGGCTCCACATTATAGTGGTCAGACACATCTTGGCTCATTTGACCTCATGTGACCTTCTTTTTGGCAATGTTAAAGCACCTCACTTTGTGTGTGTCATTTTACTATCATACTATATTGGACAAAATCAATAACTTACCATTTTTAACTGATAAATAGAAATTTAACAGTTTAGACGACATGAACTTATCTGAGCACCTCTTGATGGAAGTGAAACTACAGACTCAGTGTTTCAAGCTAGAGTACTTGGGCAATATTGTCAGTCCAATACATTCTTCCTGAGAACAGAGACAGCAATCTCTCTTATGCCCATGAAGTTCCAGATCTGTCTTTCTGTTCCCATGCTGGGAAGGCACATCCTAGGCCTGACAAAGTGGGGAAATACTTTTTAATCAGATAGTATGTAACAACTTTGGCTAGTATCTAACTATAACTTAGTACTTGCTTAACACTTATTCAAACAAAGCTAGTCTTCTTTCACCCATAAAGTCCCACATATTCTTCAAGCAATCGTGGTGGAGTACAGCTGGAAAATATGAGCACACAAATAAATGAAGCACACGAATATAATTATAACTGAAGCACATGAATATAATTATAACTGAAGCACATGAATATAATTACACATGAATATAAAGCACATGAATATAATTATAACTGAAGCACGCAAATAAAAATTATAACTGAAGCATGCGAATATAATTATAACTGAAGCACATGAACATAATTATAACTGAAGCACATGAATATAATTATAACTGAAGCACCAATTTAAGGCTGGATTATTATGTTCAGCACCATTTGTAGTTCTATGTTAGGTCAGCAAGGCATGTCATACACATAGCCTTCTTAGATTGGACCACTTCTTGTTGAGCTAGATATAGATACTAGTCATCATCATCACTGCGTCGTTTTACAGGTAGAGTGCTTTCTCTAGTAAGAATGTTGAAGTCAGTCATTCAATCAATCAATCATTAATCAATCAATCAATCAACAATCAATCAACAATCAATCAATCCAACAAACAAAGAAACAAACAAATAAATCTAAAACGTAATAATAACAAAGCAACTCCAGGAAATCCCAGACAAGACCGCCGCCTCTTCTTCCAGGTCTGGTTCCTGGTTACACGTTGAACTCCAAAAATATATCCTGACCAATATTTGCACTCTTGCTTTTGTAGTAAGCCACTTCTTTTCAGGAAAGTTTCGAGGTTTTCCTGACTTGATCCTAGATGCGAAAACTGTGTGATTATTTAGTACCATGATAAGGACCAGTAAAGGGGTGCAATAACCTGGATTTTTTTTCCACAAATCAGTTTGGTTACAGCAATCCACAAAATTTTAGCTCCTAAAAAAGTATATTTACATAAGATATTGCTGCATTAATTCTAAACTTGGCTTCAGTTGTCTTTCCAGCTCCTGGTATTCCCTCTAATACTGAAATATGAGCACCATTTATAGCATATCCTTCAACAGATTGTGATACCATGTCTAGGTGAATTTGCATAGCCTCCTCATTGCACTTATACAGAATCCAACCTTATTCCATATATGTGCGTATACACATGTATTATATATGTCCCATACAAGCACTCAATGAACTGTGAGATGATACAGCAGACAATGTACAATGACTGTCTCTATAATTAACTCACTTGACATTGTATGTAACCAATAACTTACCAGCAGGCATAGCTACAGTATGATACTTCGAAAATTTCTCAGAACATGGAATGCAGTCTTGTTCACAACTCTCCCTCCTCCATAACACACATGCACATTTATTTATTGAAAGGTCATATTTCCTGATGGGCCCTAGATATCACCCAAAGGCTGGTTCATAATGTGTCAAGGTTGTCCCATTGTGTGTTGCGTCGCATTGCTTTACTTCACATTGCATCACTTCTGGTTGCATCGCATCACTTCGACCAGCTCACAATATCTACCTGGTCGCATCATATCGCTTCGCTTCGAATGATCGAAATTGATTTCCACTCCCAATTACAAACTCCACCTATTAATTCATGAACCTTGAATTTGTATACTTGTGGGATGCAGCAATATACTAGGAAAGTTCTCACTGCCTCTATCAACCTTTCCTCTTTCATCTCTTCCTTAATTAAGGAGAAGCATTTTTTGCAGAAACCTAAATAAAGCACACCAAAATGTGTTGACTGATGTATCTGGAACAAGAATAGAAACTGAGTCCATTCCCGAAGCGATGAGATGCAATGAGTTGTGATTTCATGCTCACAGTATCACAAAATTCGTCGCTTTGCTTCACATCACTAATAGTGGCATATTGTGAACTGATCTTTAATTTGGCAAGAGTCAAGGAGTTTTTCTAAGCTCCCTGCATAGTAGTTCCCCCTTTAATTAGCTGGTTCGTTATGGACATAATGTTGTACTGGCCTTGTAAATGTCACAAAATTGCAGTATCATAATGATTGATGCTACATTTACACAATAGGCATCACTACTAACTTGTTCATAGCTGAACACTATTGAATGAAAGTCAAAGCCAATGAATCTGTTTTTTGACTACTGTAGTAAGAACCAATGTAGCTTGTACAACACCCTATTGCTAATTAAGGCAGGTACCACAGGACTCTTCATGAATAATGAATGCACTTATAAATGCATACAGAAGTGACATCACATGATTACTGAGACAATACCAAGAAATCATATCTGCAAGTTTTGTAGGCTACATCGCATCATCTAAACCACTTCTAACAGTGGTTGGGCACTTCTACAGAGTTTTCCAGAATAATTTCACTGCCGTCAAATTGATACTTAAAAAACAACAACTCAGCATTCTCTCTTTCAGGAATTGCTCAGAAAATGTGGTGATATGATGCTGTAAAATTTGAACAATGTGATAACCATGAAGTACACCAGAGAGCAGAAGTTGAAAGTGGTCAATTCGTGCAAATCCTACACAATTGTGAGGTGCCGATATGCTAGTGCGTTCAATGTGTCATATGAACGAGCAGCATGCATCAAATATTGGCTTCCTAAGTCAAATATTTGATCATATACTGCATGCTGAACTCAAGAGCACATTAGTGTTGTGTAGAATTAGTCCTCAAACCACCAACCAACAACTTTCCACTTCTGCTCCCAGTGTGCCTCATAATTATCACATGTTGTTCAAACTTAACACCATCAAATTACCATGCACTTCCAGAAAGATGATGTTAAAAATAAAAAAGTCAGTCAATTGGATTGCAAACTCAAATTGTGAAATTTTCCCAATACTCCCTTTAGCATCAGTCAGAATGGGTACTGGACACTGTAGCTGTTTAGCCATATTGCAGACCTGACCTATTCTTGTATTCCACTGAATCTTGGTACAGTGCTAGCTAGAAGTAATGGTGGATGTTGAATTGCAGTCAGCATAGCCTGGCACCATGTATGGGCATTATGTATACATGTACCACTACTACCCAAGAAAGGAAGATATACTGATAGCTCCTCAGACAACCATACCTTTACAGAAGAAGAAGCAACAGCTTTCTATAAAGAATGGGGTCTCTAGTCAGCCAAAGTCTGTCCAGAAAATGTTTGCTATTATTTTATGGACATTTTCAGGATAAGATTTGGACTGACAAATGTAGCAGCTGCTAATAAGGTAGGATCTGTGGAAGGGTTCAGTAACCGCTTGATTTTATCATGATTCTCAAGTAGGAACAGATATGGTCATGACTTTTGTAGTAATACCCCATGGTAGATGATGTCTTCCTTACTGACCAAAAAAATTAAGCAACTGATCACAGATCCCTGAAAAAAAAAAGAGTAATTTTTATGAAGCGTGATAGTTCAAATACAAAATTTAATCTTTGTGTACAAGAATTGAAATCCATGTAAGGCCTTAGGTTTGAAATATATGGACGTCTGCGTCTTTTCTTTGAGGAAGGAAGACATGGGTGCTTGTGGGAGTAAGGAGGTTGCTGCAGTGACTAAGTACTCCAGTCAAGCACACCGACAGTCTAACAAAGGTTGTGGCTAAGTACTCCAGTCAAGCACACCAACAGTCTAACAGAAGTTGCTGCAGTGGCTAAGTACCAGTCAAGTACACCAACAGTCTAACAGAGGTTGCTGCAGTGGCTAAGTACCAGTCAAGCACGCCAACAGTCTAACAGAGGTTGTTGCAGTGGCTAAGTACCAGTCAAGCACGCCAACAGTTTAACAGAGTTTGCTGCAGTGGCTAAGTACTCCAGTCAAGCACACCGACAGTCTAACAAAGGTTGTGGCTAAGTACTCCAGTCAAGCACACCAACAGTCTAACAGAGGTTGCTGCAGTGGCTAAGTACTCCAGTCAAGCACACCGACAGTCTAACAGAGGTTGCTGCAGTGGCTAAGTACTCCAGTCAAGCAAACCAACAGTCTAACAGAGTTTGCTGCAGTGGCTAAGTACTCCAGTCAAGCACACCGACAGTCTAACAGAGGTTGCTGCAGTGGCTAAGTACTCCAGTCAAGCACACCGACAGTCTAACAGAGGTTGCTGCAGTGGCTAAGTACTCCAGTCAAGCACACCGACAGTCTAACAGAGGTTGCTGCAGTGGCTAAGTACTCCAGTCAAGCAAACCAACAGTCTAACAGAGTTTGCTGCAGTGGCTAATACTCCAGTCAAGTACACCAACAGTCTAACAGAGGCTGCTGCAGTGGCTAATACTCCAGTCAAGTACACGGAGAGTTTAGATAATCGTGTACATATACACATATTCATAAAAATTACCATGAAATGTTATGATTAGTTAGCCATCATCAGACACAGGATCATTAGAGCCAAAAGACATGATTAATCCTAAAATAATTAACCATAGTTATTTTTAATCCCAAAATCTGTTGCCCAATCGTAATTATTGATGTAAACTTATAGAATAACATTTAAAAAAGGAAGCGGGTTTAAAGATATATTAGTGTTTATATACATATATATATATATATATCAGGGCATCATACTGTATTGTAATAATGGTGGTGTGCCAAATATCCCACCTGCCCTCCATCCTTAGCACTGTATGTAATAATTATGCATGTCAAATATCCCACCTGCCCTCCATCCTTAGCACTGTATGTAATAATGGTGGCGTGCCAAATATCCCACCTGCCCCCCATCCTTAGCACTTTATGTAATAATGGTGGCGTGCCAAATATCCCACCTGCCCTCCATCCTTAGCACTGTATGTAATAATTGTGGTGTGCCAAATATCCCACCTGCCCTCCATCCTTGCACTGTATGTAATAAATAATTTAATCTTTTATTTTGGTGTTTTTTGTAGGTGTGGTTAGATCAGAGCCACAAACTTGCTACTGCCACAAGAAAGATGATCTGAATGATAAGAATCAGCGCAAAGCTGTTATCAAGATTTTGATTGCAATTGTTATAGGAAGTTTTTTCATGACTGGAGAGGCCATAGGTAAGTGTGTCATAGTACAATACACATGATTTATGAGTTATGCATGACATCTCAGTACAATATGATGTGTTGAATTATGATTGGCATCATTAATGGGAACAGTACTAAAGCAAGACCAGGACAATGAATATATGGCATGGATCTTGAGTGAACTGTAGCAATGCTTGCATGCTGGAGAAGCCAGGCTATACTAGAGTGAAACAGAGAAGCAAGTGGTTTTTTCTGAGTCATGCCAATAGGCAACAAAATGGGAAGAGGAGGAGGAAGGGAGGGAGGGAAAGCAACAACTAACCTCTATGAATAGTGACATGACTTAGGTATTCCTGGGTTTGCCTTTGCCATTGTGATTCAAGGACTCCCCCACTAGTGAATCTTTTTGAATAAAGTAGAGCCAAAAAGCTTCAAGTTTATTTCACAGTATTATAAGATAATAGTAATCTTGCTGGTGGTGCTGGTGGTGCAATAATAACACAGTGTTGTTCCTCCACATCTTCAATTGCTACAGGTGGATATGCAGCCAACAGTCTGGCTGTTCTGACAGATGCTCTTCACATGCTCATAGATGTCACTAGTTTCGTGATATCTTTGTTTGCTATCTGGTTGGGCAGGAGGAAGCCATCAAAATATATGACATTTGGATGGAAGCGTGCAGGTATTGTGCTGTAGTTTCTATAGTGCCTATTATCAGAGTGAGTAAAGCAGGAATTCGGATGTGTTATTTTTTACTCTTTGTGAACAGGGAAAAATTGAGAGTAGCTATGTGAGTGGTTCGTGTTAGAGCGTACTTTAACCTCATATCAATGGTGTGAGATGTGCCAAATCAAGTCCATTCAATCAGTATAACATAATATATATATATATATATATAATGCTGTATGTCAATGAGGGTCCATCATCAGACATGGGAGTGAGACAGAGTGAGAGAAATTGGTGGGTTTGAAAATGCCTTACCAAGTGGATGCTCAGTGCCTCGGTGTGTGGACTGACTGACCTACTAAACTTTACGGTTCTTTAAGAAAAGTTAACTTTATATGAACAGCAGATTTGTCTTGGTGCTCCATTTGATAGCAAATGCTTAGGATTTCCCCTGCATCCATTTGCATGTGTACACTGGGGAGACATGGACATGTGACGCAGAAGTTTGGGTGCCAAAACAAGAAGTGGTGGGCTGCAAAGAAGTTCTAACTTTGGATAAACTTTTTATTGTGCATAGCTACTACCATGGCCCCACCCACCAGCCCCACTCGCTCATGTATAATTGTTCAGTGCCTTTTGGGGGAACTCTTTTCATAAGTCTCCTCAGCAGTTTCCTTGTCTCTCTTCTCCCAGATTTGTACTGACTCACTGCTACTTGCTGGTCAACCTCTACAAGCACATCTTGACATCTTCCACATTATTTCTTCCAGCTCCCCATTCTATGGCTCGCTCCTCTCCTCAGACTCATGGTTGCCATTCTCTAGCTCATTTGGGTCCTCCTTTGTCTTTCCAGGAAAAGACAGGTGCAACCTGGTTAAGGGGAGGGAGTCTTCCCCAGTGGTCTAGACATCAACTAAGTGGGGTAGTGGTTTGCGAGAAATCCACTTCAACTGACATATTGGAATGTTGACTGAGAGCAGCCATGGGAAAGCCTTCTTGTCATAGCTCATGTTACCTTGTTCAAACATAAGTTTCAAGACAGAACCTGCAGACAATTGATTGGTGAAAGGCCACCAATCTGTAAGTGCAGCACAAATGTTCACAATTACTGAGCTTGTCTGGAGGTTATATCACCCCTCCCAAAGTCAGCCATCTTTCCAAAGATTTCATGATTGCTGGAATAAAGTTACACACTAAAGGAAGTGCCTACCTTCCAGTTTGCAGGAGCTAGAGTAAGCTCTGATCCCAACTCAGTGTGGTCTGGCTGATCTTGGTAAAGTTGTCTACTCGACCTTTTGTTTCTCCAATCCTGCATTCTGCTTTCTCTTCTGCTTTTTGTTCACAAATATCTCTGCAAATTCAACAATTTTGAGCCTTTTAAAGTTGTGGAATAGCTTATATGCAGTTCCAGATATTTCACTACACACACAAAGAAAAACACATGAGCACTGCAGGTAGTTGCAGTGCAAAGTCAATGTGACACACCCAGTGATTAATTTCAACCACTGTGACTTAGCTGCGTTCTAGAAAAATACCTATTTGATGTATAAGTTGCCCTCCTGAAATGGAGATTTGGAGCAGATGCTTCTGCTCATACTCTGGCAAGCAGAGTGTGTAAGGATGGTAAGTATTTAGTGTTGCAAGTGGTTGCACTTAAAACCTGAATGTCATGGTAGCATATGACATGGAACGACACTGACACACACTGAAAACCACCACAGCATGTGTAATCAAACTGCTACACGGTCATAGGAAGAATAAAAAGATTGTTGAATGATATGATAAATAATTTTTTTTAAATTTAAATAAGCAAAATGCCTTCAACATACTTCAGGTTTTTATCCAAGCTTCTCTGCGATACCTCATGTCAGCAAGGACAGGTACAGAGGAGCAGGCACTTGGTGTGATAATACATACATGAAGCTATTCATCATCATTAGACCAGACCATGTCCACCAATAACAAGCTCTATTTTGGCTCAACACCAAGCTCCACTGCGGTTCAACACCAAGCTTCATTGTTGCTCAACCCAGGCTCCCCTGTACTCAAGCTTCATTGTGGTTCAACCCAAGCTTCCCTCTGAACACCAAGCTCCACCTAGCTTTACTGTGGGTCAATACCAAGCTCCACCTAATTCCTCTATGCTAAACATCAAGCTCCACATTGGCTCAATACCGAGCTTCACATTGGCTTCATACCGAGCTTCCCTGTGGCTCAACACCAAGCTCCACTATGCCTCAACCCAAGCTCCACTGTGGCTCAACTCCAATCTCCACTGCGGCTTAATCCAAGCTCCACTGTACTCAAGCTTCATTGTGGCTCAACTCAGGCTCCCCTCTGAACACCAAGCTCTGCCTAGCTTTACTGTAGCCCAATACCGACTCCACCTAGCTCCACTATGGCTAAACTCCAACCTCCACTGTGGCTCAACCCAAGCACCCCTCACGCTCCACTTAGCTTTACTGTGGCTCGATACCAAGCTCTACCTAGCTCTACTGTGGCTCTACTGTGGCTCAACACAAACTCCACACTCAACACCAAGCTTCATTGTGGCTCAACCCAAGTTCCCCTGTGATTCAACACCAGGCTCCACCTAGCTTCACTGTGGCTCAATACCAAGCCAAGTTATTTAATGATCGTGACTCCAGCTAATATAGATTTCCCACCTCTCTCTCTATGGGTAGTATCATTCTTTGCAATCATGCTCAGAGATGAAAGGTTCAGCTCTATGCTGCCAAGTTGCATATAGGGGATTTATCAACAACCTTATACAGTGGAACCTCCCTTATTTGACCCCTATTCCTCTTGGCAACTTCCAACGACATTAAATTCAAATGTGGACTGGGTTTCCCTATTAGAACTTTTGTAGCCAAAATCAATTGTGTTTTAGCTTTGTGGTAATGAGTTTTTACAAATATCGTAGAGTAGAAGTCGCAACTTCTATTTATCCTAACTACTGTGGGTTGTGAAGCAGTGAAGCAGTGACATAATTCTGCAGTATAACATTAAACAATGCCAAAAAAGTCAGCCTTTTACCTCCTATCTGCTGAATCAAGGGGCATTTCCTGATGCATTTCCCCCCTAATAAGTCGATCCTGATCTTCTCCTTCCCACCCTTTGGTATCTTAGTGATATGTAACTAGCGGATAAAGTAGCTATTTAGCTATAGTCAGCCAGTTCCATGAAACAGGTGAGTAGTCCTGCATCATTACAGCTCTAGTCAGCACAACTATCACAGAAATCCAACCGGAAACAAATGCTAAGGCAAATTTATCTTGCTAATGCAATAAACTTGGCGAGAAATCGATCAAAAAGAAACGAGGAGCCTACTCTGATATACAGAAACAAGAAACTGGTGCAGCTCCTTCTCGATGGTATAGAATGATATTGCCATAAACTCTGATATTATGGGTGGTGTAAGTGTGGCGATAATTGGTGCACTACAGTGACGATAATTGAGCAATGCCGATACTTAAACCACCACAGCTTTTAATTTTAAAGTTACAAGGCAATATCTGAGTTACAGTCATCCTCTGGTCCCAAGGCACACTGTAACTTGTTTCTTTGGAGAACAATTGTCCTGGCCCAAGCATAGCTGAAGGCCTAATACAGTATTAATCTGATCTGTGCATTATGCTGCTATTCTAAAGTTTAACTCCATAACTCAGACAAATCAGACACAAACAAACACTATACTGAAAAAGGAGCATTTGTACTAAACATCTTTCATTATTAAACTCTGTGGTAAAATAAATGGTATAAACCTTTTATGACAATTTCATTTTCCTGTGATGCCAATCTTGTCAAGTGACACCGAAGCATAAAACTGTGCAGATAGCAAACATGAGCAAGACCAAGTGCTCATATTCTGGTGATGGCGGGAATCAGCACAATAATGAGTGCAGGTGAGGCCTTACAGAAACCGCCATGCTATACAACAGAAACACTGCGACCAATATAGACATCTTTGACATCCGTATGAGTACCTTGCCATATCTTTCAGCACCAAACAATACTGCTAGTTCTTAGCCTCTCCATGATTTGATGGTAGAAGCCTGAAAAGGGATCTCTGCAAACTCATGGACTTATACCAAGCTTATTGCATAACGTTATGAAGATTTTGAAAATATATAAAATGAAATTTTTAAATAATAATTGGCGAGTGGAGTGAGCCCTCAGAGTGGATTAGGATGGGAAACTTGGTATTGCTTGGCAAGGTTATGTATCTATCTATGTTGTTGTTATGCACCGTACATTCATTTGTCACTCACCTTAAAGAATTCAGGCTCTTGTAGACAAGGAATGGTCATCATAGTGAAGAGAACAATAGAAAACAACAGCAGATTCAAAGCTGGAGGAAAGATAACTAGCTGGCAGGGAAATTAAAATGGGCTACAAGGGAATAGATTAAAAGATTACAGGCAAAAGGCTACCTAGCAATTACATAATGAGTTACTGCTTGAATTCTGTGCGGAGGCTATACCTGTAGAAGAATAGCACTAGTCTTAGCTGCTGCTATTGCCACAGAACAAGACCACAGATGAAAACTTACCATTAGCAACTTGCTTTGAATGGAGCCTCCTCTGAGCTGACCTATGTGTTCTTTGTTCTTGTTCTAGTGTGGGCATCCAGCACAAGAGCTAGATATATCTAGATGTACTAAAGGGAACTAGCTTCAAACTTTCGACTAGATACAAACAAGCCTAGATAACTAAGCTTCCTAGGGAAGTTTCTCAGACTTTCCTCAAAGCATGGTTGTAAATCTTCGGTGGATAACTACTGCATATCAACAGCACAGAGTGGGCTTCTTTCAGCTGATGCTGCCAAAGAAATTCATGGCCTAGCTTATGAATATAATGAACCTTGGTTATCAGTTATTGGCAAGGTAGTTTGTCCCTAGCCTTCCAGATAATTAAGGTTCAACTGTACTATAATAGGGCTTCAGCTATGCTAGGGTAAGGGAAAATTGTCAAGAGCAATACAATGGCAGGATTTCCAGTAGAGCATCAGTAATTTTGCCCCATTTTCCCTTCTCTCTCCATCATGCCTTCGCTCACCATTTAATGCTTTGCATATATTACTGGTGGCTATAAAACTACTAATATGCTGTATGGGTGTTGAGTAAGATCAGTGTTCTTGTTAAATTAATCAAGTACCAGTAAATAATGTTTCTTATTTTCAGACCCAGACTACAAAAGAATCATTCCAGACTATAGGCAGCATTTGTACCAAACAACATTCCTGGTAGCATTATTAAACTCCGTGGTAAAATAAATGCTATTAACCTTTTATGACAATTTCATTTTCCTGTGACGTGACAATCTTGTCAAGTGACACCGAAGAATAAAACTGTTCAGATAGCAAACATGAGCAAGAACAAGTGCTCATATTCTGGTGAGGTGGGATTCAGCACAATAATGAGTGCAAGTGAGGCCTTACAAAAACCGCCATGTTGTAACAGAATGCGACCAATATGGATAATTCATATGAGTACCTTGCCACATCTTTCAGCACAAAACAATGCTGCTAGTTCTTAGAGCCTCTCCATGATTTGATGGTAGAAGCCTGACAAGGGATCTCTGCAGTGATAAGACTGTCGGTAATTATAGTCTGTGTCCTTTTGTTGAATTTGAAATGGCGGTGGAGGACTCAGAACAACTGGAATGGCATGCTATTCCCCCATCTTCAATAATATCAACTCCTGGTATGAGAGCTGATCATGGAATGCATGCAGAAGTGATTCAAGAAACAATTCAAAAGTGTAGTGGATATCTTCTAATCTTCCACCCATCGACTTATTGGATTCTCTTTAAATTAAAGAGGACTATTTGATGTGAGCTGAAAGTAATCGTACAAGTTTGACTTATTGGTGTATCATAATATTTATACCTGTAACTTTTTGACCATTAAAAAAATTAAAACTGTTAATGTCTTCTATGTCTAATCAAAACTTACTCCAAAGAAATTCATTTAGGAGTGCCTGCCTCCTTCCTTTGGTTCAAAGTGATTCCCAGTAAGCATAAGTGCTGGTGGAGCTTTTCTCTGTAGAAAGGCTTCCACAAACAGTAGCAAAGGCCTGGAAGAGACCATTCACGATGGCAGTAGTGATTGTCAGCCACTAATTTATTTTATTTCATATTGATACAAATGTCTACTGGACATATGAAAGAGTTACAAAATCCGGTGTTTCGAGCGTATGATAATTTTTTTAGAATTTAAGTTTGCACCTTATGTAAGCACTATTGGAGGTCAGTCCATTAACAACAAAATGATATACACTATATTGCATTCACTAGTTGGGCTCCCCATGAAATGGGCTCTATAGTAGTTCCCACTCTACCTTCACTACCATCCATGGTGATATTTCCAAAGTCCATACTGAGCCTTTGGTGATTAAGGAAAACTAGTGGTTTTTATTAAGCTTTATATTTATTCCTAATGAAGGCTAGAGCGTCTAGCCGAAACATCGAGTGAGTAAATCCAAGTTGAAGATTGAGAGAGTTGTAGTTATATTTACTTAACCCAAAAAACTATATTTTGAATGCAATTTCAGCAGTTTGATGACAGAATTCAGAATTGGCTCTTAAGTTGAGCCATGCCATGCTATGTTCTAGTACAAGCTTACAGGAAAAACCAGAAGTGCTCATTTCCCAACTCAGAGGGAACAAGTGTCTTTACAGTCTTTTCCAGCAAGAACTTTCCAAAAATTGCAGAATCAGCAGGGAAAAGATAATTCTAGAAGACAGTGATTGGCTACCTGTAACCTTTTTGCACTATCTAGACTGGAATACATTTTTTAAAGTACTCAGCATTCTACTGGGCACTAAAATAATCTGGAATTCAATCAGACAAAAAATGTTTTACGTATTTAGAAACAAAAATATGGCTATATGACTAATCAAGACCCGAAATGATTTTTTTACCAATGTGCACAACAAACATGTACAGGAACTTACAGGAAATATAATAGTCTTCACTATATTAATATGTAAAGGGTTCAGTAAAATGTTTGTGGTCTACATTGGTGAATACTTGTTTCATTCCTTTTTTTGACCAATGTATTTTTTATATTTATTTTTGTTATTTTTGTCTAGGTTCATTTCCATAGTTGAGCAGACACATACATGAAGTTATTCTGAATAACCCCAGAACTAACTTACCATAGATGTATTCAACATGCTTATGTATTTATACACATAGACACATGAATCATAAGTAGCTACCTGGTTTTATTGAAGGTCTGTGCTGTTAACTATTATCACAAGAGTAAAATGCCAAGGAAACCAACTAGCCATGTCTTGGTTTAAATACGTGCAACTGCCTGCCGACTTATATCAGCTCGACTTATATTGCATGTACACAAGGTTTTATGCACATGATGACCTTTACCAACTTCAATGTGTTGGTGAAACGGATTAGTGCAGAATCAAGAAACACATAGTCATTGGACAGTTTGGAGTCCTCTTGCAGTAAAGTTATGATGAATGATCATGTATTGCATGCAATTTATTTGAAGGGCAACGTAGAAAGTTGTATAGATAAATACAAAATGTTGAATATAAATTCCATTTTTTTGTGGCTACCAGTTTACTTCTGAACGATTCAAAGCACGCTTGAAGTGTTTTGCAGGGTTAAACTCAGCCTAGTCTACTCTTCAGGACTCTTCAGGACAGTAAGAAGCTGTCATAGTGTTTTTGCTGCAATATAATCTAGGGAATTCCACCATCCCCCCCTCCCCCCCCCCCCCCCCCCAATATTATTTTCAAATTTTGTAGCCCCTTCTAAGCTATATACCTGGTGGTTAAACCAGCTCCAATCATTGGGAGAGCAGGACCCAAAGTGAATACATTTGGTTTGCTTGTTTTAGGAGTGCCCACTGCCATACCTGTGGCTGGCTGGGGGGCTCAAACTGCATAACAATATTTAACAAAGTACTGTTAGCATTGTTTGTTGCTTCTAAATGAGATCCCACTCCAGCTAACATGTTTCACTTGATGTAATAATAATAATAGGTATTTTTATGGCATGTGATAAATGATCAACTAGGAAAATTTAGTTATATGAACACATATGGTATTCAGAGAACTCTTTTTTGTTTCTCTTCCACTCTTTTACAACATTGGGTACAACATTGGGTCATAAAAATATAAATGGTGATAATAATAATAATAATAATAATAATAATAATAATAATAATAATAATAATAATAATAATAATAATAATAATAATAATAATAAAATAATATAATAATAATAATAACAATAATAAAAAGAATAACAATAATCATTGGTGTTGTTTTTGTTGTAGTTATTTGTTGTAGTTATTATTATTATTATTATTATTATTATTATTATTATTATTATTATTATTATTATTATTATTATTATTATTATTATTATTATTATTATTATTATCGTTATTATCGTTATTATCGTTATTATTGTCATTATCGTCATTATCATCATTATCATCATTATCATGTTAATTTTATTATTATTATTATTATTACTAATAGTAAATTTATATATATTATAACTAGAATAACTTATGTTACAAAGAAATGTATTCCATTTGCATCATAACCTTGGGTATATATGCACAGGTGAGCATTATTTTACATATATATGTTGGGATAAGTGGAATTTGGTTAATTGACATCCAGTACAAATGTAGTGCATTACCATACTAACAAAAGGTGTTCATTATTTGTACATTCAGAGGTATTAGGAGCACTTATCTCTGTGCTGATGATCTACGGAATTAGTGGAGGACTCATATACGAAGCCACCAAGCGTGTGAAGAACCCAGACTCCTATGAGTTGAACCCTGACATCATGCTAATTGTTTCCTGTTTGGGAGTCTTCATCAATGTTGTGTGAGTCTGCACTAATATCAATATCAATCAACTTCTGACATGGTAAAGGGTTTAACACTGGTGTAAGAATGACGGGGGGGGGGGGGGGGGGGGAGGGCTCAAAATGAGAAGTGGTGCCATATGTACCTCACGTGTGTAGTAATAGACTTGTTGCTTTCAAATTTAACATCACAGACATGGCTGCCAGGATTTTGCAAGTTTTGCAGTGATCTTAGTGTCAATTATGAATTATGCTTAGCCTTGCAGAAAAAGCTAGCATCCATAAATTTGTGATACTTGAAATTTAGCTTAGAATGCACAAGAATTGATCTCAGAGCTATGCAAAATAAAATCTTTCCCAGGGAAGCATGCACCTAGATCCCCAAGCATAGGTAGGGCAGTTTATATGCTTGCCCACTCATTAACCTCAGTCAGCCTCCTCACCCCAAAAGATATTCTTCTGCTCCTATTCAAGTTATTTAGTTATATTATGGATTGCAGATGCTAAAATGTGCATGTTTAAAGCAGTGTGATCGTCCATGGGGAAAGTCTTCAGTGCTCAGGAACTCTTCCCTCCAAAATAATCAGCTGAGCTGCTGCGAGGCTACTAGTTGGACCTCCACTGCGAAGGGACTAAGTTCAATCTCCATTTGACATAAAGAGAACCAAAATTAAACCCATTACATTTCCACTCTTTACACTGTTTTGTAATTTTTTTCCTCCCTCTACCGCTCAAGTCTGGTTTCATCCTGGCAGCCAAACTTGGACAGTTGGTATTCACTTAAATAAACTATCAATGAACTCTCAGATGACATAATAACATTACAATCACCTTCTCGATAACCAACTTGAAATCCCACTCTCTCGATGTTTCGACTAGATGCTCCAGCCTAACTCCTAATTCTTGATGAAGGCTGGAGCATCTAGTGGAAATGTCAAGAGAGTAAAATTATTATTGAGAAGGTTATTGTAGTTGGTGCTGCATTCTTTGCATGGATAAAAACATTTGGTACTGTGACTCTAGATATTCACTTTTTTTAGCACGCCTGATCATGAACCACCTAAAATGCATAACATCACTAAACTCTGTGGCACATCCTTTTTTTTGTGGCTGTTGCTGTAAGATTATATTATAGTGCAGAGGCTGAGGCAGTAAGTCTAGACTGGAATAGTTTCCTTTTAATGATTCAGACATTGAATGATATTTGACATTAAGACTTGGTGGTAATGGTTGTCATGCATACAACAGTTGATGGTTGTGTTTAAATTGGCAGTTATTGTACTTGGTGGTTATTGGCTTTGACCGCCAATGCCTCAAATTTAATTATCGTCAACCTCAGAAACTTCATTTTGGCTCCTCCTGTACAATCCATAGAACCTTGTGACAGGGTGGCAGTCCAGTCAAACCATTCTCCACATAATACAGTTTTTCTAAAAAATTCATGACTCTAATGACATAGTTAGTTCCTTTCACTGGCGAACTAAAATGACGAAGTAAATAAATCTGAACATGCCTTTCAGCCATGGTAGTGATCAGTTCCATACCAATGGTCTATGGCATAGAACCATCATTGATCGACATTTTGAAGTAAGTTCTATTTGTCATTATAGCTTGCTGCATGCCTTGTATACACATGAAATCTTGATGTGAACTCATTTTCAATTGAGATTCGTGCGTGATATTCATTTATATATATGAATCTAAATTTAGATTATCATCATGACCCATAATACACAGTAGTGTACAGAGTTAATTTCTGGTACTGCACATGCCCTGCTGTATATTGCCAAGTGATAAAAACTATGAATAAGCCAAAGTTGGAGAATGCATAAAACTATCGGAGAAAGCAATACGTGTCTCAAGGACTTAGGAAGAGGAGAAATGAAGAGGAGAAATAAATAAATGAGAAGGATAAAGCTAGAAGCTAGGGGAGAGTGCGAAAAAATAGAGCTGAATGTGGGAGTGCTCCCTTGGTGCAGCAAAGGAAAGGAAACAGCGACAAGAAATGTCAGTTCAACTAATTCTTCTCTCCACTTCACTTTCGCTTGCTGAACAATGCACTGCATTCATTACTGATTACTATTAGAGCAGAGGCAATGGCTAGACATTCAAATCCTCACCTATTGGTAGCTACAAACATCATTGAAAATAATCACATGAAGGAAAATTAAAAGGGCATCCATCACTGAGAATTAATTCTCATGCTTAACACAGCAATCCAAACTCGAGAGGTTTAGAAACTAATTTATTTGACAATAAATGCTCTACAAATCATGTTTATACTATGGAAAAGTTAGTTTCATAGTTCATGAAGTACTTCTAAGGCTAGACTCACTATTTAGGCATTCATTATCACTATATAGCTAGTAAACTTCCCATATTCCCTAGTTTTGTCTCATTGTGGTGTCCAGAAGGAAATCTCTCTTTACCTATTGAAAGAAGAACTTCACAGTGTCAATATGCTCTATCCGATCTAGGAATATAAGGAGATTGACCATTGATGATGCAGGAGTCATCCCCTAGTAGCACGGGCTATATGTGTGGTATAAATACACATTCCAGTTGTATAGAGTACTTGTGAAGTCCTCCTCCTCTGCATTGCTGCAGTTGTTATAGTGTTGTTAATATCAGCTTCAGAACATTGTTTGTATCATGATTATTGTCCTTCATTAGCATGCTGGTGGTGCTGCATCAAGGTGGTAGTCACGGCCACACTCATGCAGGACACAGCCATGGCCCTGCCAAGAGGAAGAAGACTCCCAAGGAGGGAGAGGTGGCAGAAGTGAAGAAGGGTGTGTCCAGGCACAACATCAATGTTACAGCAGCCAGCATCCATGTGATAGGAGATTTTCTGCAGACCCTGGGAGTGCTCATCACCAGTTATGTCGTCTGGTTCAGAGTGAGTGAAGATCTCATAATATTTTGTTGCAGTGTCATCATTGTTATAAGTTGTTTGATGCTGATATATATTGTGGCTCCATAGTGCCATTGTACATAGAGATCTTTTCCCATATGCCATTCATATGCAAAGAAGGTAAATTTAGTAATGAGGTTTCCCATGGGTATATATTATATGGTTTGTCTGATTGAAATTTTCACTTTTTCCTCTATATGGGCTATTATCTCATCGCAAAAAACATCTGGAAAGTCTTCATGGAATTTAGCTGGCATCTGAAATGCCATTTAGCCATCCCAATTCAGCAGGCTAGATCTATTTTAAAAAAGTGTTTGCTCAAATTACTGGGGATTTTAGATCTGCTTACAGTTTATGCTGACTGCAATAACCTGTACTGTGGCATATAAGGTCATGAGTATGAGTTCCATAAGCGTGCTCTATTTTTAGTTGCTGATGTGATTGTTTGTGTGTTATGATGTTTCTCTTATGCTGGGACTTTTTGTGTGTATGTTGCTTGAAATTTGATGTTGATACCAATGTTATTGTTAAACTTGATGCTGCTACAGCTGTTGGTCAACTTGATGTTGCTTCAAGTGTTGTTAACTGTGATGTTACTAAAGGTGTTGTTGTTAAACTTGGTATTGCTACCAATATTTTGATATTGCCACCGCTGTTGTTAATTGGGTGTTTCCCATGTATAGAGGTTGAACCCACATAAGTCTAGAACGGTACATGATGTCTTGATTTTGTCAACGCATTTTACACATCACTGGTTGTGCTAACCACAACCTAAGTAGGAACGTCAGGCTAGCTGAAGTTCTATTCGTTTCAAGCACAGAGAAGTGAGGTCATTAGGTTACATATCTTGACCTAGGAAGTAGCTATGCACAAACTAAATATACCGTTGGTAAGAGCATCAAAAGCACTAGATTTAACCTAAAAATAATGAAGAGCAAAAAAGATATGACAAATTTAGTGAAAATTCAAAGTTGTGGTAAACACCCCCTTAAAGTAAGTGTTGCTACCTATGTTGTTGTTACACTAGATGATATTACTACTGTGATTTTGCTATTTTTTGGCAACGGCAAACTTATTATCTATTACGAATATTGCAGCGAGACTGGAAGATTGCTGATCCAATCTGCACGTACATTTTCGGAATCCTCATTATCTTCACAACTTGCCGCATCATGGTCGATATTTTGAGGGTTATCATGGAAGGTAATAAATCAATTTGCAAGTTATAGTCACTCATTACAACTAGTTTCTATACATTTGTAGTAGTGATATCACTGAATAATTCCAATTTAGGCATTTGAAGTAGAACAACAACTAGTGCCTCACTGTAAGGAGTGCAACTATTGTTTTACTTCAGGGGTAGAGCTATTTATTTACTTAACAGGATAGAGCTATTGTTTTACTTCAGGAGGTAGAGCTATTGATTTATATACTTAACATTGTTTTACTTTGAAGGGTAGAGCTATTGATTTACTTCAGGGGGTAGAGCTATTGATTTACTTAACAGGATAGAGCTATTGATTTACTTCATGGGGTAAAGCTATTGTTTTACTTCAGGGGGTAGAGCTATTGATTTACTTCAGGGGGTAGAGCTATTGATTTACTTAACAGGATAGAGCTATTGTTTTACTTCAGGCGGTAGGGCTATTGATTTACTTCAGGGGATAAAGCTATTGTTTTACTTCAGGACGTAGGGGTAGTATTGATTTACTTCAGGGGGTTGAGCTATTGATTTACTTAACAGGATAGAGCTATTGTTTTACTTCAGGAGGTAGAGCTATTGATTTACTTAACAGGATAGAGCTATTGTTTTACTTGAGCTATTGATTTACTTCAGGGGAGAGCTACTGTTTTACTTCAGGGAGTAGAGCTATTGCTTTACTTCAGGGGGTAGAGCTGTTGATTTACTTCAGGGGAGAGCTATTGTTTTACTTCAGGGGGTAGAGCTATTGCTTTACTTCAGAGGTAGAGCTATTGATTTACTTCATGGGGTAAAGCTTGCTTCTTGGTTATTTGTGGAATTATCTGGTGCAGCTGCTACAAGGTCCTTTTGATTTACTTAAAAAGGATAGAGCTAGTGTTTTACTTCAGGAGGTAGGGCTATTGATTTACTTCAGGGGGTTGAGGTATTGATTTACTTAACAGGATAGGGCTATTGTTTTATTTCAGGGGGTAGAGCTATTGATTTACTTCAGGGGGTAGAGCTACTGTTTTACTTGAGGGGTAGAGCTATTGTTTTACTTCAGGGGGTAGAGCTATTATTTTACTTGGGGTAGAGCTGTTGTTTTACTGATTTACTTCAGGGGATAGACCTATTATTTTACTTCTGTCTTGACTTTCACAAATGTTTTATTGGGAAGATTGCTTTGTAATCATGAGTGGGAGATTCATATTCTGCGGCTTTTACTCAAGTGTTCATAATCAAAAATAGAGAGATCCCACTTTAAAATAATTATTGCTGTATATATGTATTATATATATATATATATACTAGCTCAGATACCCACCCTCCAGTGCTTTCAAACTGGTGTGGCATCCAGTGGCCTTTAAACGAGTAAACTGACACACCTTACATTATGGCTACTGATTTATAAAACAAATAATATTTTTTGTTGTTAAAACTGTCTCATAGAATATGCAGATTTTGATAGGGAATTTTATTGATTCCATCCGGGATTGAACTGGCAACCTTGAGTATCAAGAGAACAGGACTGATAGATGAAGGGAGAAGTGAATGCTTCTATTTGAACTAGGGTCCTTGAGTACCAATGCAAACAGACAAATTGACAAACTCAAGATGAATAACCCACTCCATTGTGGGAGTTCTTTCAAGCTGGTGTGGCATCCATTGACATCTAAACACACACACATACATATATAGCATATGCAGAGGGACAGAGCTATCCATTATGGCTACTAATTCCCCCCCCCCTTTTTTTAATAGAAGTGAATGGTTTCACCCACGATCAAACTGGAACCTTCAAATATGGAGAAAAATATATAAATTGAGTGATTCCTCCCCATATCAAAATTGAGGCTATGAGTACCAAGCGAATGGGGAAGAAAAATGCGAGAAGAAAAAGTGAAGAATGATTCCGTCCAAGATCAAACTGGTGACCTTAAGTTAATTAAGGCATTGTTTTCAAGTAGGACATAGTTGGTTAGGAGTGGTGGAGGCTTTGCTCCAAATTGTGATTGTGAGTTCCAATTTGTAATGGCACTTGAATTACAGGAAGAAGCATGGCTTGAGTACTCTGGAGTAAGCCATCTTAAGACTCGAGAGCTTCTTCTTTAGCTAGCATTTTGGCATTTTGACCAAGCTAAATAATTTCATCACTTTTTTTTGTAGATTAAAACTTAAAAATGGATGGGTTGTTATAATTTATCTTAAAACTCTTGAAAGGGATATTTGTGTGTTGGTTTGTCCGTTTACTTTGGTGTGCTATTTATTTTTATCTCGGAAGAGCATCGGATCATCTTAAGGGCCAAAAAATCATGAGATCCTGATATCAAGTTGTTGGAGATTGTGAGACTCCGAAAAATGGACTAATAATCATGAGCTGGGAGTGTGCCAGAATACATATTGTTATGGCAATTTATATTTTTTTTAAAGCCATTGCAGTCAAAAATCAAGTAGGTATTCTAAGGACTCTATGGTGTTTTGCATGAGAGTGAGTGATATTGCATGTAGTATGACTTCTTCTAGTAGCAATATAATTCTTAAAATATTCATTCGTTTGTCTATAAAACCTGGTCATCCACCACGACCTCTACTCCATCCCAACCCCAATTCTTTCCAGGTGTACCTAGTGGAATGAATGTGAAGGAGGTTGGAGAGAAGCTGTGTCACGTGAAGGGTGTGGAGGCAGTGCACTCCCTCTGCATCTGGTCCATCAATGTGGAATACGTTGCCATAGCAGCTCACTTGGCCATCAACAAGGGTATGATGAATATTAAATACTTATGTCACACATAAATAGATCTATAGAGGAAAATTAGCATATTCATGAGACCATAAATATAGCAAATAAAAAATTCCTTCTCTACTGTACGTATCTGGCATAGACATACCTGCACTGCTGGAAGTATATTTGATATGGTAACATCAAGAAGATGATGAATAAATATTTTATCAGGGAAAGGATAGAGGAGCACATAATGAGAATGCAAGTGTTGAACCCCATCATTACTTTCCCAATCCCATTATTTCTCTATACTAATTATAAAGAGGATATTTTAAACCAGAACATGTAGAAGACCATGTAAATCCTCCTATTTCATCTACTATGGTGTTTTTCTAATACAGTAGGGCTAGAAGCCACATTAGCAATTTTTTTGCATTGGGTGAGGTTCAACACTCAAGGTAGCTAGTGTAGGTTGTTGGTAATGTTGTCATTGATTTGTCTGCTATCATCGCAGATGTAAAAAATGCATGTGCAGGTTTATTTTAAACAAAATGATTGACGTTAACAGTATTTGGGACAATGGCTTCCAGTTAGTCACGAGTTCAAACACAGCATCGCACCATATCCATCCCAATGTAAAACTACACCTTCTTGCTAAATTTGAACTCCCTAGCTTCAAAGATGTGACTTATATGTATATATATAATATATATAAATATAATTTGTATAATATATATATCTTACAATAACCTGTTCAATAATCAACTTGAAATTGTATTCTCTCGATGTTTCGACTAGATACTCTAAGCCGTCATCAGGAATAATCTTCCTGATGAAGGCTAGAGCATCTAGTCGAAACGTCGAGAGAATACAATTTGAAGTTGATTATTGAGCAGGTTATTGTAAGGTTATTATGTGAACTGAGAGTACATTGAGAATATATATATATATAATACATATAATATATATAATATATTATACATATATGTAAATGTTTGTTTGCCTGATCAAAATATCATTACGTTTCTGCTTTCTTGCCTCTACTACAGCTATATATGTACATCTCTAACATCCTTATGGAATTCAGACTAGTCACACTAGCTAGAATGTCATTTAGCCTTATCAATCCAGCAGTGTTAGTCTGTCAATAGAGTTTGCACAAAATTATTCCTCCATCTACTACGGGTATGTGCTTATCGGTCATGCTTGCTCCATTAGCTATATTGATCAGTATCTATAGTGACATCTTTGTCAAGACGGATTACCAAACCTTTGAGCCATTGGCAGTCATATTTGGAAGCAAATTTAAACAAAATGGGGTGCATGAGTTCTCTGAATGTGTTTGTGTTGTTAAACTTCCACTGAGTGAGCCACAGCAGCCAGATTCCAGGCTTGCTAATCTCACACAGTGTGGACTACACATGGTCTATAAATGTGTTCTTGTTTGCATTTGAAATTCTTACTAAATATATATTTCTTAAATGTCAATGATTATACTTGACAAATAGATGCTGATACCGATTATGACCAAGTTTTGAAGACAGCTGTTACTATGCTGAAGGACGATTATTCAGTGTCCTATACTGCACTGCAATTGGAGAGCTACCAATCAGACATGAAGTACTGCAGTGACTGCAAGCCAATTCCGTAGAACATTGCAATAGCAAAATGGAACATGACTGTAATTATTATGATTGTACCATAGATATCAGAGTATACCATTAAAGAGATCCTCTCCTCCCTAACCTCTAATCATATGCATGCATGTATGGTATTGAAAAATGAGAAGTGCACTTGGCTAAATGCGATAGAATTGCGTGCTACCTTTATTTGTTCAATACTAGATTGTACTCATTGTCATATGCACCATTCCATGTAATTTAGTCTGTGATTATTGTCTTTTTTATTCAATAATATTTTTCATTTGGTTTTCCCCCCGAATTGCCTAACTTAGATGCATGTTAATCCAGCATAAGTCTCATCAGAACTCATTGATAAACTGGGGATAATGCTAATGAGTTGACTAAAATGTTTCATCTTCAGCTGGGCAAGAATCACTCACTCACACAATATGATATATTTGTATGAGAAGTTTGCCAGTAGTTAATGCTCTGAAAATTTCTGCACTAATATATTTTACAGCTCTATCCTATAGTGTGCAGAGAAAACAAAACCGATCTGATGACTGCAGTTTAGAAGCATTAGCCAATAATAGTATTTATTCTATACATGGTTAGTAATTGGCAAGAGAAGCAAGCCATTACTGTGGAATTAGATGTACTGCCTACCATCATGAATGTATCTTACGCATAGGGGAATGCAGTGGCACCCCCTGTGTTGGGTTGACTCCTATTTTAGGATGGCAGACACAAAAAGCGATAAATCTCATTAGGGACGGCATTGCCGCATCCCCTCCAAATTAATTATATTCATGATATTAAGTTGTCAATCTTTCCTTTCCTCTAGCACAGTGGTTCCCAACCTTTTCAAGGCTATTACCCCTTTTCCATAAAGCAAACCTTCCATTCCCCATCCCCCCCCCCCCTTATCCGCCACTGCCCCAAATAGTATGTATGCCAGATATCATGTTTTAATACAAGAATCACGACTACATATTAATGTGAAGGTTGAGCCTGTTTTTTAGAGACAAGCTTGGAAATTTGAGGGACAGTTGTACTCAGGGCACAGCGTAGGTCATCCTCAGCATCAAGCCTGTTCCTTGCTTTAGATTTTATGACTAGCAGGGCCGAGAAAGCACTCTCACAGAGGTTGGATGAGAATGGAACAAGAACTCTGAGAGCAAAGCCACTGGTTTTCGGGTATTTTGGCAGCATCTTGGCCCAGAAGTCGGAGAGGCTTAAAAGCTGGAACTCCTTCTTAGCTGCACTGTTGTTAACTAGCTCCAAGAACTCTTCTTGAATGTCGTCAGGGAGGTCAGCAACAGAATTTCTGAAAGGGTTTCTTGTGGGAGTCATCTCTGTGCTCTCTGTGTTGATCCCAGGAAAGTAGTGTACAAATTCTCCTTTTAGACCTGACAGGTGTTCCATGATGTTCTCTTTTAGCTCATCTGTGATTGTTCCCTCCCCCACAACCTCCATCAAGCGGTAAAATGCAGTCCGTTGTCCAGCTTCCTTTCCCAGAGGCAAATTTTGGCCAGAAAAGCAGCGATGTGGTCAGTATTCATGATGATGTTTGTTTTCCGACCCTGGAGCTTGAGATTCAGACCATTCAAAGCTTCAAATATGTCGGCCAGATAACTGAGTTGACACTTGAAGTCTGGCAACTGAATGGCGATCAAACAGTCCTATCAAAGTGATTTAACATCAGATTATTAGTTATTGGATTTTCTAATCAATCTATACCTCAGCTTTCTTTCCATCACGGCTCTCCAGGAAAGTCTCAAGCTCTCCAACAAGTTCGTAGACACGTGCGAGAACATTGCCTTTTGGTAGCCAACGAACAGAGGTGTGGTAGAGAAGGTCCTACATAGGATGATAGGGACCATATTATCTGCTTTCTCCTAGTACGTATATTTACCCGATGTTGTGCATCCATATCTTGGCACAGTTGGCGGAAGAGTCTTGTGTTGAGTGCACTTCCCTTGATGTAATTCACAATCTAAAACAGTAGAGAAGAAAGTGTTACTTGTGAAGGAAATTTTAGCATGCTCAACACTCATCAGCATTTAACAAGGGACAACTATCATTTATATACTTGGATGACTGCCCCCAAAGTCTGTTTGACAGTTGTGGGGATGATGCCAGTGCTTCATGGTGGATGAGGCAGTGTGTTGTTATTACACCAGGGTTCTTCTTCTTAACCAGAGTTATGAATCCTGTGATTGAAATTTTAATCATTATGATATGGGTTGGCAAAATATGTACTGCCTGCATGCACTATACCAGAAAGAGATCATACCAGAACGAGATCCCAGCATGGCTGGAGCTCCATCAGTGCATATGCCTACCAACTTCTCCCAAGACAATTTCTTTTTCTCAAAATAGCTTGATACCATTTCCATCACATCATGAGCTGTAGTCGATGTGGTCAAAGGCCTACAGAAGAGGAACTCCTCCTTAACACAGCTTCCCGTGATGTAGTTAGCAAAAACCTGGAATGTAATGCACAAAATGGCACAAAACTCTGAGGTAATAGGATCAGGTATTTACCATGAGCTTAGCGCACTGTGCCACATCTACTGATTCATGCAGCTGAATGGAAAAGAATGGAGAGGCCTTTATCTTCTCGGTGATCTGCTGCTGGATGTCTTTTGACATATCATCGATGCGCTGCTTGACGGTGTTGTCGGAAATGGAGATCTATAATTGTCAAAGGAAGTCTGGGAAATGTAGTATGCTTTGAAAAATGTAATATCAGACCTGTTTCATCTTGCTGGCACTCTCCTCATCCAGAACAAGCCGGGTTGCCTCAACCAGACATAGCTTGATGAGTTTTTCACCAATGTTGTGTGGCTTCTTGTTCTTGGCGATCAGTAGCGAAATTTTGTAGGAAGCCTCAACAAACCAACTGTCCTGAAAATTTCCAGATTGCTTCCATACATCACCCATGACCACTAAATTAGTAAAACTATACTTCGCCTAAAATTCCCAGCTCTGGTATTTACCTGAAAAAGGACTCCTGTTCCGCGATCCAACCTTGCCCTTTTCACGTGTTCTTCTTTCAAAGTATTCTAGGCCTTTTTTGGCCAGCTCTGGGTGGACTTTGGTCAGGTGGTCCTTGAGCTTTGAAGGCTTCATCTCTCATTTGTGAGGGTTTTCTGGCAAACCACGCACAGGGACTTGAAGGCCTTTGTGGACAATGAAAGAAAATCCATGCGCCAGGAAACTCTCATTGTATGAACGCTTTTTTAAACATTTTTGTGCCTTCTTGAAAAACACAAGGCAGCACAACACAACTTTGATTCAATACTTTTCTGTCAGGTGGGACTCTGGTCAGAAAAATAATTGGCTTTCCAGGGTCAACATCAAAGGAAAACAATCTACAACACAATCAATCCTGACACCACAGTTTTACTACAGTTTACTTAGGCTAGACAACTATAATTACTATATAGCGGATACTGAGTTGTGTGGGATAGACTTGTTTTATTGCTGCCATTAAAAAAAAAATCCAACTTTGTTCGGTTTTTCACAAATAGATATATATTATTCCTGGGAGGTCTCCATTACCCCCAAGAAATGGCAAATTACCCCCTTGGGGGGAAATTACCCCCAGGTTGGGAACTAGTGCTCTAGCATAATTATAGTCATAAACGTCCCCAAATAAAAATGTGAATAACTTTTATATTGTTAGAATTATCATGAAAATAATATTATTTTTGAAACATACATAAAAAAACTGCTCCAGAGAGTAATTTTTCAGATCCTGAAAGAAAAAGAAAAAAATTGTCAAATCAAAACGACTTATTTAGACTTGTTACCATGGAAACCAATGACGTCATCGACCTGCGATAATCGTGTTCAACTGTTTCTCTGGTACTCGAGAAAGCTCTTGAAATGTCAGCTAAGAAGCCTTGGACGACCAAAAAACTGATTGCTACTAGGTTAGCAAATGCTAGATCTAAAAGAGCTCAGGTAGCGATTGCCACATCTCAAGAGCGCGAGCCCTCTAGTGTTACAGCTGCTTCTGTCGCTGCTGTTCCAGAGCTCCAGGATGACCATTCTGTCCATGCTGCACCACTGCATCGCACTGTGGAGAGCGAACCCGAGAGCATTTCAGAGCTCGAAACAGAAACGGAGGAAGATTTTGATGATGAGCAGGCACAATTGATGTTTGATGACTTCATGGTGGCTCTGCCTCTGCACACTCGAAAGATGTTCGCTGTTGTTCTTATGGAGAGCTTCAAGAAGAGACAGAAGATGTCAGTAAGGAATGCTGCTCTGGAAGCTGGCTCCATTGTTGGCTGGAATGAGAAAACCGTGAGAAAGCACAGAAATGACTTCTTCACCAACAATGGCGAGCTAAGTTCCACCAGACAGGGGAAGCATGAGAGAACAACAGTCTACCATAATGAAGAGGTTGGCTTGTCATATATAGTATGTTTCGCAGATCAAGCTTTAATATTTTTTAATGTTGATAGATGAATCACACAGCTGCTGAGTGGGTCCGGAAGAAAGATTCTCGCGTGGGAAGCCAAACATGACTGCTCAAGTGTTCTGTGCTTGGGTAAATGAGTACTTATTACCTTCTAGTCACTTGCCACCACACTTCCCCAGGAGCATTTCCTTGCAGACTTCCATGCGCTGGCTCCACCATCTTGGGTTTAGGCCTATCAACCACAAAAAGGGCATATACATTGACGGACATGAGAGGGAGGATGTTGTCAAATATCGAAAGGTATATTTGCATTATATTCTACATTAATACACAATCAAGCTGATATTACATATACATTATAGGAGTTTCTGAAAGAGATGGAGTTGCTCTACCAGTCACACAAGCCCCCACCTCAATGCAGTGACGAGGTGCCCCGAGTTAGGCAGGAGGAGGAGGAGGACAAGAAGACACTGGTAGTTCTTTACCATGATGAGAGCATCTATAATGCAAACGAAGGTCAGACGTGGATGTGGGGCGAGGAAGATAAGCCAGCCATACTACCAAAGACGAAAGGTAGTGGAATTATGGTTGCAGATTTCGTAGATGAGCACGAAGGTTATCTCAGGCTCACTCCTGAACAGCACGCCATAGCTCAGAGATCCACTCGAACATCAAGAAAACAGCAAGAGTTTTCCTAGAATATGGTGCTGAGCGACAAGGGTATTGGACAGGTGATCGCTTCATGGGGCAAATGGAAATGGCATGCAACATTGCCAGCTTCAAGTATCCTCCAAGCACGCACACAGTACTGTTCATCCTGGATCAGAGTAGCTGCCACAAGAAATATGGTACAAATGCTCTTATTGCGAAGAATATCTTAGTTAAGGATGGAGGGCCACGTCGAGTTCGTGACACAATTTCGGGCAATGGACCACAGAGCATGGTCCATCAAGATCGGGACTGCAAAGGGCCTCAAGACCATCTTGGCAGAGAGAGGCTTAGTGCCACTTAAAAGCAGATGAGCTGAGAAGATCTTTTCATGAGGACTTTCAGAAAGAGGTCGAACACTATGTTCACAGTCGGGGCCAGTGATCCATGTTCCTGCCGAAGTTCCATTGCGAGCTGAACCCCATCGAGCGAGTGTGGGGTCAGTCGAAGAGATATTGTCGTGCTTACACGAACTATACATACTCATGACTTAAGGAGATCATGAATCCAGCTCTCGACTCTGTTTGTATTGATCTTATTAGAAAGTACTCAGAAAGACGAGGGAGTACGAAAGAGCCTATTTAGAAGGGAAACAGGCAGGAAAGGAGGTGGAAGGAGCTGTTAAATTGTATAAGTCACACTGGCGTATATTTAATGAAAGTGTGTAACTTCTTTCCACTCACTCAACTTAGTAAATATTCACTTAATCAAAATTCTGTCTTGACCATTTTGTGGCATTTTCTTTGCTGTAATAGTAATACCTAATTATGAACTTTTACCTTGAACTCTGTGGACAAAATGTCTATTTGAAGTGGGTAGTGTCAATTTGTTTAATCAGTGCTTATCTCATAAAAAAAAAAAAGGATTATCAAAAATCCACCTTGACCACCTTGTCAACACTTTGGAGTGTGGAGAGTTTGGGAAATCCCCTCCCTACAGCCTTCTAGAAATGTCTATAAGAGTGATTTCAAGGTATACCCCCCCCCTCAAACATTTTACTATATACTTGTGGTTAACACTATGCAGAAATTTATTGTGTGACCTTGTGTACCAGGGTGTCCCCTATCCACTGACCAAGTTTCAGAGTGTTCCTTCATTCCTATGTGGAATTATGCACCATTATATTAAAAAAGCATTTGGGGACGTTGATGCTGGCAGGCACTATAGCAATGGGATACACACTGACCTCAAAATATGAGGCAAGTTTGTAGCATCAAAAACAGCAACAGGTGATTAGAATAGCAGCACGTCTTACATATAGACTGGTCCTGGAGAGAAGAGGCATCCAAGTTTTTCCTTCTTATTTCAAGCTCCTTCATAATGCTCTCCTTGGATCAGTGGCTTTCTCACAGTCCTTGCTGAAAATTTGCCAGTCACCCATCCATCTTAGTCAACCTCCACACTCATCATTGGCTACCTGCTACCATTGCATGTGACTGCATGCACAAATATTTATCCATATTTATGGATAAATATAACAATTTATACTGCTAGGGACACCAGCCTCCAAAGATAAGGTAAATGGTCGGCCACACTAGCTAATAATAATATAAATACCCTAAAAGTTCGGATGTTCATGCTAATCACCTAGTAGGTGAACGTGATATTTGATCTTCTTCACTCACACAAACTACTGAATTTCCTGCTGACAATGAGTTCTGAGAAGAACTATATAGCATCAAGCTCACAGGTAGACTCAGCACTAACACTCCCTATATTGTCGATATGCTAGTGATCGACAAGCGAATTTGCACTTCTACGCACCTGTAATATGTAATCAACAGGGAATGCCAAAGGAACACTGCTTCCCTCGCCACCAAGATAAGAAGGTAGCCAGACAATCCCCCCATCCCCTCCTTGAAATTCTTGACCTGCTTCTGCATACTCACAAGCCTAGGCAGACTGAAGTGGTAGGGGGGGAGGGGGGGGGGGGGTGCAGATTGCGCATGATGCAGTGTCATCCAGTGTGGTTTGAAAGCATCCACCCCACTCCCCTCCTAGGAAAATGCTTTTTTAGTGCCCTGAGAGCCAATTTGGTGCGTAATTTTGTATACACAAATAACAAATTTGCCCTCTCCATTCTGCGAGGGAACTTCTGCAAAAATAACATACAAATTTCAGTTTCATGTAGACCAAAAGTAATTATTCAATCATGTGAAATAGATGCTAATCCATCCAAGAAGATGAGCTTAACGGATTGTAGCAAAAAGTTTTAAATAAATAGCTATGTTTGGAAGAGTTTTGGGACAACACTTCTGTCACTCAGTGTTTCTGGACAATCTTCTTGTGGAACAAGCAGCCACTTGAACTTCCAGCGACAGAGTTCTTCACCCCCTATATTACAACTAGGAGGATTGCCTGCTAAATGATGAGCTATTGGTAATGTTTACAGGTAGAAGGCCTTGAGTGGATGAAGCTTACTTACGAGAGCTGCGAATCTTGATGATATATCACTTATTAGCTGGTGGACAGGAATAGACACTGTTTTTAAAGAAGTTTTCAACCAATGTAAATTCTGGGTTTGAACTATGCAGCTGACGCTGATAACATGGCATTAATATAAATAGCATTAATATAGATATTCCTGATTGTTCAACAATTCTACTGCTATGTTAAAAAATAAGCTGTCTTTCTTCAGCTCCTCACAGCATTACATAACTGTGGACAGACCAGACACTAGGCACTGCTTCTTGCCCTGAGTTTACAAAACCGCTCCGTTCAGGTAGAGTAAGGAATGGTATAGTGTTACCATGGAGAAAGGAAACTCATATGAGCAAATGCATTTTTATCTTTTGGTAACCACCCTTCATTATATAGGGGAAAGTCATTATCCCAATACAATATAACCTCACACATCTTGATCAGGAATGGATGAGTCAAGCAAAAATGTTCCCAGCCATCTATATTTTCTACCCAACGATGAGGGACCCTATTTGATGTTTTGTTCTGTGCTTTGAGGAGCCCTTCCCTTTTTTGCAGACTATTTTTTATTATGGTCTATGCAGTTTCCGATGGGTCAAGAATTTACGGTGCAAGATTGAACGAATGGCCAGCATGAGTATAAAGTTTTTTGGAATCCTAATAGCCACTTCAAGTGTACTCTGAACCGTTTGTGAAGTGGAAAAACAGCACGCCAATAGCTTCGTCATAAAAAACAACAACTTGTCCTCAAGATCTTGTACTTTCACCCTCACCTCATAACTGTTTGACTAAAAATTCATTGCAGCGACTAATCGCTGGCTGTATCTCTCCCTCTCCCCATTTATTCAACCAATTAGAGTATATGTATATAGCTACAATAGCTAGAATGCCCAAACCCAACTGACAGCCAACAGTCGCTATGTTAAAATCCTCTTTGAAACAGCATAGAATTCAACAGCCAAATTAGCTCTGTCAATTTGAGATAGAGCAGCAAGTTAGAGAGATCAAGGTGCAAACAAAGGTAATGCAGCTGCAGCCATTTTAAGTGTTAAAATGTTTGTACAAATACTGAGATTCTGTCTACCAGTAAAGGTGAAATTTAACTTACATGCATGTCAGGTGACAAGCCTATAGCTACTTAGTCGAGTAATGGCTAAGGGTCTCACATGAACATCATTATTGGATAAACTTCCAAAACATGTTCTTCTGCTCAGGCTAAAGAAAATTGCTCAGTGCTGCTGATTAAAGTCATGGATAGTTCTAGCAAAGAATCCAAACTTCCTGTAAGTTCTCAGCGAGCCTCCGGATGATCCTGTTTCAAGGGCTAGATATCCTGAAATACATCCAGCGATGTGTATGGTGGTATTTTTTTAAATCTTCTCCTAACTGTAAACCGTATCAACCAGGTCATTCAGATATCCTGACAACCTTGGGAAAAGGTGGAAGAGACTTATTCTTCCTAAGCGGTTAAAGCATTTTCCTGCTATCAATTGGCTGCTTTAGAGATACCCAGTTGGAATTCAAATTATTCTTAGTTGTAGTTTGAGATGAGTTATCTATACTTCAAGACGTCCCTTTATCATCAGCAATTTACAGAAGGCAAGGAACTAATGAAGCTTTCAAGCACTTCTATGATTAAGTTGTTGAATTAGCAAGTACTGTAATTAAAAAAAAAAGGGCAGCCGCAGCTCCCTCAATATCAAAGGCTACCAAGAAGACTTGTTGATAGAAGTTGGTCACATTACCTTATGCATACTATTGGCACTTATGCTATGAAGATTTGCTTTTGAGGGAGTTAAATGACCAATTTAACACAGAGGAAGTTTTGAAACCTGCATTGTTGCTTGGCAATCTCATTCTCCATGCAGCTAATGGATAATTAGATGAAAAGGAGTTTGATAGATTGAAAACATCAATTTCTTCAGTCTTACATAGGCACCTGCCTGTTCTGGTTTAACTGTGTGTGATGCAATGAATGTGCATAGTTTATACCTTCTTTCTGAAGTTAACAGATTATCTCACCATTCCACTGACCAACTTCAACAGAAGAACAAACATTTTCTGTAAAGGAACGATTGCTAATGCATATCTGATCAACACTGCATAATGCTACATATACATAAACATTTAACTGACCAGCTGAAGAATTTACAGTTGTTATTATTTTGGAATTTTTTGATAAAAAATTACATTAGCTATATATGAATTCTTGCACATAAAATTATTTCATCCTACCCAACCCCTAACCCCCTTCTATGGCCTTATCCTTGCACCAGTTGGGAATCTGTACAGCACATAATATTTGCAGTTCTTGGCTACTTCCCCATATCATAATCCAAACATTACAACATCATTTTGATTTCATTAATGTATGTAGATCAGTACAGTATTAGGTCCTCAGTTAGGTGGGGTAATAATGTATACAGATCCTAACTTTATTAGGCATTCAGCTAGGCATGACGGCGATAATAATGTATATAGATCATAACGTTCAGCTATATAGGCATGGCTGGGGTAATAATGAATATAGATCAGAACTGGATTAGAATTTAAGCCATACATACCATACTAGTGCATCCATACAGACCATGTACTTGCCAACCCATACAGATCATGTACTTGCCCACTCATACAGACCCCCATATACTAGCCTATCCATAGAGTTCATGTACTATATAGTGCATCCATACATACCATGTAGTAGTCCACCCACAGACCATGTACTAGTCCACCCATATAGACCATTTAGTAGCCATATCCATACAGACCAAGTTAACTGCTACCTACAAAGCTGCTAGGGTTTGTATCATTTGGTGAATAACAGTATATTACAAGCTCACAAGCGCCTTAGCATCTAATGCTGATGAAGACTAGTGGGAATGTGGAGAAAATATATTTCAAGTTGATTATTAGAAGCTCATTGTAATTTCATTATGTCAAATGAGAGTTAGTTTAATAATAATAATAATAATAATAATAATAATAATAATAATTTTTTTTAATTATTATATAGGTATATACATGTATAGGTACAATCTAAATGATGTCCATCAATCCCATCTGCTGTCCCATTGTCCCCAAAACAGAACTTGCATTTCCCCTCTGAATTGCGACTGAGATCCTCTGTAGCAGGTACTGAAATGAGTCTCTAATAATAATAATAATAATAATAATAATAATAATAATAATAATAATAATAATAATTAATATTATTAATATTAATATTATTATTAATATAATGTAATGTATAATAATAATAATAATAATAATAATAATAATAATAATAATAATAATAATAATAATAATAATAATAATAATAATAATAATAATAATAATAATAATAATAATAATAATAATAATAATAATAATAATAATAATAATAACAATAATAATAATAATAAATAAATAAATAAATAAATATATAATATTATTATTGTTCTTGTTGTTATTATTATTACAGACTTATATTTTGTATCAATATTTATCTTAGTTATAGTAATGGAGTATTTATTTATTTATTTAATGTCAATTAGTTATGGAGTCATTTATTTATTTGTCAATATGTATGTTAGTTATAATTATTTATTTTATTCTTGTTAGTAATATTGATCCTAGTTTTTCCCTCTCTCCTCTTCATCGCTCCTACATCTTGTCACATGCATCATGGTTCACATTACATGGTGCCACCTCAGATAAATTTTATTCCATTCAGCTTGAATGCAACCATACAAAAATGGGCTACACATCCACTTTTCATTGACTATTATCCATCCAGCAGGTATCTAGGTTCTGAAATACACTAGATATGTCAAATACAAAATAAAATGGGTCTTGTTGAGGTCTTGTTTTTTTAAAATTTGTTCATTCATCTGGTTGACTACAATACAATGCTCATCATTATGTCAGCTTCATTGCATTTCCTAGCTACAGCAATTACCCCACCGCACTTCATAGCCACAGTTAGTGAGCACCAAATCGGGAAAAAACATGACATTACCGCCTGTGACACAATGCTTATCAATCTTTTTTATTTTTATTTTTTTTACATTTTTTTAATTAAAGATTACGAACAATATATCATGATGAGATAACTGATGAGATAACCGAAGTAATCAAAACCAAAAAATTAGACTAGTCAGTGAATTGTGCCTCAGAAATCACCAGGTCCACTGGAGGCGACAGTAGCCTGGTAGCCCGTCCACCTGCTGAGCGTGCGCCTCGTATGCACTGGATGGAAGAGCGAAGGAGGGCAAATGAGAGTGAGCATCTCAGCCAGGACATGGTTCTGCTGTATGATTGATCCCTCTTCTGGGCGATCATAGAGGCAAGCCTCTTGTAACAAACTGTGGCAGCAGCACCCATTCCCCCAGTGAGGGATAAGACTAAAGGAGTGAAAGTACCATGCTCTATCTCTCGGATGCGTTGGTCATAGGCTCGTTTCTTGATGTTCTCATGTTTACGGTAGCAGCTGGAGATTTTTTGATTATTTGATGAGGCATGAGGATTAATCACTCGAACATCAAAAAAAGCTCTTTCGTGCCGTCCTCCCCAAAATCCATTTGCTGCGACATCTAGTCTAGCTCCATCTACAGTGATGGCAGATGCACCAGAAAGAGCCTCGCCAGTGACCGGCTGTAGGTGAGGCTCAGTACAAACATCATGACAAACCTCTGCCATCAAGTTAGCAGTAAGGTCCCGCACTTCATTGTGCCGCAGGGTGGGGAAACCTCCCTTGGGGCAGGATAGAGCATGCTGCACTGTGAAGGGGGTGCCACAGGTACAATGAGCTGGAGTGTTGAGGGGTGGCCAGCCATATCTGAGTGCCAGAGCATCCCAGGCACCCTTGTGGAGGGAAAATCCAAATTCTTTAATTGGGAGTGAGGTGAGCCAGCTCGAGGCACCCTTCTCTTGTGCCAAATCGATTGCACGTTGCAAGGTCTCTGGAACCATATTCCGAATCAAAGATGCCGCTTCCTTCACTTGGTTACGCCTAAGGTTGTATTCCTCCTGTTTCGCTGTGATCTGAGCTTCAATGCATTCATACGAGTATGAATGCCACGTCTGCGTAAACTTCATGCGCGCGTAATAACCCGCACAAAATCGCGTCCATACAGTCGCTAACAACTAGCGTGCAGTGCAGAAGTTACTTACGGATTTGATAAATAACGACTTACACCAATGTGAGCTCCAGTCTGTGATCCAATGGCGGAAAGAACATCAACGAGAGTTTCGTCCCCCAAAAAGTCTCAAACGGATAGCATCGATGCTCTTTTCTGTCATCTAAAGGATAAGATAACTGAACAGTCAGTGAGGGTCTTGTCCACTACAGGTGATTTTACTTCCACTGATTACTCAGACTCTACAACATCGTCTGAAGTGCAGGTTAGTTCGGAATCTATGAGTTCATCACCTGATGTGCATCCTAGTTCAGATTCCGAGAGTTTTAGTTTGGAGTACAAGGAATTGACTCCAGAAGTGCAGTTTAACAAAGTCATAAAGGAGAACTCTCTTAAGATAATATTATACAAGCATAAAGCTATTTTGCTCATAGCAGCTATTGCATTCTTTATTGCAGCCGTTATACATATTACCATAATTATTGCATTTTTGGAAATTTACAAAAGCAGAGCTGATGTCACAAGGCTGTATCTTTTTCCTTCTAACATGGCTAGCTATCTAAGTGACATCCGAGAGTTTATGAATTCTGAAATTAAATTCAATATGACCTTTGAACTAAATAAACAGCTTAGTGCTGAGGTTGGTATGATAGAGCTGGATGTTTTAGAACAGAAGAAGAGTATCGCTGCTAAATTGGCTAGACTTGATAACGTTACAAGTGACCAATTCAAAAACATTTACAATATGTTTAGCCAGATTGCTTCCACTTATGAAAGTATTCATGAAAGGAACATTGGAAGCATGCGTTCAGATGATATTATCAACATCTTAGATGGGGATGGATATGCATTCACATCATGTGCTAATATTTTTAAGCGATCTGACACGGCTCTATCTGGCTACTATAAACTAAGGGCCCTCAATGGCTCAACTATTAGTGCATACTGTGTCAGGTCATGTGGGGGTAATACTGGAGGGTGGATGGGAGTGGCTGATGTGGACATGACAAATATTGCTCATCGATGTCCTGCAGGCCTCAGGTTTAACCAATCTTACGTTCGATCATGTAAAATACCACTTCGTAATGAACCAAGTTGCTCTTCAGATACATTTACTGTGAATGGCATTAAATATTCTAATGTGTGTGGAAGAATTCATGCTTTTCAGATAGGAAATCCGGATGCTTTTGGAAATAGTAATCCAAGTTCTAACAGTGGCCGTGAGAGTAATAGTCCAAACTTAGAAACCTATTATGTGGATGGTGTAAGCCTCACTCATGGAACATTCCCAAGGAAACATATCTGGACATTTGCTGCTGCTAATGATGAAACACTCTCTACTCCAGCTTTTAAATGTCCTTGTATTAATACTAATATAAGACGTGATCGTTTTGTATCTACTCCACCATTTGTGGGTGAAGATTATTTCTGTGACACAGGTACTGGTATGAATGTTCAAGGGGTGTTTGTTCAGCCTCTGTGGGATGGTAGAGGTTGTGGTGTTTTGAACACGTGCTGTTCCTTCAACAATCCTCCATGGTTCTTCAAGCAACTACTACTGTCTACCACTGATGATATAGAGATGAGGGTCTGTCGTGATGAAATTGCATTAGAAGAAGACATTGCTATTCAGATGGTCAAAATTTTTGTGCAATAATAATGCAGTTATGTGGTATAAATATATATGCATTTACAGAACATGTATATATGTGTGTCTGAACAAATTCCATAATTAATAACCAGACCAATTTAATTCACTGCAAAGCTCTACCACATAATTATGGAATACAATACAAACCAGCAGAATCTGGGTTTAGGCTACACAGATAGTTTAAAAAAGTCAACAATGCCTGATAAGTCAGGGTTGCATGAGGTAGCACTATAAGTACATCCACATAGTCGAATGTAAAATGCTGATCAATGAAGTGACTGAAATGGGATGAATTTAGGTTTAGTAGAGCACATTGATTTTACCAAAATAAGGTGGCCTCATCCCACTGAACTGATTGTAAGGCAGTGAAAAGTTGTGTTCTATGTTAGGAATAGGGTGTGAGGTGGAAGTTGAAGAGAACAACGAGTCTACGATGAATCCAAAGGCTACATCGAAGTCGAGAAAACGACAAATAGCTTAGTTGTATAAGCAATGCAATTGAATTGAGCCCACATAACTTCCCTAGCAAATAAACATTGTATTCCACAGTGCCTCTTGGGCAACAAACTTTGAACCTTCACAGCTGGCAAAACCACTATCACTCTACAAGACGCCCATGCAATAGTAATGACAGGTTGATTGGACGGAACTAGATTACGTACACTAAGCACCCAAGAGCAACCACTCGCCTCCAAAATCAGCTTGGTGGGTGGTTGCTCCAGCAAACCCTTAATTTTTTTTAATAACTCGCATTAAACTTTGAACTCCGATTTGCACACCGATTTCATGCTCACGCGAGCAAATAACAAAGTTTATTGTTTGCCTGCTTGCTGCTAGCTAGTTATTGTTCGTAGCTATCTATCTATTTCTATTCTTTGTCCTCCTCTTCAGGTTCGTCCAGGCCCTCCACCTCATCAGCTTCAACATCAGTCAGCTCAGCAAAGGGATCTTCGTCATCTGCGCTCTATCTCCTTAGAAATGCATTCCCTAATGTATTGGTTTTCAGAACCGTCTATATTGTTGGAGATCCCGCAGTATAGGAAGGAACAAGCTATCATGTATTCGGAAATAGACTCCCATGCAGCAGAGACCTAATCTATTGCATTCTGTCTTATGGGGGATTTCAAGTCGCCCTTCTTGGTCCTGCAAGAGCTTGAGCTTCTCATCCACTCCATCTACAGTTCCCTCATTTTGTCCTTGAAGGGCGTGTTGATTGAAACATCCATTGGCTGTGCCAGGGATGTACAGCCACCTACATAAAATGGAGGGAATCATTTGTTGCATCACTATTGAAATTGGTCCACTACCTGGGATGAATACAAGGTTGGTTTCCAACTCTTCAGCAAAGTCCTTGGTGTCTGCACACTTGTGCGGGCGATAGCTATCAAGGACCAAGACTTGCCGGTTGCCATAAGAAGACATTCCCCACATCCTACGTAGCCAGCTATGCACTCTTGGGTGAGTCATCATCCAGCCATTTTCGGTGGCGTTGACATCAAGATTTTGAGGAATGCGAAGTGCACTACCAACACGTTGGCCAAATCTTCCATTTTTCTTCTTGAAGATGACAGCAGGGAGTTTGGTTCCATCTCCTGTTGCACACAAAGCTACTGTGAAATCCTTCTTTTGGGCACCAGTGGTAGCAATGTGAATACTTCGCTGTCCACTTGGTGGCAGAAGGTGCTGAATCAAACCTAGTGATGAAAAAGGCAAGTTGTCGGTGTAAACAATGCTTACTGATCCATGTTGCCAATTTCTTAATTTCTATAGTCGTGAAGCTCTCAGTATCAGAAGATGGTTCTCCAAAAATGGGAAAGCTGCACCCCATAGTCCTCTGGCACCTTTTGTGATATATTTGTTCTCTGCCTGTAACCAAAATTCCACCTTTTCTTCCAGACACATGGGAGATGCAAGGAAGCCTTGGGGATGCCTATGCTCTGAGCAATGTGCTTTCTCCAGGAGGTCTTTGTTCAGAACAGCCCTGCCTTCGGAACGCTCCAATTCTAGGTAATCGAATATCTCCAAGTGCTGAAGATTGCTCCTCCATCATGCAGTTTCCTCTTCTTCTTCCTACCACCCATGTTGGCATCGATCAATGCATCATATTTTTCATTCCACTCTCTTACTGTCTACTCCATTCTTTCTAGCAGTTGCTGACACATTTTGCATTCCTTGTCCTCTTTACCATTTTACAACCTTTACTTTGAAACTCATTGTGTAACTCATCCGTTTCTTCCTAGCACGACTCTGTGCCATCTCTTTTTAGGTATGTGGGCAGCTGCCATAATATTTTGTACGCGTGCGCGTGTACCTCAAAAAAAATAAAATAAATAAAATAAATCACGATGCCACTGGCTTACGGAATCTGGTGGCGTCGGTGGGCACTTACTCCAAATCGTTCTGATCAGGATAGTGGGCGCTTACTATATCGGACAATTAATATATCATGGGCGATTGCTATATATATTGTGGGTGCCTACTGCGTACTCTACGGTGGTAAGCGCCGGTGTCGTGCCCTTGTACTTGCTGCGCATGCGCAGAGATAGATTTTCTCTTGCCGTGTTGATTGCTCCTAGCTATAATATCTAGCTACCTGAGTGTGTATCAACTTTTGGCTGCATTTGCAGATGGAGCGAACAGAGAAAGGCTGTGGAGTACATTTAAGGAAGATGGAGCATTACATCAAGCATGACACCTATAGTAGTGATACTGAGCCCAAGGAATACAGTGGTATTAGAAAAAGGAGTGGCAGCTTGGTATGTACAATATCTGTCTGGAGTAATATTGCTACTGGACTGAAACAACCAACTTTAAAGGAACTTTAAAGGACAGAAACTTATTTTGCCCACATGTTATTAGACCTTAGACCATAAATAAAGCCTAATAAGAATTGTAGACAAACAACATTTTGGGTAATTTTTACCCTGCCCTGGTTGGCCATTAACTGAGTTATACCTATCCATGACAAAACACGAATAATTTTTGTATCATTGGGTCTAAAAACAATATTTCCAACCTAGAATACTCATGTCCATGGTGTCTAGGAGGAAGGATGTACTATACACAGCCAGCAAAGAAGCACCCTAATGCTATAGTGAAACGGCTGGTGCTCTTTACCACATCTGAGCAACAGAAGGCACTACGTGAGGCTCATGACACACATGGTGCACACCAAGGCCAGAAGCGCACTTTGTCCCGTCTTAATAAAGGACAACAATGACAAAGGATGTTGCTAGTTGGGTATGTGCTATCTGTAATTCATGTTGAAAATAACACTGAGTGCTACATTACTGTGCTTTCATATAACTTTCTTTTTTTGTGTTTATGTGTTTAGCTGTCTTCTTGTCATCAGTGTCAAAAGATGGAAAAGATTGTAACGGTTGCACCAGAGCTTCACCCAATCAAAGTATCTAACAGGTTCTAATAAGGGACATCACTAGGTTTCTGTTTTATTCACACTGCAATGCAATTTAGTGCCTGCCAATAATACTACCAGCCTTTAATATTGCTGATGAGATGCATTTTTATGTCCTAAAAATAAACTATTTACATTTTGTTGATATCTTAGGTACGTGCTTTCTACCATTTATGGCATAAATACCAGCGTGCAGGCATCCACAAAGCAGCAGCCATTTGTGCTGATGTTCTCCCGTACAGCTCGTGGTTCCATGCTCATCAACAGTAAACATGAGGGTGAGGATGATGGTGCCTATGAGAATATCCTCACAGATTTGTCTCCTGAAGACATTCAAGTAAACTTAGAGGAACATCTGGCAAAGGCAAGAACAGGGATAACTTGCACACAAAATATAGAACTTGATAGCACTTTTTAGATATTCTTGGTAGTCAACTGTTTTAAGTTATTAATTTCTTAGGCACGCACTGGCACGCACTGGATGAGCAAGTACGGGAGAAGATTGAGGAAGCCCAGTCTAAGCACAAAGCATATTTTGATGCGAAGCCAAAAAACGGTTTAAAACGCTTCCATTTCGCAACAGGTGTGTTTTAGATAAAAGTGGAAGATAAATGCATCAAGGCCTTTTATTTGTTATTCATTTATTAATAGGCAATCATGTTCTAAAGAGGAACACAAGAAAAGTAGATAGGAAAGGTGATGATAGACTAGCTCAAGACTGGTTAGGTCCCTATCAAATCACAGAGATGACGCCTAAGGGACTCTGCATGCTGCGGGATGAGAATGGCAATGACCTCAAAACCAAGGTAAATGCAGGGCACCTAAAGCTCGTGATGTGGTGAAAGTGGACATAAAAGAGCTCGAAAAGTCAAGGAAGCTACGTGAGGAACACCAAGTTGCTGATGGAATTACCTGCATAGAAGCCTCAACCACGCATGATACATGTTGTTGTTGTTGTTTTTCTCTTTCTGCATGCAAATATATGTCGTTTCATTTGGTGATCATTCGTTAATGATGTAAACAGAGTTGATGATGACATCATCTTTGTAGAAGACCCTTCAACCATGCATGTGGTAAACTACTAATTACATTGGTTTGATACATGTTGTTGTTGTTGCATGAATGTATATATGTCATTCTCTCTCAAGGTGTATCATGTTACAAAGTATATTTGAGTACATCGTTTTAATTATACGTTGCTTTAGGTTGTTCTGCAAGATAGTGCAGCTGAAAAAAGTAAGTTCTATTTTTCTACCAATAGTAGTAAGGGGGGACTATGCGTCAAAAATTAGAGATTTCTTTTTTCCCTTCTCTTCTTGCAAACAATTTTTTTGTCCATGTAACAGATCAAGAAACTACAAAGAGAACAAATTTTGCATGATATTTGCCCTAACTTGGTCTATATTTTTCTCATATTTTCCCAAAAATCTTGTTTCCTCCCCCGTAAACCTCATAACTTTTCTACACTTTACTATAAAATGATAATTTTTATATCACTGGATAGCCCTTCTAATTATCTGTCTATTGTATGTGCCAAAATGTTAAGTACTCTAAGTATTAGCAAGTTATGGTGATTTGAAGTGGTGAGGATTGGGATTTTTCCTGGTGTTTTCCAGTTGCCAAAGCGGTGGCCTGCCACACAAAAACCACTACATTTATTAATAATCTGTTCACATATTGCAGATTAGGGCCTTCTCTATCAGCTGACCAAATCTGGGACTTTGGTCTTGATAATTAGGTCAGTTATGAATTGTACTGCAAGATAGATCAATTATCTTCCGAGAAAATATGTCTGCAGAGACATTCAACATATCATTAGAACTGTTCTTGCATCTATCTACTTGCTATTTCCAAAGTTTTAGAGACATAGGATGCTTCTTTTCAAAGTTATGGTGGATCTACTTCATCATACATTTCTTTGACATGCACAAACATTCAGCTGTAAAGGAAAAATCTCTAACAATTTTCATCATATTTCTTTGTTACATGTAAATATAGGCACGGAAAAACTCAAGAGTCACGGAAGTAAAAAAAAACAGATGAAGGAATTGCTCAAACTTGTAAAAGAACATATGTTGTCAAGTTATTTCAGTGCTAACTCAAACATTTCGTTTTCCAAACTTGGAATGCTTATTCCCACAATTAATGGAAATATTTCTTGTGGCGAGAATAACATTAAAACCGTTTGCTCATTTTTTGGGCTATGTATATATATGTCATTTGAGAGCTCTTTTAGTACTCTGTGATATCCATGAATCAGATTTTTGTTTACTGCAAGGATTGCCAAGAGATGGTGGTTAGAAAAGGTGGCCTCTAGTTTTTATCATTTTTTCAGAGTCTGTAGTGTGTAACTAATCAACATGACAACATATGGTAACTTTGGTCCATGGATATCACTGAGACACTCCTTAGCAAGCCACACCCCAATTATGAGTAAATGACTTCAAATCGTTAGGCAGCTAGGTCTGTCACAAATATCTTGGAGTCACCTCGATGTTTCTGCATGTATCTTCTGAGAAAATTTGTATAATATAGAGATATTTAACACTTTATAAAAACAAACAGAATAATAAAGACTTTGGTACCATAAATACTTGTGTAGACGAAAGAGAAAAAAAGCGATGGCAATTAGAAATAGGTACAACTATTTTGTGGTTTTGACGCATAGTCCCCCCCTTAAATTACTTATAAAGTACTTTACAATCATTTTAGGCCAAAAAAGAAAAAGATGCGGCGAATGTGAGGGGTGCAAAATCATTGGATTGTGGACTATGTCGTTTCTATTGCGATAAGACCAAGTTTGGAGGCAACGGGACTTTGAAACAATGTCGTTTAAAAAGAAAATGCAAACGGATAAAGACAGGTGACAAATATCTGTATGCCGCATTTATATAATCATGTTTTCAGATAGTTACTCTAAGAAGTAAAGTTTCTCGAGATGCAAGAAAGTTTTAAAGGATTTGAAAGAGGTAGTTACAGATAGCACTTTGAAGGATAATGCTGTCATACAATGATGTCATGAAGGCCAGAGGATCTGGAAGTAAATTTTGTTTGTGTTGTTTTTCTTCAGGCCAACACTACAGAGGTGATGGTGGTATGTATTAACCACTGTCAAGTCTACCCCTCGAGACCTGCTAACATTGAAAAATTGCAGTTGGCTAAATGATTGATAAGGCAGGCTCTAAGTAAAACTTGATGGATGTCGTTTTATTTCATTTCTTTCTGTTTTAGATTATTGATGCTTATATTTTCCTTGTAATGGAGGAAGCCAACAAAGCAAACAAGAACACAGTGCATTGTATGTCCTGCTATTTATATTCCAAGCTTTGTCATGGTGGGTATGATGGTGTTTCAGCTTGGATTAAGGTTTGTTTGTGTGTGGTACATGTAAAACTGATTAGAAAAGGTTGATCTGTCGGTAATATTGTCCTTTTATTATATTACAGGTTGATCTAACAACTTATAACATGATCGTGTTTCCGGTTAACTCTGGTGCTCATTGGTGCCTAGTTATTGCTGATCTTGTCGAGCAGCGATTAAGCTTCTATGACTCGTTGCAAGGAACTGGTAATAAATTCTTGCAAAATATTCAGTAGGTCTAGAAATATGCAACAATTTTGCACTATGTTTAAATTAAATAGAAATTTTCTTGGGAAAGCCTCGGCATCACACTGGAAAATGTGTTATCCAAAAGTAATTTAACACAATATGACTCTCACACTTTTAGGATATACCAGTACATCAAAACAGTTATGACTGTGGGATTTTCATGTGCATGGCAAGTTTAATACTTTGTCATAAGTTCAAGAAATTATTTATGTGTTGTTTCCTCAAAATACAGTATGCACGGTATAGAGTACTGAGCATGAAGATTGCCTTTTCACAGGTTAGTTAGCTACTATATTATATATAAACAGTGGACCCTCCGAAAAGAGGACAACCTCTAAGTAATGGACAGACCAAATGACCCCAAATGAGTCCATTCATTACTAAGCAATGCTAATAAACCTCTAAGAGAGAACAACCTCCAACGTGGGACGAACTTTCTGATCCCTCTCTTCGAGATTCCACTGTATATGTGAAATTGTAAAATATAATAACTGCATATTTTCCTCTTTTCTTACAGAACGATATGCCAGCAATTCGGGCAAAAATTATAACAGAGCTAAAACCAAAAACTAGTGTGAACTGCTCTGTGTGTGTGTAGCTATATATATATATATATAAGTTATATTATAATATATAATCAGCCATAATTAATAAAGGTCTTTGCATTAAAAGTTGGGAAAAGAATACTATAATTATAATATATATATAGTCAACTGAATATCCAGATATGCAGGGGAGTAAGAACCATGGGGGCCATGGGGGCCGAGGCCCCTCCAATCTTCAACAGCAAGGGGCCGGCCCGCCCAATACTATGGCTAAGTTAGATAAATAATACACCAACCAAAACACTGGTGAGTTTTGATTGATTTAATATACTTGAAACACCACAAGATCTTGCTGAAGGTGAAGGAGAGTATGATGGTGAGCCTTGATACCCTCACAATGATGTACATGTACCACCTATTCTGGATGACTACCTTCAGAACTCAATCATTGTGTGCTACTGAATATATATAAGCATCGCGAACAACAGCTAAGCTAGACCTTGTTGATGTGACCAGAGAATTTATTTCTAGATGGGAAAGAAGGAAGAACTTTAATTTAGCCGATTTTTATTCTCAGGTCTTAGAAAAATACTTGGGTCTCAAAAATAGTCTGTTTTGGACGAGTGACTCTGAATATTCTCCTCTTACACCCACCCATCAAGGGCGCAGACAGAGGCCCTCCTTCAATCATCCAATCATTATACTTCTCGCTTAGCAGTTAATCCTGCAGGACACACAAGCAATTTTGGTCTAGAAGGCCCCAGAATTGATCTCTGAGAGTGTAAAATTTCCTGGGGGAGCATACCCCCAGATCCCCCTAGTTAATATACATAAAAGAATTGCTAATTATCATTAGCTACTAATTTTAGTTTAGATACCAAATGGTAAGGAGTAGGTTCTATAATAATTCCATCAGTAGACCTGAATTCATCTATATATTATATACTAAGTTTGTTAAAAATGTTTTTTGGAAATATCTAAATTTTTACATTGTAGATTTACCCTGCAGAAATATGCTGGAATTGAAATAATGCTCAATAAACAATTAAAAGCAAAGGGGAGGAAGAGAATTAATATGGCATGGGGAAGAATTTAGCTTGAGAACGTGCCATATTATTCCCACTACGCTCGAATCCGTGTTGACGCATGCGCTGTAGGTCAAAGAGGACAAATTTGGCAATGGGAAGAATTTTGGCATGACACCGTTCCTGTTAGATATTCCAAGTCATATTTAATATTTCACAATCTTTTATCCTTCAAGTCCATTACCAACCACAGAAGGTGGATACTGTACGTGATTGATGGCCATGACAGACCAAGTTTGTGGACTTTTCCTCTCTCAAAGAAATGAGTCAGTGGAGTGCAAGCAGCATAAAGACCTTCATTTATTGGTGTTTATAAAAAGAACGTCAATATATAATTGATACCCAGAGTTATATGTCCCTTTTTGCAATAGACATTTAATTGTTCCTTATTTTAAGTAGGATATATACTCCGGACAGACTTCTCTCTGATCAGAGGTGCGAGTTTGTGGCTCAAGTAAGAATACTGCTTTACCATGAGTAATTAAATTCTGGACTTTAAAATACTTGCACAATGAGCCAAACTACCAGCTGGCTGAGTATATACGAGCTCATCGACCAAGCACAGGTACTTCTGGCCAACCAATCAGTGGTTTCCGAGCAGCTTGTGTATTTGAGCCTGACAGATGTCGGCAGGTGGGGAAACCTGAGGGTCCTTATGTTCAAGTACTGAACATCTCATTGGGCGACAGTCAGCAATGCCAACTGTCCAAAAGACACAGTCATTGTCATTATATATACAACTCCTCCAAATGTTGGAAAAGAGAAACTTTTAAAGCAGTTAGCTTGTTTTGCATTGCCAGGTTCGACACTAACAGTGTAGAGGGAAGATATACAAAAACAGGTTTGTTGCTCAGATTGTGGCCTGTTTGCTGTCGTGGTTGCCACTTCCCTGTGTGCAGGTCTCTTTCCCAAAATATCTCTGGGAACAGGATTATAAGACATGTAGTCAAATGTTTTGAAGAACAACTGACACATTTTCCTCAGAAGAACATTACAGTAAAGGTTGTCTACACAAAGGATATCCCTGTTTATTGCTACTGCAAGCAACCCTATGATTCCATAAGATTCATGTGGAATGTGATGGATGTTCAGGCTAGTTCCACCATTCCTACGAAGAATTATCCTGAAAAGTGATCGAAATGAAACTGTAGCTAAATGTCTATATAGAGCTAATGCCGATATCACGCGTATACTAACTTAAAAAAAAAATGGCTGTCTGGATAAGCGGCTCCTCACCCGAGCTCCTGATGTAGGTGGGATCATATAACTTTATACATGCATTTTTAATCCCTTAAAAACGACAACAATTGTTAATCTGATGAGACCTGAGTAATGAGACACAACCTAATAATAATAATAATTCCGTGATAGCCCACTTGGAGTACGTGATACACACACACACACACACACACACACACACACATTCACATGTAAACATCAACACTATTCACTAATCTTGATTGTACATTAGTTGAGTTCTGTCAAATTTTGACACAAAGGTCAGGTCTAAAGCTCTCAGTTTCTGAAAGATCCACTGCTTCATGTCAAAATCACATAAGATCTGGAAGTAAAAAATATCCCTACGACTATCCACACTTCGCGCATGCGCAACTCCTGGTAATGTGCCGCCAAAGTTTAGAACCGCGGTTTGCACATGACAATCCTATTGCGCACCCCGTGACTAGCGGTGTGTAAATGAAACCTGACGATACTTACTGAGATTTCAGAATGCTCCCTCTTGGCACTTTACGAGAAGACATCAGTGAAACCTTGAAAGTTGCTGTGTACGTGTTCCCGTTGGAAGAAGTTGAGCCAGGATCTGTCTTCTTTGCTGCTCTAATAAATGAAATATTTCCACTGTCGTGGGAATTAATCAGTAAACTTCAGCGTCTTCGTTACAACGAATCTCGAGTGTTACAAATACATTGTGGCGACTGTATACTGGAAATCCACCATGAACAAGGTACGCTTATGGTTAGACGTTTGCACAATTCCATCTGTTTTGATGGTCACTCTGATAGCTAAGATCCCTGGTGGTCACTGCCATTGGTCTCTATGTGGAGAAACAGTGACCTGTCACTAGTTCACTACTGACATAGAAACCTATGGCCACAACTGTCCAAGCGAGTAGTGATTGACTCCATGCAATGTCTGTGATTCAGCAAACCTGATTGGATTGACAGATAGTACGAAACCAAATACTATGCAACACAACAGTAAGATGATCCTTTACCATATTGACCCATACAGATGCCAATTATTATATGGCAAGCCTCTCTCTGTTACACTGTTGCATAATGCAGCTAAGCTGAACAGAACACTAGCTAATAAACATCCACAAAAATAGCAAAAAGATGGGACAATTGGCATATTCCAATTGCAGTTTTGATAGGCCACTATTCTAGATGGCTCGGACAAATATTCATTCACTTTTTTGGTGTAATTGCAGGCTAGCTATGACGTAGAGGCCAAATTAAACTTGATGTTTCTGTTGCATTGGAGTCCGGGCAAAATCCACGGGGTGCATGGACTCTCCATGGAATTCTTTTTTAACGATGTTTACTTCCTGTGGTCCTTGGAGGGGGAGGGGTGGAGGGAATTCAGGGCCGTGTCCTCTCCGGAGCCGCAGCAGTCAGCTTTATGGGTTCCAAGAGCTAATGTAGTGTCCAGTCGAGCGGCCTGTGAGCTGTGGTGATGTAGAGAGATACTACATTGAGCGTCAGTCAATTATAGCGATGTCTGGATACTGGGTTCTAGCGCCGGTCAGCTATGGTGATGTCGAATGCTGCTACAGTCGAATGGCCAGTGAGCTGAGGTGATATTACGAAGCCACTCTGTTTTCCATCTATAGCATTTCCAGGAGCTGGTTCAATTGACAGCACTGTCAGCTGAGGTAATAATTGAAATTTCGTTCAGCTGTGCTGATGTCGAGAGGAACTCTGAGATTATTCAGTAGCTGTTACGATGCCTCCAATCAATCCTCAGATGCTGTGATGATCGAAGACTACTCCAACAATTCTCAGAAGACTGCAGTCAAACTTCATCTTGTGGGTAAAAAAAGAAGTAACTCCTCCTGTTTCATTGCCATTCGTTTTCTTAAGCTTTGAGACCGAGACATTGCTAATCCGGGTAATAGCAGTGTAAGAACTTGCGAAGAAGAACCAAAACATCTTGAGCTTGTTAGTTAAGCAACAAACACAGCTAGCGCTAGATTAATAGGGCACGATCACTGCATAGTGCAGGCCTAACACGGTACAAATATGCTCGCGTCTTGATCGAGGTTAACCTCATCCACAAACATTGATCAGTCTGTCTGGCAGCCTATAAGCTGTCTTGCTTGGTCGTTCTGGTACATGGGTCAGAAATTGGCCGTTGGCCGTCTGCTATTTTGTGCCCTGATGAACTAGTTTAAACTAAAGGCAAAGCTACTAGTGCTAGACCTGAAGGACAGAGGATACATGCCAATACAAGCCTAATAGTGCAGTTAGGAAGCACTACTTACTTCTGTCGGCAATGGGGCAGCCCTAAAAGACATCTTGGGAAATGAACCGCAGAACAAAACTGGTGAACAGCTCCCTGTTCTAAAAAGAACAAGAAGCTTGAAGCTGATGGTGGAAGACAAGGCAATGGAACAAGCACGGAGCCGATGGAAGCATGGAGCAGTAGAACTAGAAGCACGTGGTTAGCCCACCACTGCTCAAGTGCGTATAAAAATTATGCGCTAAGATTTTTTTTAAATTGGAAACGGAAACCTCACACCATTTTATTTGCATTTGTTCTCATTATCCGTCGGGTTTTCTACCTGATGATTCTACCCGATGATTCTCCTAGAGAGAGAGCATAGCATTACTGTTTGAACAGATACGGAACTGGAACATTTTTGGTCTCCTACTGATTGTGCTCATTTCCTGCACCAAACTTATTGAGACATGATTCTAATATAGCTTGAATTCTTGCAGCATCCTAGGTGGTGAAGCAACTGGTTCTGTTTGTATAACATGCTCATGTGGCCTGTCCACACTGAATTTGAATTAAAATAATGCGTGGTTTGCCTCGATAGGTGGTTTGATGTGAATCAGAGCAACAAGTTAAAGCCTTCAAATAACTACCCATGAGTGCGTTAAAAAGAATTTCATTCACTTGCGCCTTCGTGATACTACACCTAACTAGAGTAGCCAGCTAGACCAACTAAATAGCTAGAGAACTATTGCTATGTTTATACACCCTGCACCTGGACTTCTTAAGGCGGTGCTAGGGGTCAGATTTAAATTTTCATTTTTTTAATTTATTATTATTTTTTTAATCTCACCCAACTATGCTTCAACATACTGGAAAGGTGGGTTCCAAGTTACAGAAGATTTGGATGCTCTATTCTGGACTTACAGTGGCTTTTGCACACACCATCCGCCCGGGAAGGCAATCAAGAAGCCTTACCAAGAAGCCTTACCTGAATTCAGGGGGGACAATGGCATTTTTTTCCTTTTTTTCTTTTTTTCTTATGGTTACCACTTTAGAGCTCCGTAGATTCTGTAAACTTCATGGTATGGACTAACTTGTTATATAGCTCAAAAGATAGGTCTCTCTGTGTGCTCTCTTTTGATACTAAAATATGTTTCATAGATATAAGTTATAACTATTGGCAAGTTACTAGACTCTAAGCGGAGGGACCTCAAAAGCCTGAATCGCCTCGACCTCCGCCAAGATAACTCCAGATGTGCTAAGTGCAAAATAAAATAAAATGGTACGAGTGGCTAGAGGAAGCCCACCTCTATGCAATCACCTTTTTGATTAGGCGTTAAAAATTTATTACCTGGTCAAGCGCGCGGGTGGAAAATTGAAAGCAACGCCTTCAATTTTCCACCCACACGCTTGACCAGGTAATAAAATTTTAACGCCTAATCAAAAAGGAGTTTGCATAGAGGCGGGCTTCCTCTAGCCACTCGCACCAATTTCAATTTTTTGGCACTTAGCAATCTGGAGTTATTCTGGATGGGGACTTTGGGATGCAGGTTTTTGAGGTCCCTCCTCTTTAGGGTCTAGTAACTTGCCTATAGTTATCCTATGAAACATATTTTAGTATCAAAAGAGAGCACACAGAGAGACCTATCTTTTGAGCTATATATCAAGTCCATACAATGAAGTTTGCAGAATCTACGGAGCTCTAAAGTTGTAACCACAAGTAAAAAAAGGGGGGGGGGGGAATGCAGCTGTCTCCCCTGTCAGTGCAAACCCAAACTTCAATGTTTACATTGCTATAACTTTTTTGGGTCAAAAATGTTGCCTCCCACCCACAATAACTAATTCCAATAATTTTTTTATGTCTAACATTTTATACCATTTTGTAGCTCTGTCTTTACTCTACAAATTGAATGGTTAAAAAAAAAATCATTGCCTCTTTTGTGAAGTTATTGACGATCTAAGGTAAAATTTTACATTTGTACTCGCCATTACTAGTGGCAAAAAAAAAAAGAAGATTCTAAACCATTCAAGCACTATGCATGCTCTAGCCACTGAAGCAATTACAAGGCAATACAAAATACTAGTAAGGGTGGGGAGTGGGCGGCATCTTCTTCAATGGTGCTGCTTGCTTCTTTGAGTTACCTTGAAGGAGGACAAAAAGAAAGTATATGATATGCATATCATTTGAAAGCATGACAAGTGGGCTATCTTTTGATAGCAAAATTATGTCCATAGGAGTAGAAACAAAAAAAGTTATGATCAGTTGTATTTGAGGTTAACTTCTTTTTTTAAGTACCCCTAGCACCCCCTTAAGTTCGTGCAGACATAACCTTCGTTGGTTCTGCCTTTCCCTCAGCTCCCTCCTCTTTCTTCCCTGCAGAAAATGTTTCCTGTGCATCTGTAGGAGCTGATCAGCAAGAAAAAGAAAAAAACATGTTCCATCTCAACTACAGCTACAGTATATGATTTTGACTGACTTTGGTAGGCTGATAATTTTTTGCTTTATAGGGTTTTTTGGCTAGTGTAAATGCGACCAATGCGCATCAGTATTTTCCTCTGACACAATGCACATCGCAATGTGGACAGATCTTTTGTCTTTCCAAAAGGCTTCTTAGAAAAAAAAACATCCACAGGTGTAGGGGATGTTCAGGAGTCCCAGGTAGATCCACTAAAGAACAAACTCTTCCTGAACTAATAACAAAGGAAGCTAGGGTGCACCAGAAAATTAAATTAATCTTTGTACTGCACGTGTACATTGTTGACCACACCCTTTCCCCATCCATGGGTAGAAAAAAACCCTGAATGACCGGTTGCGGTTTCTAAGACCCTGCACCAGCTTGTTGATAGGCTGGCCCTTACAGTAACGCAACAGGGTTATGAGGGACTCATGACCTGCAGTGATTTATGAAGTGATGTGTTGATTGTTCTCTGACAGGCCGACCATTCTGGTGAGCAAGAAGTAGTCTCGGGTATCTGTAGAAAGTTCGCCAGCCAACTGAAAGCCTATCGCACAACAAGGCACACATGCCAGGAATAATGGATGCCATGAAGAATGAAGGATACAATCCTCTGGACGGAGATGAACATGGCAACAACGCCTTGCACTGTGCAGCTCTCGGGGGACACATGTCTGTGGTGAAAGTTTTTCCAGTAGGATTTGAACTATGACCCAACACTTCCAAGTAAAGATGATCGTACATTTCTTCACCTAACTGCTTGGTGTGAACATCTTGAGCTGGTACGATACCTCTTGGAGGAGGGGCAGCTTGAAGCCCTGAGTGCTGATGTCAGAGGATGTACTCCATTGCATTACGCTTGTGGCTTAAGCACTGCACCTAGCAGTATGAGTAGAGGGAGAAGGACCAAAGGACATTTTGATGTTGCCAAGTATCTTGTAGAGGAGCATTGCTGCGACTCAATGTGTCAAGATGAAGAGAAACGAACTCCATTACATCATGCCACTCTTTCTGCTTACCATGCAATTGTGCAATATTTCACAACCGATTGCCGCTGTGATGCACTTGAGAAAATGCTGCTCCTCCAGATAGTAAGTTAGAGATTGCCATGATGAGAGCAGTCGAGCACACCCCCCATTAGACACACCCCATTAGAAGGGAGGGTTATTGCGACATCATAGTATACTCGTATTAATTAATCTGGTCATGTGATGGCACTAGGCCAGATTTGTTATTTTCCCAATGTCAATTGATATGGGCAATGAATACCTTAATTGTTGGCTGTTAATCAAATACTCCCCCGGACCCCCCTACCCTGGGTCGGTCCTTACATTCACATAGCTGTTATGGCGAACATTTGTAATCCCCTTCTCAAAACTGACAGTGTTTTGTGCATTCCAGATGGCTGGTCCCACCTGTGCATCTGATAATGCAGCAGAAGTGATCTCAGAATGGCCTATAAAGAAGTATTTCCTGATGCAGCATGGCCCCACCCTCTAATCTCACTAGCCATACACCCTTATATGTGCACACATTGAAAAAGTGTCTCCGGAGATGCCATTGAGCACTTGGTTTCATTGACCTCAACGTTTGTGGAACTTCTTGACTATATCTGTGAGGTAATGTGTGCAACTACTAGGCAAGTTTGAAGAAGACCATTAATACTTTTTATGCAAGAGAACCTGCGTGTGCAACTGTCTATCCACGTAGATAAGTTCATACAGAAGGAATCTAGTGAGCCCATAGATAGCCACTATCCACGTAGATAAGTTCATACAGAAGGAACCTAGTGAGCTCATAGATAGCCACATACAGGAGATTAGTGTGACTGTCGTCCTCCATAGATAGGTTCACACAGAAGGAACCTAGTGAGCTCATAGATAGCCACATACAGGAGATTAGTGTGACTGTCGTCCTCCATAGATAGGTTCACACAGAAGGAACCTAATGAGTCCATAGATAGCCACACACAGGAGATTAGTGTGACTGTCGTCCTCCATAGATAGGTTCACACAGAAGGAACCTAATGAGTCCATAGATAGCCACACACAGGAGATTAGTGTGACTGTCGTCCTCCATAGATAGGTTCACACAGAAGGAACCTAATGAGTCCATAGATAGCCACATACAGGAGATTAGTGTGACCGTCGTCCTCCATATATAGGTTCACACAGAAGGAACCTAATGAGTCCATAGATAGCCATACAGGAGATTAGTGTGACTGTCATCCTCCATAGATAGTATAACACAGAAGGAACCTAGTGAGCCCATAGATAGCCACACACAGGAGACTAGTGTGCCTGTCCTCCTCCATTGATAGCTTCACACAGAAGGAGGTCTACGTTTACCAGGGTCATAGCCAGATCGTAGAAATATACCAGGCTAGCGTGTTCTGAGAAATTCTTTAATGGCTAATGTTTTAATCGCCTACTAAATCATGCTTTCTGATGGTAGCTAAGGTTTGTAAAGACAAAGCTTGTCCACCGGTCTTTTCAGAGCACGAGGTATGAACTACGTTTACAAATTTGGATGTGATGGTTTTCAGCTATGATAATAGTAGAAGAGCAAGTTTAGACTGAAGGATCATTATGATTGTTATTGCCAGTTTAAAAGTAGCTACATTCATTCTCAATCAGCTGCAACAATGACTACATGGTGGTATAGAACTGTATACATTGCATAGGAATTCACATTTGGCATCAAGTGGGCCTACTTTGAGAAGAGGTGGAAAGCGGACAAAAGCATTATCCCCCTCCAATTTTTTAATATTTTGTAGAGAACATGTTGGGGTAGAATTTACACCCAAGTTCATCTCGAGGTCACATGATCCACAAGGTTAATGTAAAGGTCGAAAGGTTATTATACTTCTAAGACTCCCACTATGGCTTAGCCAGCTAGTAAGGAATACTTAGAGGTATAGCTTAATTAAGATATGATCACTTTTCCACATCCACAGGGCTCTGCATTAGTTGGATCTGGTTGCTAAGCCTTTACCTGACTATATCAGCTGGAAAATTATCGGCTAGATTTTAACTGGACTTGCCACCCGCTGTCCACTAGTAAGGAATACTTAGGGCTATAACTTCAGATATGATCACTTTTCCACATCCCAGGGCTCTGCCATAGTTGGATCTGGTTGCTAAGCCTTTACCTGACTATATCAGCTGGAAAATTATCGGCTAGATTTTAACTGGACTTGCCACCCACTGACCTTTCTCCTACAGGTATTAGCAGGTACATGCCACAAGTGGAGGGTGTTTAGGGCTCGAATCAAACACCATGTCCACAAGTTGATGCTGCAGTTGTAGCACATGCTAAATTATAGTGTTTTGACTGGTGAGAACGAAATCTTGTTCCATTGAATTGTATTGTATCGTCGTATTTGGCATTGTTGCGTGTTAACCTCCTCAACTCGGGTTGCTAAGCCTCTTGACATTTAGCACACATGAAGTTGTTAAGCACCCATTTAACTGTCGTTACTGGTAGGAGTCATACTGGTATGTCGCTGGGAAGTGCAGATATCGATGTTGCTGAAAAAGTACAAATTATGCGCATGCTTATTAGCTGCATCGCCTAGGCAACGTATTTCAAGATAACATTTAGGCAAGAATTTTACTAGTATGAGCACGTCTGTTATTAGCTTCAATTGTCTAGAGTTGTTTGTAATATCCGATGAGCTTATTGCTGCTTATTTGCAGAGGACTTCTAGACCTTTCCCCAGTCTTCTAGTAGTGCAGGTCTCCTCCATGGTCTATGATATTCCAAAACACTTTCTAACAAACCCAACCATTGTACTTTTGGCTTGTGAAGGATGTCAATAGCGAGCCTACTGCAGGAATTGTTCTCATTATTGGCTAAGAGGAGCTTTTTGCCAAGTAGGATGTCCAAATAGTTCTGTAGCCCTTGAACCTGTTTCCAAGAAAAAAGTCAAATGCTTAAATTTCATCTCTAGTTCCTTCTTAGTTTGCATCGAGAGGCTTGCTCCTTCGAAACCTGCCTGCTTGGTCTTGTCAAGGAATTAGCTCCTTCGACGAGCTCGCAAGATTAGGTCTTCAGTTCTTCTCCATCCCAAAATAATTGGAAAGTAATTTGTTTAATTTTTCTGTGGGTGTGCGTTATTTAGTAGTAAATGCCTATTCTCAGGTTGGGGTTAGGAGTGGGGAGCTAAACAACCAGAGAGGTAGGATGCTAAGCAGCAGTGGGGAGCCAAACAGCTAAACAACCCGAGAAGTGGGGAGCTAAACAACCAGAGAAGTGTGGAGCCAAACAACCAGAGAAGTGTGGAGCTAAACAACCAGAGAAGTGGGGAGCTAAACAACCAGAGAAGTGGGGAGCTAAACAACCAGAGAAGTGGGAAGCTAAGCAACCCGAGAAGTGGGGAGCTAAACAACCAGAAAAGTGTAGAGCTAAACAACCAGAGAACTGGGGAGCTAAACAACCAGAGAAGTGGGGAGCTAACAACCAGATGCTATGGTATATGATGATACGATATGATGTGGTTCCTGTGTTGGGCCTGGGTATAAGCACTTCCGCTGGATCAAGAGGAAATAACGCTGCTGCTGCTTCTGTTCCCAGCAAAGATGGTAGCAGAGACTCCACCCACCACCTATACATGTATTGAAATATGTAAGTAAGCCAGTGTGTATGTACGTGGTGTGTTTGTACATGTGTACAGAGTCCAAGACATCCGAGAAGCAGATGAGCAATGTCACCACAGGTAAGGAAGAGTATGAAGGTTTAAGGCGGTGCTAGGGGTCAGATTTAAATTTTCATTTATTTATTTATTATTATTTTTTTAATCTCACCCAACTATGCTTCAACATACTGGAAAGGTGGATTCCAAGTTACAGAAGATTTGGATGCTCTATTCCGGACTTCAGTGGCTTTTGCACACACCATCCGCCCAGGAAGGCGATCAAGAAGCCTTACCTGAATTCAGGGGGGACAATGGCATTTTTCCCCTTTTTCCCCTTTTTCCCCTTATGGTTACCACTTTAGAGCTCCGTAGATTCTGTAAACTTCATGGTATGGACTTGATATATAGCTCAAAAGATAGGTCTCTCTGTGTGCTCTCTTTTGATACTAAAATATATTTCATAGAGATATAACTATAGGCAAGTTACTAGACTCTAAAGCGGAGGGACCTCAAAAGCCTGAATCGCCTCAACCTCCGCCAAGATAACTCCAGATTGCTAAGTGCAAAAATAATAATAATGGTACGAGTGGCTAGAGGAAGCCCGCCTCTATGCAATCACCTTTTTGATTAGGCGTTAAAAATTTATTACCTGGTCAAGCGCGCGGGTGGAAAATTGAAGGCGTTGTAAAAGCAATGCCTTCAATTTTCCACCCACACGCTTGACCAGGTAATAAATTTTTAACGCCTAATCAAAAAGGAGAGGCGGGCTTCCTCTAGCCACTCGCACCAATTTCATTTTTTTTGCACTTAGCAATCTGGAGTTATTCTGGATGGGGACTTTGGGATGCAGGTTTTGAGGTCCCTCCTCTTTAGGGTCTAGTAACTTGCCTATAGTTATCCTATGAAACGAGAGCACACAGAGAGACCTATCTTTTGAGCTATATATCAAGTCCATACCATGAAGTTTGCAGAATCTACGGAGCTCTAAAGTTGTAACCACAAGTCCAAAAAAGGGGGGGGGGGGGGGTGCAGCTGTCTCCCCTGTCAGTGCAAACCCAAACTTCAATGTTTACATTGCTATAACTTTTTGGGGTCAAAAATGTTGATTCCTTGCCTCCCGCCCACAATAACTCATTCCAATAATTTTTTTATGTCTAACATTTTATACCATTTTGTAGCTCTGTCTTTACTCTATATACAAATTGAATGGTTAAAAAAAAAAATCATTGCCTCTTTGTGAAGTTATTGATGATCTAAGGTAAAATTTTACATTTGTACTCGCCATTACTAGTGGATTTTTTTAAAAAAGATTCTAAACCATTCAATTTGTAGCACTATGCATGCTCTAGCCACTGAAGCAATTACAAGGCAATACAAAATACTAGTAAGGGTGGGGAGTGGGTGGCATCTTCTTCAATGGTGCTTGCTTCTTTGAGTTACCTTGAAGGAGGACAAAAAGAAAGTATATGATATGCATATCATTTGAAAGCATGACAAGTGGGCTATCTTTTGATAGCAAAATTATGTTCATAGGAGTAGAAACAAAAAAGTTATGATCAGTTGTATTTGAGGTTAACTTCTTTTTTTAAGTACCCCTAGCACCCCCTTAATTAAGATGGAGAGAAGAGAAAGGAGTGAAGCAGAGGAGAGTATAATGCAGATTTCTTCCACCTGTGTTTAGGATGTTCCAAAATATGGAACTGGTTCTGCACGAGCAGACTTTGGAGGAGAGATGCAATGGACCCAGACATGCCAGACCTGCAATGAGGTACTGATCTTCATTTGATGTCACCTGACTTTTTACTATATATTATATGCCATGCAGCCAACAAGGTTGCGAGACAAATATTTGATGATTCATCCTTTAACAGAGATTGACTTTATTAGTCCGTGACTTGGTGGGGATATTAAAGTTGGTGTGGTATGATCCTCTCATTGCAAGGTCTAGCTCAACTATGGAGAGTTTTTAATGTGCTATTTTAGTGTGAGGCCAAACTAACCGAGAACACAAGGACACCAGGAGACCAGAGGCCACCATATAGACCACTGGTTCCCAAACTGTGGGTCATGACCCCAATAGGGGTCATGGGTGATTTTCTGGGGGTCATGGAGGGTTAAAATTGTTTAGGTCTAATGTTTAACCAATTTTTTAAAATTAATTTAATTACCCATCACTAACACATTCATATTTTGCATGAAAGCCAATGAGCTGAAGTATATTTTAGTGGCTTGGGGAAGGATGTGTGTGAGGGGAGGGGAGAAAATTATAATCATATTCATTCACTCAAACCCAACAGGAGTAATCAGGAAGAGTAACAGAACTGTAGTACAGTGGTCCCTCCCTATTAAGACCACCCAGGGAGCACTTCCAACTGGTCTTATTAGAGAGGTGGTCTTACTTGGGAATATCACAATCAGGCATGGGCAGGGGTCTCGCAAAGCATTGCTCAATGTATTTTATTGTGTAGTGTACACGCATTCATAATATTAAACCAACTGCAAGCTTCCCAGACAAGAAACTGCATTCTCATTTGGAATTATGAGTGTGTCTTGGTTAGACTCATGCCGTGTCCTTAGGACACAGAAAGTCTGAGATACTGGACTGGACAGTCCACTCCATCCTGTTCTGGATGACCATCTGCTCGATAGAATCAGCACCTGTCACAAGCTTGGGAATGCCTCGATGAGTGGCAAAGTCACACAGCTTGCACACCATCTCGAACACCTGACACAGTCACAGGAGTGGGCATGGGGCCATCCTCCTCATCATCTGACTCAGGCTCCGTAGGGGAGGAGTCAGCAGGGGTGGTGAGGGCATGGTTGAGGGAAGGGTCATAGTGGTCCTCACTGGTGTGCAACTCGCAGTCGATGTTGGCGTAGCCCTCGGCAGTGTCACACCCACTGGCAGCTGCACATTTATGACTCGTCGACCTCAGCAGTGGGGGCAGTGGTGGTCGTGAAGCCACACTTCTTAAAGCACTTCTTGATGGTGGACACGTGGAGGTCATCCCAGGCCTTCTTGAGCCAGCGGATCAACATCAGAACGTCCACCTTCTTGACAAGCGAGCTCATTTTCTCAGTGCAACCAACTATCGGCATTCACAGTGTCATCCATGAGCCGGAGAATATAGCGGATCATCTGCTTCTGGTAGACCAGCTTCATGGCCTGGATGATGCCAGCATCAATAGGCTGAAGCTTGGAGGTGGTGTTGGCGGGCAGGAAGACCAGCTTGAGGTTTCTGAGGTTGATATCTGAGTGTACTGAGCAGTTGTCAATGAAGATGATGATCTTCCGGCCTTTGGCAAGCATCTTATTGTTGGTGCACTTGAGCCACTGCTCCCAGATGGGAGTGCTCATCCATGCCTTGGCCTGTGTCTCATACTCGATGCCGAGGTCCCTCTTTGGATCAATGAAGATGTAAATATGTACCAGTTCCTGATTTTTCACAGTTGGGCAAAGGTATGTCACTTCGATGGAATGTAGATCTTCAAACAAAAAACTAAATTCACTGTATTCTTGGATGCTTGGTCTTACTTGAGAGGATATTGACCCAGCCAAGTGGTCTTATAAGGGAGGTGGACTTATCTTAGAGGGTCTTACTTGGGAGGGACAAAATAAAGCCAGCCAACCGGAAGCAAGCAAAAATGGTCTTATAATGGAGGTGGTCTTACTTGGGAGGGTCTTAATACGGAGGGACCACTGTAGTGGTTTTGTGACCACATATTCATGGATACTCGTATGCATACACTGTGTGAACAATTCACTCACCTGTTTACTCACACCTGTGATAATCCTTCCCAGCACATGCCCTCAGACAGTGATTATATATATCTTTGATTCATTTTATTATTGAGCAGAGTCAGACTTACCTGTGCTATTTCTTTTGTTGGTTGCTTACCTTCATTAACTCTCTTAATGCCACCTGAGTGTGTGTGTGCAAAAAAAAATCTCCCGTGTGCAGGTTCTCGAATCAATCACTCCGAGGAGACGAGTAGTCCTGCGAACAAACCTGTGTAGGTGCTGCAGAACTGCGTCAAATGACCCAATCAGGATTCTCGACCTAGTGTTTGTTACTTTCGACGCAGATATGCATCAACAGTAAGAGGGTTAAATTGAGTAATTGAACTTCTTTATACTACTCTGATCTTGAGAAGTCACTGCGGAGAAGTCTGTATTCATTGTCATCAAGGATCGTTGGTGTTGTTCAGTGGAATCAAAAAGTTGGCAGCAAGATGTCAAGGAAATGCTCGTCTAATGAGAGCTTTCTTTCATTTGGATTCTCATTCGTTGTGACCAAAGGCTTACAGGTGCCACAATGTGTTGTGTGCCAGAAGACTCTCGCCAACGAAAGCATGAAGCCCTTCAAGCTGAAGGAGCACCTTGCAAAGGTTCATCCAGATCTGGCCAGCAAGGGATTGGACTACTTCAAAATCAAAGCAGACCAGCTCAAGAGATCAAGATTGGATTGTGGAACAGGAGTTCTCTTTCAAGTAAGTGTTCAGTCATAAGTGTGCCATTTTTTCCTGCTGTGATGTGGATAGTCTGAAGTCTATTTCATGATTTGCAGGAAAGCAACATTGTGGAGGCCTCATACAAGATTTCTCTTCAGATTGCAAAGCAGAAGAAGCCGGACACCATTGGAGAGACTCTCATCAAACCCTGCATGCTTGAAGCTGCTCAACTTGTCCTGGACAATCAAAGCGCCAACAAGCTGAAACAGATCAGTCTGTCCAACAACACTATTAAGGAGTGCACCGAGGACATGTCTCAGGATATCATGCATCAAGTTGTGGAGAAAATTCGAGTTTCCCCCTTCTTTGCCATCCAACTGGATGAGTCCACAGATGTGGCACAGTGTCCACAGCTTCTGGTATGATTTTTTGTTGCTGCTACTGCACATAAAATTATGTACAATTACATAAATATATTTACATAATACATTTGAACATGCAAAAATGATTATATTGCAGGTTTACACTCGGTTTGTCTCATACAATCATGTGGAGGAGGAGGAGATGTTGTTCTGCAAACCACTCAATACAACTACCAAGGCTGGGGATATCATGGCGATGGTATCCAGCTTCTTTGAGGAAGAAAAATTGTCTTGGGCACAACTGGTTGGAGTATGCACGGACGGAGCTCCCTCCATGCTTGGCTCAAAATCAGGTTTGTATCTTAATTTAATATTGCAGCCTACCTGCTGTCCCTTTTTGTGTGGTGCAATTTATACGTTGTTATATTTTAGGATTTGTCACACTGGTGAAAGAAAAGAACCCCAATGTCATCACAACTCACTGCCTTATCCATCGTGAAGCCCTTGCATCCAAAACACTTCCTGCAGCTCTCAAGGGCAACTTGGACTCGGTGATCTGAATCGTTAACCTCATAAAAGGAGGTGCACTCAACACACGACTATTTCGCCAGTTATGCTGAGACATGGATTCCTCGCATCAGGACCTCTTCTATACTGCTGTACATTGGCTGTCAAAAGTAAATGTACTCTCTCGCGTTTTTGAGCTCTTGGAAGAGATCGAGGTGTTTTTGGAGGCCCATGGGAAGAAGACAGAGCAGTTATTGAAGGCCGTTCAAGAGCCAACCTATAATCCCAGTCTCGCCTACTTGGCTGACATTTTTGAAGCTCTGAACGTACTAAATTTAAAGCTACAAGGCCCACACACCACCATCATCATGCACACTGATGCAATCAAGGCTTTCATTGTGAAGCTAGGGCTTTGGGAGAGAAAAGTTGAGGTGGGAAATATTACTGCCTTCCACCGTCTTTCATGGGCGAAGAACCACTTGAAGAGCAGCTCCAGCAAGAGATCAAGAACCACAAGTTAATCCTTCAAAAAAATTCTACCACTGCTTTCCCGACATCAATGCAAGTGAAAGTGTTCAGATGACTTGCTCGCAACCCTTTCCGCTGCACTGTAGATGACCTTCCAGACGATGTGCAGGAGGACTTCTTGGATCTCATCAACAACACTGTGGCAAAAGAGGAGTTTCAGCTACAGCAGCTCACGATCTCTGACTTTTGGGCTAAAATGCTTCCGATTTTCCCCAAGATAAGTGCATTTGCCTTGAAAGTTCTCATCCCATTCTCATCGACCTATCTCTGTGAAAATGGATTCTCATCTCTCCTGGTGATCAAATCAAAGGCCAGAAACAGGTTGGATGCAGAAGCTGACTTGCGATGTGCTCTGAGCCACACAACCCCACGAATTGCTGATCTCATATCAAAGAAGCAAGTGCATCATTCTCATTGATGTAATATGCCTACTTAGTCACTGTGGTGATAAATATGTCTTACCAGTATTTGTGTGTTACCACTTATGTGATTAAATCCTGTGTAAACCAGCATAAACCAGCATAAGCAGCACTGGTAATTATGTACATAATATGGTCGGTCAATAAAATTAATATTTTAGGTTGGGGGTCATGGAAGATTTATAGTCGCTGAAAGGGGTCATGGGCCAAAAAGGTTTGGGAACCACTGATATAGACCATCCTAGAACACAAGGACAACAGAGCTACTGTGTGAGAGGCCACCATATAGACTATCCTAGAACACAAGGACACCAGAGCTACTTAGCTGTGTGAGAGGCCACCATCTAGACCATCCTAGAACACAAGGACAACAGAGCTACTAGTTGTGTGAGAGGCCACCATATAGACCATCCTAGAACACAGGGATACCAGAGCTAGCTGTGTGAGAGGCCACCATTATAGACCATCCTAGAACACAAGGACACCAGAGCAACTAGCTGTGTGAGAGGCCACTATAGACCATCCTAGAACACAAGGATACCAGAGCTACTAGCTGTGTGAGAGGCCACCATTATAGACCATCCTAGAACACAAGGACACCAGAGCAACTAGCTGTGTGAGAGGCCACTATATAGACAAGGGGTCGGCGTCAGCAATACCTCTCTGTGTTGAACCTTCTGACTAAGGTCAACCGGTAAACCGCTGCCCGACTAACTTCATAGTGGTTCCTTCCAATATCCTCATTAGCCCACACTAGGCTTTAAGACAGCCTTGGCTGACCGGAAATGGTTTGTACATATTTTCATACATACATACAATAATACTGGTCAGTTCAGCCTGCTATTCCTGACTCTAACCTTCTCTAGCTGTCTATCTTTCTCTAGCTCTTAAATACTCTTTTCTTTTGCACCTCAATTTGCAAGTGGTGTTGCACACCAACGTTGTAGTCTCTATATGTCAGGTCAGGAAGGTCGTTTCCTGACACTCTCTTCCAGTTCTGGCGAGAACAATGTTCTCGAGATAGCCCCTCTGCATTGGTATTTAGATGTCCTAGTTGGTGGATGATGGAAGTTGGTGGATGATGGAATAGTTGTACGGCTGCATCGACAACGCCCACATCCCGATTCTCCCTTGAGTGGCTCGTGGTCGGTCTCGATAGTAAACTCTGTACCCTCGAGGTATACCCTGAAGTGTTTTGTACCATCGATGATTGCCAACGCTTCCTTCTCGATTGTGGAGAATTTCTTCTCTCGGGGTATATAGCAATTTCCGTGACCCTTAGGCTATGGGATGCTTCTCGCCAAACTCATATTCCTCTGGGTAAGTATATATGCGATTCTTGAATCGGAGGCATCCGTTTGTAGGATGAATGATTTATCCCACAGGGATGTGGACAGCACAGGGTAGTGTGTAACGGCATCCTTTAACTGTTGAAAGGACTCTTGTACATCTTCACTCCAAACAATCTTGTTAGGTTTGTCTTTCTTAGTCAGCTCTGTCAGGTGGTCGCCCAATTGGAAGAATCTGCTATAAAACGGCGATAGTACCCACACAACCCTAAAAAAGCCTGAACATCCTTTGTAAGGGGTTGGGTAAAGTCTTGGACAGCTTGGAGTGGGCGTAACTCTCCCTTCCCCATGGAATGTCCCAAATATTGACACACATGACAAGCAAACTTGAATTTTGTCTCCTTAATGGTGAGTCCAGCTTTTCTTAATCTTGTGAATATGTTCTGCAGGTGGTCCAGATGTTCCTCCGATGTATCACTGTGAACGATGATATCATCAAGGTAAGCAGCAGTAAACGTCTATGTTCCCTCGAGTAGTTGGTTCATTAGTCACGTTGAAATGTGGATGGGGCTGATACCAAACCGAACGGCATAGCGACAAATTGGTATTTCCCCCAGGGCATGATGAGCAGTTTTCTCCTGGCTTGCCTTTGCGACAGGCACTTGCCAGTATCCCTTGTGAGGTACAAAGCCATGATGTAACTTGCTCGTCCGATGTCGTCTATCATGTCTTCTATCTGTGGTATTGGGTAGGGGTTGGCCCTGGTGATGCTGTTTAACTTCCTTTAATCCACACAGTCTCTTAAGGCTGGTTCACAACACGACGCAAACAGCGAATGTCGCGACGCGTCCTCAAGCGTTGTGTGAACCATGCGCGTCCGTAAGCGTTCTAGCTTTAGGAAGCGCCATTCAGATAGACTCGAGTTCTATTTTTGCATCCAGGTGTGAAGCATCCTCATCCGTCAAGCCAATCAGATTGCTTCTTCATCGCTTGCGATTTTGTCAACCTGTGCATTATTTAGAAAGCTACACTAAGCAGAGTTCTAAGCAATTGATGTGCTCCTCGTAGTCATCAGCTCCCAGAGCTGTCGTCAAAGTTGGATTCCCAAGTATTCGAGTATTCACCATCTTCAATAACGAGGTCAAAGGTCGGAATTCTGTTCACAGCGCGCATCTTGGAACAACATTGTGAACCATGAGGATGTGGTAGAATGCTTCTTTTGAGAGAACACTTGAGGATGCGACGCAGCAGAAAAAAGGTATTGAGAACCAGCCTTTACTGCTGTAACTCTTGGGTATCAGGTCCACTGGGGCCACCCATGGGATTCTGGAGGGGGTGATAATGAACCTTAACAACTCCTTGACCTCCTTGACCTCCTCCCGGAGAAACTCATGTGATGTGTGAGGGAGATGGTATGGGGGTAAGCGTATCTGGGTGGCATTATCAGTTTCGATGGTATGATTCACCAAGTTGGTTTTTCCGTGGTCATCTGATGACATCAGAGAACACTCCGGTGGTTTAACACAGCACATTAAAAAATTAATATCAAATCAGATATTTAGCTGAACCATTTACCATTTGGTCATGTGATAGCATGATTGTTTTAGAAGTTGTGGTCAAAAGGTGTGGCCACAAACTGACCGCATAATATGAATATAATTATGCAAATAATGGTCATGATTAGGAGCATAACTTCTCCATAGTTCATGTTATGGACTCGATATATGGTTCATAAGATAGCTCTATCCATATCCTTCTAAGAACCTAGGAATATACATTACTATACAAAAGTTATGCCAACACATAGGTCCTCATAAATCGACCACAAAAATGTCCTTATTTATCAACAAGAACTTTGTCAATACAACATTCAGTAAATATATGACTAGGGCAGCTTGGGACATCTCTGATGATGAATTTATTACCTGGTTAAGTGCGCGGGTGGAAAATTGAAGGCGTTGTAAAAGCAACGCCTTCAATTTTCCACCCACACGCTTGACCAGGTAATACATTTTTAACGCCTAATCAAAAAGGTGTTTGCATAGAGGTGGGCTTCCTCTAGCCACTCGCACCAATTTCAATTTTTTTTGTACTTAGCAATCTGGAGTTATTCTGGATGGGGACTTTGGGATGCATGTTTTTGAGCTCCCTCCTCTTTAGGGTCTAGTAACTTGCCTATAGTTATCCTATGAAACATATTTTAGTATCAAGAGAGAGCACACAGAGAGACCTATCTTTTGAGCTATATATCAAGTCCATACAATGAAGTTTGCAGAATCTACGGAGCTCTAAAGTTGTAACCACAAGTAAAAAAAAGGGGGGGGGGGGGGGGAAATGCAGCTGTCTCCCCTGTCAGTGCAAACCCAAACTTCAATGTTTATATTGCTATAACTTTTTGGGGTCAAAAATGTTGATTCCTTGCCTCCCGCCCACAATAACTCATTCCAATAAAAAAATTATGTCTAACATTTTATACCATTTTGTAGCTCTGTCTTTACTCTACAAATTGAATGGTTTCCAAAAAAAATCATTGCCTCATTTGTGAAGTTATTGATGATCTAAGGTAAAATTTTAAATTTGTACTCGCCAATACTATACTAGTGGATTTTTTAAAAAAGATTCTAAACCATTCAATTTGTAGCACTATGCATGCTCTAGCCACTGAAGCAATTACAAGGCAATACAGAATACTAGTAAGGGTGGGGAGTGGGCGGCATCTTCTTCAATGGTGCTTGCTTCTTTGAGTTACCTTGAAGGAGGACAAAAAGAAAGTATATGATATGCATATCATTTGAAAGCATGACAAGTGGGCTATCTTTTGATAGAAAAATTATGTTCATAGGAGTAGAAACAAAAAAGTTATGATCAGTTGTATTTGAGGTTAACTTCTTTTTTTAAAGTACCCCTAGCACCCCCTTAACCGATTAAACGCCGTAAGCGCCATATGGCGCGAGACCTTACATCCTTCGCCACACAAAAATATATAAAATGAACCATTACGAGCTAACAGCCCCGGTTGGGTTCTGCACATGCCTAGTAGATTAGAGAATGTCACAAAAATGATTATTTCCGGTTGATGCATCGTGCAACAAAAATCCTGCGGTTGAATGCCATTTTTGTTGGTCGAGCTTTTTTTAAAAACTGCTCAAAGATGCTCTCCTGTGAGGACGTTATTTCTCAACTTTTAGCCGACGATTCTGGCGATTCTGGGTCAGATTCATTTGGGGAAGAAGGTGAAGACATCTATGCATACCGAGGAAACACTCTGGTCCAGTTGCTCTAAGAGAAGAGGCGCGCTTGGATGGACTTCTCGGTTGTAAGTTTCTTCTAACCTTAGCGCTTCATAGCCTTTGTTTACCATAGTCAACTGAGAGTGTACTATTGCCAAATACTAGCTTATTCTGTTGGTATTCCAAATTCAGACAGGATAGTTATAGGAAAAAAGTTATAGCTAAGAGTGTAGGTTGGAGTTGTTGAGTTGTTGATGTTGATTTTCATTTGAATTTGAATTTTCAAATGTTGACCACAAACTTGATATATATATATATATATATCTTGTTTTTCCCACCCTCCCCACTACTTTTCCTACAGCATCAGATGATGAGAGTGGAGATGAGGCATCTATGACTCCTTTTGTTACATTGGAGGATGAGGAAGCCTTGCCTGAAGTCTCTACAGGGCGTGGGAACACGAATGGTGCTGGAGTTGTGCGAGGGAGAGGCGGGTGAGGGAGTACTGGCCGAGGGAGAGGCGGGCGAGGGAGTACTGGCCAAGGGGGAAGCAGCTCAAGTGGTAGTGGAGTCGTAAGTGTTGCTAGTGGTCCTCCAAAAGGTACTGGTAGTAGGCGGGCCAGAGGTTATAGGCGTGTGCGAGCATCTGGCCATGGTTCTGTCCGAGCATCTGGCACTGGTTCTGCCCAAGCATCTGGCACTGGTTCTAGGCTAACTGAGGTCACAGGTAAGTGGGAAATAAAGGAGCCAACTCCTTTGAAATTGGACTATACAGCAACAGCTGGTCCAACTTCTTCATTGCTTGGTGCATCAAGTACATTTTTAGATGCATTTTACCTTTTTTTTACTCTTGAAGTGTGGGAACTCCTAGTAGCAGAGACGAACAGTTACGTTTCTAGGATGGCTAGTCCATGGGTAGATACTAATAATAATATAGAGGAAATGAAAGCAATGTTGATATAATGGGAAATTGATGGTTCTAGAGAGGATCTGCCATGTCCCCCATGTTTGCCTGATTATCAGTCATTCATGAGAAGTGTGGACAGATCAGAGAATAGGCTACTATAATTTGGGTAGAAAGTCTAGGAGATGGTGGAAAAGGTTTTTCCCGTATTTGATAGAAGCTTGTTTATTGAATTCATTTATTTTGTTTTCTTCTGTCCGAGCTCCAATATCAGTAAGGAAGGGTAATTATCTAGAAGCTAGGATTGTTCTAGCTAAATCTTTGATTGGTTCTTTCTCTTCTCGGCAGCGTGCAGGTCAACGTTGTAGTCAGGCAAATAGTCAGCTAGATCACCTCAATTTAAAACTAGGTCATTTCCCACAGTGCTGTGCAAAGAAGCGCTATGTAGTTTGCATTAGTAAAGGTTACAGGCATGAGGCAAGGTCCCAGTGTTGTTTTTGTAAGGTTCCTTTGTGTGGTGGATCAACAGGCCGTGACTGTTTTCGTAAATACCATACCTTGGTGGACTATCAGTAATGTTTATGCACCCCCTGCTCCTTTCTGTGCTACTCTCTTGTTCCCTGCTCCTTCGTCTACTTCTCTCTTGTTCCCTGCCCCTTCGTCTACTTCTCTCTTGTTCCCTGCTCCTTCGTCTACTTCTCTCTTGTTGCCTGCCCCTTCGTCTACTTCTCTCGTTCCCTGTCCCTTCGTCTACTTCTCTCGTCTCTCCAGTATTCAAGTGTTATTCTTATCCTGGTATCTCATGTTTGTGTAGAATAAAAACATGGTGAAATATCATGCCGGAGACCAAGCAAGCTATACCCAAGACTGAGCAAGTTCTACTCTACCCGTGACAGCAAGACCGGAGCTCTACCCAAGACACTCCCTTACATAATTGTGTTTTATATTATGGTTTTATTCTAGTATGTGTTAGCATTTTCACTCTCTTATAATTTGTTTTTTGTATTATTATGTGTTAGCATTTTGATGGGGAAAACAACCCACTGGCTTTGCAGCTGGTAGAGGGTTTGTAAATAGATGCTCCATCTTGTGTTGGCATTATAATGCGTGTATAATAGTGTGAAAATATGAAAATATTCACCCCCAAGAAGATGACAAGGTTTTATAATGCTGGTTAGTTCTGCCCAGTTGGTAAGGAAGGCTCGATTTTTTTAACAGGAAGTAGAGCTATCATGTGGCTGAATATGACCCAAGTTTCATGGGTGGAGTCCCTGCAGAACGGAAGATATAAAAATAGTAAGTAAAATACCTCGTTAATTCATGAATAATTTGCCCGCGGGTACTAGGAATACGGCGTGCAATCGGTTAAGAGCAGAAAAGAGGTTTATTGCTGTGTGTCGGAAATGCTCTCGAGTGCCTCAACCTTAATCGCTCTAGCCAATTCCGACTCTTTCTCAGTCAATTTAATAGCCGGTTTCCCCCTAGCAAGCCCTAACTATCACTTGAGACTAAAACAACGTTTAATTTCAGATAAGCACCAAATTAGGGATGCCGCCTTTCTTTTCTCACAGAACAAGAAACACACAGCAAATCAACAATTTCAATAAGTCTCAACACAGTGACACGCAATAGTTCAATTCAATACTCAATGACTCAACGACACTCTACTCAGTCCAAGCTCATTAACTAACTCCAACTAACTCTCTCTCTAGTTCTCTTTTTCTTGTCTCATTTACGAGCAGATTTCCCGCTCTCTCACTGGGCTGCTGACCAATCAGAAGAAAACATCCATCTCGAATTCCTTCTAGAAGCTTTTTCTCCGTGTACGGGCTTGATCAATTAATGTCCGAGTGTTTCTTCATTCCATGTTTCCTCGTACTATAATATTATCTGTTTCAATGTTTCTCTGTTGTTCCCTTAAGGTAGAGAATGGCATTTCCGACACTCCCCTATCGTTCTGGTGAGAACCCACTGGTTCTCTCGAGAGACCGTCCGCCTTTGGCATTGTCCTTTCCAGACTTATGCTTTACGGTGTACATATAGGGTTGTAGTTGGAGGGCCCAACGACCTAGACGACCATGGCTATCCTTCAGCTTAGCCATGTGGGTTAGAGGATTATGATCTGTCTCAATCGTGAAGGACGTTCCCTCCAAATAAATCAGGTAATGTCTGATTCCATCCACAATTGCAAGAGCTTCTTTCTCAATAGTTAAGTATTTTTGTTCCCGATCCAATAATTTCCTCGAGCCATATGCAATTGGGTGGTCCTCCCCATACTCATCCTTTTGGGACAGCACGAATCTAATCCCTGTGTCTGAGGCATCAGTATGGATGGTAAAGGGGAGATCCCAGGCTGGTGTCCTCAACACTGGATACTCAGTAAGGCATTGCTTCAATGTCTCGAAAGCTGCTTGTGCTGCTTCATTCCAGATCACTACATTGGGTTGGTCTTTCCGTGTCAGGTCGGTTAGTGGGGGCTATGGTCGAAAAGTTAGGTATAAAACGCCTGTAATAGCCACATAAGCCCAAAAACGCACAAACATCCTTCTTGATCCTTGGTTCCTTGAATCCCTGTACGGCCTGTACTTTCGCTTGCTGTGGTAATATCTTCCCTCGTCCAACGACATATCCCAGGTACTCACACTGGTTCACAGCGAACTTGCACTTCCTGTCCTTGATCGTTAACTTTGCTTTCCTCAGCCTTTCCATGACCCAACGTAGGTGCTTTAAATGGTCTTCCCAGGTGTCGCTTCGAATTACTATGTCATCCAGATAGGCTGCAGTGAATTGTTGACCTCCCTCCAAAACTTCATCCATGAGTCTCTGAAAGGTCGAGGGGGCTGCTACCAATCCAAAAGGCATAGTGGTGAACTCGTACTTTCCCCAATGGGTTACGAAAGCCGTCTTCTCAATGCTTTTCTCTTCAACTGGCACTTGCCAATATCCTTTGGTCAAGTCCAGAGCTGTGATGTATTTTGCTTGTCCTATTTCGTCGATCATCTCCTCGATCCTTGGCAGTGGGTATGGGTCGGCTCTTGTGATGAGTTTGAGCTTTCTGTAGTCGACACATAAACGTTTGCTGCCGTCCTTCTTAGGCACCAGCGCAACGGGTGCTGCCCAGGGACTTTTCGAAGGTCGGATGATCCCCATCCTAGACAGATCCTTAATTTCTTGTCGTAGGTACTCATGGGATGCGTGAGGTAGACGGTAAGGTAGTAACCGTACAGGACTTGCTCCTTCCGTCTCTATCACATGTTCCGTTAAGGTGGTTCGGCCAGGCATGTCACTGATGACATCCTGAAATTCTCTTTTCAACTGTTCCAACTGTTCGCATTGTTGCTCATCCAGGTCATTCCGCCTGGGGGTCTTTCCTTCCACTACCGGGTCGTCAGTGACGTCATCATCCACTGCGAGGAACACTGCGGTAGTGGGGGAATTCCAGCTATTCATGCTGTTGATGTGAAACCTTCGACTTGGTCTCCTGCCTTGGCCCATATCCACTTCATAAGTAACATCCGAAATCTTTTTCGTGATGATGACTGGGCCCCTCCATTCACTATGGAGCTTGTTCAGATGTTTTGGTTGAAACACCAGCACGTATTCTCCTACTTCAAATTCTCTCCGGGTAGCCTTCTTATCATGCTGACGCTTATATCCTTCCTTTCGCTTTCCTTCTGTACTGGAATCTGATAATGGTCATCCTCTCTCGTAGCAGTCGGAGGTACTCTGCTGCTTCCGTTCCCTCTTCGTTTGCTTGTGAATTCCACTGATCCACTAACACATCTAGAGGTGTCCGCATTCCTCTCCCATACATCAACCTGTAGGGCGAGTATCCTGTAGATTTGTGGATAGTGCCCCGATATGCCCATAGTACGAATGGCAAACACTGATCCCATTCGTTTCGTCCTTTCTGTGTCAACTTTCGGAGTAACCGTTTCATGGTACTGTTGAAATGCTCAACCATCCCGTCAGTCTGGGGATGGTAAGGTGACGTTCTGATTTGTTTGATTCCAGTCCCCTTGCAATACTCTGCCATCATGTTAGACACAAAGTTTGAACCCTTGCCGTGTAGAATTTCTTTGGGTACACCCAACCTTGATGTCACTTCCACCAAGCACTCTATCACAGATTTGGTCGTCACGTTGCATAGGGGAAAAGCTTCAGGCCACTTTGTAGCATAGTCGATGACGACCAAGACATACTTGTGACCTGACTTTGTCCGTTTGAGAGGTCCAAATACGTCCATCGCTACTCATTAGAAGGGTGTAGTAATGATGGGTAGGGGTTGCAGAGGAGCAGTCTTCAGGGTGACAGGCGCTGCTAGCTGACATGTTGGGCACGACTGACACGCTTCCTTCATGTCTGTAGTCATTCTTGGCCAGGTTACTCTCTGTCTCAAGGCGTCTAACGTCCTTGCCTCCCCAAAGTGACCTGCAGTAGGTGAGCAGTGGGCCATTCTTAGGACGTCACTCCTGCATTCCCTTGGTACCACCAATACATCCAGTTCTTCTTCGTGTTGGGCTTTCCGGTGCAGCAGTCCATTTTTCCAACAGAAATCTCTCTCTTCGTCTGCGTTGGCCTTGTGTCTCCACTCCTCCAGAGTTGGATCCACCAGTTGGAGAGTACGCAGCCGAGAGGGGGAAATCTGTTCTATGAACCCCTGTCATGCTTCTTCGTCAACCTTCGTGGTTGACTTTGGGGTGGGTGTAATAAACATGTTTTGGGCGAAATCGTACATCTTACCCAGGGTTTCGTCTTCTTTCAGGCTAGTAATCTGAGCTCCTTCCTCTTCCTGAAGAGCTTCTTGCCTCTTCTGCTCGGCTTGTTCCTTACTCTGGCCAGCTCGAGTTGCGACCAGTGCTGTCTCTGGTGACTCCTCTGACACCTCCTCGGAAAGGGCTTCCTTCAGTAGCTTCCGAAATTTGGGGACATCTTGTCCCAAAAGCATGTCCACATTCAAATTTGGGGACACTACTACAGCCATTTCAGTGGTTCTGCCGTCGATATTCAAGCTGATTCTTGCTGCTGGGAATTTCTGTTTCTTCGCACTGGCAGTGCTATATTCAATGGTCCACCCCAGTCGGTCCTTCTTGTCCACACACCTCGGGTGTATCATGGACTTGGTGCACCCTGTATCCAGTAGGGCCACCACCGGTTTGTTTGTTATTCACCGTGACCTCCTTCGTCCATTTTGGTCTCCGAGCCGTGACTGTGTGACAACAGTGAGCATCACCCTCCATCTTGACACGACAAGTCTCTTCGGAAGTGGCCCTTCATGCCACACCTGAAACACTCCACGTCTCTTGGACTCCTTGGTGAACTTTGGGTAAAGGGTCGCCTTTGAGTAGCGGTTCAGTTTTGGGTAAAGGGTCGACTTCCCTCCGTTGTCAACCTCCTTGGCTCTGGCACTCTCTCATGGTTAGGGGTTTTATGTTCACTTTCCTTCCTTTGTTGGTTACTTAAATGCCTCACCACTGACTCGTTGAGCTCTTCGTAGCTGTCAGGGTTGAGATTTCTCATCTGTTGTTGCAGCCATCGTGGCAGTCTCTGCAGTGCCAACTCTTGCAATATTAGTTGGAACAGTGGTAGAGGTGATATCTCCACCAACTTTGCCAAAGATTGTCTGTGAGCACGGAACCATTCATCCGGTTTTGAAAGGTCAAACGGCTTGTCAAAGACTTGTCTCCGGTACGTCTCCGCTGATATGTGGTAAGTGGCAAGTAGTGTTCGCTTCACTTCCTCATAATCATTTTGTGCATCTGCATGTAAGGTAGAGATGGCTGTTAAACCTTGTCCAGACAGAGACCCTCTCACATAGACACACCATAGAGCTCTGGGCCATCCTGCTGCTCTGGCAGTGGCTTCAAACGTCTCTAGGAAAGCTCCCATGTCGTCGGTGCCTTCCTGATACTTCTGCAGGGTAAACCGAGGGGGGGGAGGAGGAGGAGGGGGGGGGGGGGGGGGGGGAGGAGGTGCAGCTCTAGCTTGGTTATCTGCCAGCAGTTGGAGTATTTGGGTCTGTTGTTCCCTGTGCCTCCCTAGTTCTTCCTCTCTCAAGTGACGCTCCTCTAGCCTCTGCTGTTCCTCTCTTTCTGCCTTCTGCTGATTGAGAGCTGCCCACTGGACCATGAATCTCTCCAATAGATGTTCAATTGAATCTTCTCCCAGATTTGCACGAGTCGGAATCCTTCGTGACTCCCTTTCTCGGCCTCCACGTCTCTCTTCAGACATAATACTGATTTTGTACCACATTGGCTTTACAACGACCAAAAAACAACAACAAACAACTTCAACGACTCTATAGTCGCCCGCTTCTTGTAAATTATTAGTTGGCCTTGGCGCTAACCTAGCTTTGTACATCATGGCTTTTTTGCCCGGTGATCAGCACCTAGTTATTTTTTTGCCACCAATTACTGGACACACACTTATACTTGACTATACAGATTCATCGCAATGGTGATTCTAATGGGAGTGCTGGATTATCCCACTCTCCAGAGCTACTGGGGCAGAAGTTATCCATTTCATATCCCTACATTCTCCACCATAATTGCTCAAATTTTTACACTTGACCAACAATGAGAATCTAGTAGGACGAGGTCAACCAGGACATGATCGGCTATTCAAGATCCGGACATATATGACAGCACTGGTGCAAAGGTTTCAGGCATCTTACACGTTGCATCGGGAAATTGCAATAGATGAAAGCATGATTGGCTTCACAGGGCATTTATCCTTCCTTCAATACATGCCTTCAATACATGCCCCCAAAACACAAAAGTGGGGGATAAAGGCATGTGTACTGGCCGACTCAAAGACAGCATATACATTGAAATGGTCACTATATGCGGGAAGGGAGGACAATACCTCCAAAGATTCATTGGCCACACATGTTGTGTTACAACTAGTAACAAAATTACATAACTTTGGACATCACCTCTATTTTGATATTTTCTACACTTCACCTGGTAAGCTGTATATATGAATAGCATAACAATGAATATAGAATTCAGCATTTATTTCAGCCAAAGAGGAGGGGCAAAACAAATGACCAGAAAAAGAAAGGGGAAAATTAAGTAAATATTTCAAGGGGGGGGGGGAGGCATGAGCCCTTTCCTCCCCTTCAAATAACCCCTGGGAGAGGGTATCCAGATGTAACATAAAATCAGGAATAAATGAGGGGTGTGTCCTTACATTGCAGTTCCATATCCATCCTCCCTTTGATGTGAGACCTAAAAAAAATACTATCAAATATACATAGTTGATGTACTATGGAATAACAACAATAACATTGTGATGTATTATTACCATTTAGATTTGTGCAAGAGGTTGTTGAAGTATGGAGAGCTGTGGTACAGTGAGGGTGAATCGTGTGGGCATTCCCAAGCCTTTCAGGGAGGAGAAACTGAAGAAGGGAGAAGTAATCAGATACAAAGATGGGTAGCTGATAGGCATTCGGTGGATGGACAAATGCCTTGATGCTGCTTTGTCAACCATCCATAATGACTGTATGACAACGGTGTCAAGAAGGTCGAGACAGGCAACAGGTGGTACTGCAAACCTGTGATGATAGCAGAGTACAATAAGTTCGTGGTGGATGTTGACGTATCTGACCAGCTTGTGGTTTCAGCCACAGCTCCAAGAAGTGGTGAAAACGTGTTTTCTTCACCTATTGGAAGTTAGTGTAGTGAACGTTTATATATTCTACTCATCCTCCAGTCCCATTCATAAGCTCACCCACTTAGACTTCGTTGTAGCAGTTGCTCGTGACCTACTGGAGAAGAAAACTGGCCTGAATGACCCAGAACTGTCATCTTCATTTGCCAACCAGCCAATGAAGCTGGTTAGCCACAATCACTTCCCAGAGCCTAGTGGTAAAAAAGGAATTGTGTGTAGTGCAGCAGTAGACCAGCACTTCGGAAACAATCGTCAAATGCATCAATGCAACACCTGCAGAGTAATGTATTCACCCATGCTTTAGGCGGTACCACACACTAAAACGTTATAAATAGATCCCATGACACTATTATCTCCTATATGTATGAACACTGTTCCATCACACACACTAGCACACCTTTATTATTTTACTCTGACTGTGTAAGGTGATTATTGGAGCATATCTCTCAATCAGTTCTAGGTACTGGTGGACTAAAAAATTGGGCATACGAGGAACTGGTCGCTATGCGAAGATAATCTTCCTGATTCATTGTCCACATGCATTGTTACAACTAGTAACAAACAGCACAATTTATGACACCACTCCATTTTGATAATAATACATTGCATTGTCAGAGATCCTATATATGAATGGTGGCATGTGTATATGGAGAACGAAATGATCATCAGATTCATTGAACATGCAATCTGAATTTGAATAAAGCACCTCTTATTTTGTGTTTACTCCTAGCTCCCGGAGAATCACCCGGTAGTGATCTCACAAGGACTTGATCAGGAAGCCACATTTCTCCTGGAACAGGGATATTTCTAGCTGCTCCACCAGATGATTCAAAGCCACATCATACAGCTACTTCTGTGCAGATTTACCAGTTGGGACTCGTGTTGCGTAACACACGCATAAGTTAAAGCTTAGTTAGGCTTTTGTATTGATGGGGATAAACCACCTTCCACCCAGTCAGGTCGGATTCTTTGCGTTTTTTACCAATTGCTGACCGTATCCCCCATGATCAATTCTGAAAAATCTCACGATATCTGCATTTATAGACGACACTAAAATAGTTTCAACAAATAGCCTCAACAAATAGCCGCATCATGATGGGCTTAGTAAGGGTAGACCTATTATATCTCACTTTACAAAAATGTTTGGACAAAGGTATAACCCTCGCAGAGAAATTGCTGTGGATGAAGGTGAAACAGTGTTCTTCCCTCCACCTGAAGATGTTTGTGGGCTTGCCTTCAATTGTGTAGGCAGCTAACTCTCTTTTAATGAATTGCTACAAAGAAGTGGACGATCTCACTACACTGCTACCAAACCAAGTTGGACATGGGCATGTATGCTTCCTGGTATGAGAGATTCAGTGGCACATAGAATATATGGCTAACAACTGGACATTGGCATGTAGGCTTTTTGGTAGATTCAGCAGCGCATAGCCAACAACTAGATTTTAGACCAAGTGGGTGTGGTGTCAAACTAGAATCAAGAGTAAGTTGGCGTGGTGTCAAACTAGAATCAAGAGTAAGTTGGCGTGGTGTCAAACTAGAATTCAGAGTATATGCTCGTGGTGTCGAACTGGAGTTTTGTATAAGAGGGTGTGGTGTCAAAGTTGAGTTCAGAATAAGTAGAGTGGTATCGGTGGTTGGGTGCTTCAGGTCCAACAATGTTTTTTGTTTTGGTTTTTTGGTTTTTTTCCTTCTTCCCATAAATATGTTGCCAGGACCTGTAAGATGCTGGATGCCCCATTCTGGCTTATAGTGACTTTTGTACATACACCTCCATTCAATTCTTGGGAAAGAAGACTGTCCGTGGAGGGTGAGTTTCGATGGTATTTTTTATTTTAACTTGTGGTTACAACTTTAGAGCTCCATAGATTCTGCAAACTTCATGGTATGGACTTGATATATAGCTCAAAATGACCTTTTTCATTAGGCGTTAAATTTTTAGTATGTGGTCAAGCGCGCAGGTGGAAAATTGGAGGCTGTTGCATGCTCTAGGGCTTCCTCTAGCCACTCGTACCAATTTAATTTTTTTGGCACTTAGCAATCATGAGTTATTCTGGATGAGGTTTTTGGGATGCAGGTTTTTGAGGTCGTCCCTCCACTTTAGGGTCTAGTAACTTGCCTCTAGTTATTATACATATGAATATATTTTAGTATCAAAAGAGAGCACACAGAGAGACCTATCTTTTGAGCTATATATCAAGTCCATACCATGAAGTTTGCAGAATCTACGGAGTTCTAAAGTTGTAACCACAAGTAAAAAATAAAAGAAGTGAAAAATTCCCTCGGTACCCCTTTAGACGGCTGTAACAGCTTTTTGTCAAATTCTGGTTTCCAATCGCAATTCACAGCATAACTAGGTATAAAAAAAGTAATTTTGCCCAAACTTTGTATATCATTTTGAAGCTCTTTCTTTGCTCTTTGTGTTCAACGATCAATTTTTTTAAATTTCATAATAATAAAAAGTTATGTTGCTTAGTGGGGCATGGCATCTATATGAATCCAGCAAATATATTAAAAAAAGATTCTGATCATTGATAACAAAGAGTAATGCATTATCTAAACAAACAACAAATTTGAAGTCATTTGATCCAATATCCAAGATGGGAAGCTGTGAATCGTAATTTTGAGGAGGTATGATGGCTGCAGGTACCTAGATAGAAAAACACCTGTAAATATATCATTATACATATCACTTGAAAGCATATAGAAAGAGCTATCTTTTGACACAAAAATTATATTTGTAGCCCTAGAAACCTAAAAGTTATGACGGTTTTTACTTCATGGCATGTTTTTTGTGGTTTGACCTAAAGCACCCCCTTAAAAAGGAAGTTTGGCTATGTTGGATGTTGGACAGGGATGAACTTATCCCTGACCAGCTGCACCACCAGTTGACCACTCTTCCACCACCACACCAGAGAGGAAGGCTACCCACCATCCACACAAATGTAATGGAGGGTGAGGTGGGGTAGTCATTGATATTGGTGTTGCTAATGCCCTAATCAACTCGAGGTCACCTGAAAGTTTAGCAGTAAATGGCAGGACTATTTGAATTTAGCTCTGAGTGGGTTAGAAGTGGTTGACAAGTATAATTTAGCTTTGGGTAGGTTAGAAGTGGCTGACAAGCTTGCCACGTACAGATAGCTGTACAGAAACAAAACCGACTGTATTAGTGACCTGCAAAGTACACCGATAAACTTCAGCCCCCGGACCTTGCAGTAAATACGGCATTCAAATGTGTGATGAAGAAGGACTTTGTGACATGGTGTAGTGATCAAGTTCTCAGTCATTTGCAGGGTGCACCCAGGTAGAAGCAGTTAAAGTCGATTTGTGCCTGGCCACTGTGGAGCACTGGAGGTCCAAGTGTACATTATGAAAGGTGTTGAACATGTTTAAAATATCCCACCCCAAATGAGACAAATGAACATGCTGGAATTCAAGAATGTTACCCTGAACTTACCGATCATTTGTGTTGAGTGCCTGACATGTGTCCTACAGTATAAATGGCATGTGTCCTACAGTATACATGGCAGTGTCCTACAGTATACATGGCAGTGTCCTATGTACAGTGTACATGGCAGTGTCCTACAGTATACATGGCAGTGTCCTACAGTATACATGGCATGTGTCCTGCAATATGCATGGCATGTGTCCTACAGTATACATGGCATGTGTCCTACAGTATACATGGCAGTGTCCTACAGTATACATGGCAGTGTTCTACAGTATACATGGCAGTTTCCTACAGTATACATGGCAGTGTCCTAGGTATACATGGCATATGTCCAACAGTGTACATGTCGGTGTCCTACAGTATACATGGCAGTGTCCGACAGTATACATAGCATGTGTCCTACAGTATACATGGACTACAGTATACATGGCAGTGTTCTACAGTATACATGGCAGTGTTCTACAGTATACATAGCAGTGTTCTACAGTATACATGGCAGTGTCCTTGTAAACATTTCTCTATTTTATTCTGAATCTTTCCCCTGCTAGTTTTATACATGGCAAGTGTCCTTGTAAACATTTCTCTATTTTATTCTGAATCTTTCCCCTGCTAGTTTTATGAGAATTTCTGTGGTTTCTCCGTGTATTACCTACCCCTATCAAATTACCTTATATGGTAGCTTATGTGCACACAAGATGTTGGTGGACGATGGCACAAGAATGGGGAGGAAGTGAGCATGATGAAAAATGTCGAGGTGCCGGATCAAGAAAGAACAAACGACAAGCAGACTCTGGCTACACGATATTACACTGGAGGGCTGCTGGTAATGTGCGGAGGACTCTAGCTAGTCGACTTTGCACTGGTGGGCTGCTGGCAATATGCAGAGGACTCTGGCTACTCGACATTGCACTGTTGGGCTGCTGGCAATGTTTGAAGGACTCTAGCTAGTCGACTTTGCACTGGTGGGCTGCTGGCAATATGCAGAGGACTCTGGCTACACTACATTGCACTGGTGGGCTGCTGGTAATGTACGCTACTCTACATTGCACTGGTGGGCTGCTTGTAATGTGCGGAGGACTCTGGCTACTCGACATTGCACTGGAGGGCTGCTGGTAATGTGCGGAGGTCTCAGGCCACTCGACATTGCACTTGTGGGCTGCTGTCAATGTGCGGAGGACTCTGGCTACTTGACAATACACTGGTGGGCTGCTAGTAATGTGCGGAGGACTCTGGCTACTCAACATTGCACTGGTGGGCTGCTGGCAATATGAGGAGGACTCTGGCACTCTACATTGCACTGGTGGCTCTGGCTATGTGTGGAGGACTCTGGCTACTCGACATTGCACTGGAGAGCTGCTGGCAATGAGCGGAGGACTCTGGCTACTCGACATTGCACTGGAGGACTGCTGGTAATGTGCGGAGGGCTCTAGCTACTCTACATTGCACTGTTGGGCTGCTGTCAATGTGCGGAGGATTCTGGCTACTCGACATTGCACTGGTGGGCTGCTGGCAATGTGTGGAAGACTCTGGCTACTCTACATTGCAATGAGTAAACTGATTGCCCTCCGACTTATTATTATTATTATTATTTTTTTTTTAATAAGAATCATTTAATTTATAGCTATAACATTTTCTCTCTCTCTCTCTTGAATAAGCTTTTCAGGATGCTAATACAATAGGCTGCAGTTTTGGTATAAGAATCAGCACCATTGAGGTAAGCAAACAGAAGCTGCGCAGCACTAGCTCCACGTAGCACTATGCCTTCAACAAAGCTTACAGGGAGAAACCCATTCCCTGGCACCTCCTTTCTCGAGAGGGAAGGATTCATAGTGGCCCAGGTTTCCTCAGAGAAGAACTATCCAGAAACAGCAATAATGCTCGGCTCATGACAGCATGGACATATTGTAGCTTCAATGACTTTCTGGATAATCAACTTAAATTTACTCACTCGACCCGTTCATCAGGAATAAAGTAATTATGTGCCTTCCAACAAACGCACCACCAAACACACAAATATTTACAGCTGATGAAGGCCAGACCATCTTGCCGAAACTTCGAGCGAATACATTTATGTTGATTATCGGGAAAGTCGGAAGTAAGGTTTGTAACAATTTTATAATCGATACAGTCAAACTGGGCATGTGCAGTTTACAATCTGATGGTAGCCGCGTAACATTTCTTTTTGTATTACACTATCTGTGAATGGTATCCAAGGTTACACCAGAAGAAGCTTATGGTCAATAATTAGCTGATGATAGTGCAGGCACGACACACATGTACATGTAATTTCTCACTACACTTGTATACCATTTTGTAGTAATTATGACCTAGCTTAGCGGCGTTGTGTCCTGCAACGGACTGCCTCAATTACCGAGTATATATAGTATATGAGGTGAAAGTTTGTGTGTGTGTGTGTTCAGAGGCTTGTAGTCTTCTATACTAAAGACCCTTTAAGAAACAAACCAACAAACCAGAATTATATTTTTTGGCAATTATCACAATGCTAGGTCCCGGGTGAATTGTGAACCACATTGTCATTTTAGTTGACACGATTAACAATTAATCAGCATGCACTTACAGTCACATCACAGGGGGATGAGGCAGGTTAGCTCCAAGGGTAGAGGGACACAACTGAATAAACACCCACTTGGTTGAGGCAGAGTTGACTATGTATGTGAATACTCACTGGATCAACACCACACTGGTTGAAATAGGTTGAGAATAGCTCTATAGGGATACATACTGGACCAACATGACACTGGGTTGAGTCAGGTTGAAGTAGGTTGACAATAGCTCTATGGGGACACACACTGGATCAATGTAACACTGGGTTGAGGCAGGTTAAAGTAGATTGAAGTAGGTTGACTATAGCTCTATCGGGACACACACTGGACCACATCAGACTCTCGCACAGTGCAGGAGTGTGTGTCTTCCATATACACTTCCTTGTTGTAGTTGTTGAGGAAATGTCATCGTACACGTGCCCATAGAGCCTGAATGTCAGGCTGGATCTCCCTCTCCATTTATTACTGGTTGGAAACAAACTTGCTTTTCCTTCTCCAGTTAACATCCAAAGAGTTCGTACATGATAATTTCATTTCCAACAAACTCAGTTGACATGCAGTAGTATTACTACCTCGATAATCAATAAAAATGTGTGACTTGATAGTCTTCATAGGAATAACCCACACACCCAATATAACTCTACAATGAGGGACTCCAGAGGCTTTAGTTTGTCCAATCTGAAAATTTTAGTTGGGGAGAGTTGGCATGTGCTTGTGGAACTGGTGTGTGCTAGTAGAAAGGCTAGGCACTCATGTGGATATATATCGGGACACCCTATAATTATTTGTTTAACCCTATTACAAGATGGCAGACGGCGAATGCACCCAAACCAAACATTACTTACATCTCAACTAAATCGGCAGCTTCTTATAGTACAGGAGCAATTTCTCATACGGGTCAAAATAAGGAATTTAGTTCAGCACCTTTAGTCTGCTTTGATGATATTTTGGCAGAGGGAACCCTCTGGAGCACTTCTAGGTGGTTTCAAATTGTGGTATAGGTTTTGAGCTACATGCTACTATGTAAACGAGGGTGGGTGATTCTACTATGCCCAAAATTTAGGGGTAGGGGTAACATAAATATCTTTGTATATACTCGACCAATTTTTCATTTTGAGACATCTTGAAATGTATTCGTGTTAGCTCTCTCTGAATTAGCATGATATCGGTTAATTGCTGCAATCTGGCATGACCAGAAATCAAGAGTTCCTGTGTTCTTGCTGTTTACTTATCATGCTCTTACGTATATATATAGTATACATGGACTAGAACCAGTTGTAGGTTGTTAAAATTTCCAGGGAGAGTAGATAGAGTATTGTTCTTATGAAGTTGGACACTAGGATAATTTGGAGCAAAGTTATTGTTGACATTCTTAGTTTGAAAATGTTACTGACATTCTTGGCTTGAAAATGTTAGCTTGAAAAAAGTGCACCCCCCACCCCTCTTCCAGCCCAACTATATACCTGTAGCATAGTTGAAACACCACCTATGTAACACAGTCTCAGGTAAAACCACACACTACATGTCCAACACCACACTACATGTCCAACACTATGCTAATAATATGCATTATGCAGTGTTATGAGAAGAAAACCACAACACATGGTGCACCCAGTTTGACCTAAGTATGGTAGAGGAAACACTACTCTCTATGCCAAGAAATTCTGAACAAGTGCTAATCCAATCCCAGAAAGTGCGTGAACCTGCCACCACCAAAGAGAAAAAAGCTAACAATCTTTGAGAAATGAATAATCTGTCAGGTGGATTCTAAGGAGACCCTTACAAATGGAAGGGAGACCTCCATACAAAAACGTATTGCTACCTTGGAATTTCGTTAGGATGAAGTATATCAACGTCTCATACCATATCTGGACCATTTTGTCAAGTATTAACATACATTGGCTTTCCAAATGTTATGAATGTTGGACAAGCAAAGAAAACCTGCACAACCGGAAAACAGCGTCTTCACCCATACCAACAAATGTAAGCACTGCTACAAATCTGATGGAGCATTGCAAGGTACCTAGGTCTCAATCAAAACCCACTGACTGGATGAAATGCTTGTTTTGTAAGAATCGAACACACAAGAAGGTTAATGAGATGGTTAGGGCTAGCATGTAACACAATAAAACAAGAAGCAACTGCAAAAGGTGATCATGACATTCTGATGATTATTGATGCTGTCAAGCAGGACTTGATAGCAGCTGAAGCCAGGTATTATAAAGCCTGTTATGCCTCATACCAGCAAAGTCAATCTGAAGTCTACTGGTTTTCATGAAGCAGAAAAAGAGACCTTGTACAATACAGCCTTCAGAGAATTAGCTGAAGAGATCACAACTAACCTTGATGACGGAAAAGCATTTGACATATCAGTGTTACTAAGCAGATACAAAATGTTATTGCAAGCAACAGGAGTAGTAGCAGAAAGCTACACTGGCCAAAGGTTAAAAGTGCGACTGAAAAAGTAGTTGGGTGATGACATTTTTTCCATAGGCCATGTGACCGTACAAGATCAGAGCTCTTGTACTCAAGCTCAGTATCTCTTCAAGATGTCATAAACTGCCTACCAGAATAAAATTGCTGCTGCCAGAGACGTTCCTGGAACTAGTGAACAACACCCAACTGACTCTGACAGAGAAAGGCTGCTCTACCGCACTGCCAAACTGATCAAGTCAGAAATCAATGATTGTCAAGGCATATCAGTTCAGCCACCTAATATCATTGATCTCACTCTGACAAAAGCAAAAGCTCTGATACCAGACGGTCTTTACTAGTTGCTCGTTGGATTATCGCCAAACCAGAAAAGGAAAGTGGAGATGAGCTGTCATCGCCAGAAAGTAGCAACTTCTCAGATGAAAGAAGAGTTCTAATGTTAGCACAGGATATTGTGCATTGTAGCTCACAACTTGTCGAGGTAACGCTTCACAATTTCAAAAAGTATATAGGGCCTGGTTGAAGTGGGTCAGAGGGGAAATGAGGGGAAATGAATTTGCTGTGCATAGTCAAAACTGTAATGTACCTTGATGTCCACTGAATTTGCAGGTGTTAGAGAAGAAGGAGGTGGTGCTTGAAACTTGCAATCAACTAAGTAATGTGCTCGGACAGATTGCTGGCATTCTTCACATGAACTTTTGTACAGGGACCTTTCCATGCGGACCACTCTTAGGTGTTCTTCTGCAACCTGGATCGTCCGAGACTTTTCACTTTCCTGGCAGTTGGTCGCACGAAGAATGGCGGTGCTATTTTGCTGGCATTGCCAGCACAAGTCCGACATTGGCTTCATGATAATGATAGATGGTAGTAACTCCCTCCATAGTCTACAAAAAGTACTGTAAGCTACAGCCTCATTATGTGATGTTTCAGCACTTCTGTAAAATTTCCAAATCCCCCTTTTAGATGTACTGGATGGGAGGAGCTTGATGTCACTACTACTATAACCTGGAACCCTGCCTGGAAGGAGAAGTCCATGTTGCTCCACATAGTTCAGGAGGAACCCGACAACAAGCTCTATGTCTTCAGTGGTAAGAGAATGCTTTGGCCGTCTGTGCGTGTTGCCATGTATGCGTGGGGTTATTCCACTTTCTTTGAAATGTTTGATTAAATTTTTCATCCTTTTCATACCCACAGCATTCACAAACGTAAAGAACTTGGAACAGACTGTCTTGCCATGATGGATGTAGTTGAAGCTTTGATATATACTTCCTTGTTGCCCCTGCAGGGTAAGGCCAACGGTGAACATCATCATCACCAATGCAAACTGCCTGCAACTTGCAACTGGCCAAGAATGACCATATCAAGTTCATTATTTGAAAGCTCAAGACAGGAATCTCGTGCTTGTGACACAGTCATTAGCAAACTGTGTGGAGCATTGCTTGCCATTGAAGTGGGAGCAGCCACAGCCACTGGTCATGAACTTGTGTACCAGCTCTTTTTCTTGAGTGTCCACATACCGAACATCAAGATCGACAGATTCTTTAACTGCCGGCAAGTGTGACATTGCTTCCAGTACCTGTTCATCATTGGTCAACTCTGGATCATCCTGTTGCTCATCACTACAATCTTCACTCCCTCCAGTTTTGAGTTATCGCTGGCTCAAGTCTGTCCGTCTCAACCACATAATTACCTATAAGTGTAACCATGGATCCATCATTACTACTTTTCTTATTAATTATTTTACTACTTTTCTTATTAATTATTTTACTGGTTATTTCTACCTTTCATTATGTACTACAGTTTGCATGTTTACATACCTGCTTCTTCATTCTCAGAGTCAGTCTGAGTCACTGTCACAACCTCTGTTTGATGTGAAGTATCACCAATAACCTCCAGGAGAGACTGCTGATCTCTGGGAGAGAATTTCATCAGTAAATTGATTGGTTTTGCAGCTTCCATTATTCACAAACAGTTCTTTTTAACGCGCATTAACGAGGGACTTTCCCCTTTCTAATGCACTACGTGAGGGTTTTTTCCCCATTCTTCCGTATACGCAAACAGTATTCTCTCAATTGCCCTCGCGTTACATACAAACGTAGGTCTGTCCACGTTTGACCAGCCATCTTCTAACTGCACGCTTGCATACAAGGAAGCAAGCAGAAGGTTCAAAACTTCACACAGAGGTAGAGGAAGGATAGTAGATACCTGTAATACAATTAAAAATATTTTGTCAAAGTATGACTGCTAGCACAAAACTGTTTTTTCTACGAAAGGTCCCTTTTCTCAGATCCTATCACATAATAAGATATAAGAAATATAAGAACATATAGTATCGGGAGGAGTTTTCAGCCACCTAAGCTACTTTTCCTTGTTCTACCACACTCTTCATTGAACTTCATTTCTTTTTGTAGGATTTAGTGTTGGGCATATCTTGGGCTACAATAATATCACTTTAGTTAAGGATCATGTATGTGTTTTGTTCATATTTTTACACCAAAGTGCACCCACCTAACTAAGGGAGTTTTCAGCCACCAGAGGGAGTTTTCAGCCACACCTTTTAACCCAACAATTGTGCCAACAACTTCCATTCTACACACACAATAATGATGTACTATGAATTAACTATTATATCTTCTCATTAATATTTAAGCAAACCAAATAGTAGTGGGGTTGTTTTTCATATTTTGACCAATAATCAAATACTTTCACAAAAGTGACAAAGCCATTCAATGTCTAAAATACTTCCAATGTCTACATCAGCACATGTCTCTTCAAACCATCTTCCACAGTGGCCACATTCCACCCAGTTCTCCTCAGAATCCGAACTATCTTCGGCTGTCCCACAGAGAGCACAACAAACAGACGTCACAAGTGCAACCTTACGACGCTTCGTTCCACGTTTCACTACACCAGAATCACCTGATGAAGACTGGTTGAAATGTGGCAACCCAGAACCTCCCAATGTTGAAGGATCACCAGTGGATGACAGAGGCTCACCAGTGGATGACGGAGACTCACCCGATGAAGATGGGTTGGAATTTTGCTTGCTTCTCTGTTTCCCGTACTTCTTCTGTTGAAGCTCAAGCTGCCTATTTTCCTTTCTCTTTTGCTCCTCCTCCTTCTTCCTCTCTCTTTCTTCCTGTTTTTGATGCCGGATTCTGGCTTTCTCTTTTTCCAATTCCTTGCCTTTTCCTCTCGCTCTAGTCTTTTCCTTTCCTTGTCCTCTTCTTCTTCTTTTTTCTTTCGTTCTTTTTCTTCGCAAAGTTCAATAAACTGATTTGATGTCAGGTGGCTTGGAAGCTTAGTTCGATGTGCTGTTTGCTTCCCCTTCTTACTTTTCACTTTTGGATAACATAAAATGTCTTTGAATACCGGAGAAATTGCTTTTCCAGGTTGCAATTTAAGATTTGGTGCTGGTGTCTCACTTGATGCATGCATGGAAGCTACAGAGACAGGTGTGGAAGTTACAGAGGTAGCCGTACCACTGGCCTTTGGTGGAGAAATGTTACCTTTTGTTGTAGCATCTTGCGACGATGTGGAAGTCTGGTCTGCTAGACTTTTGAGTGACTTCCATTCAAGGTACAACTCATCATGAGTGAGATCATATCCTTCATCTAGTCGGCACTGGAAACACTCAATCTGGTCCACTGTCATTGATTTTTCTAACATCTGCAGAGTTGGTGTAGATCCTGTAACATCAGGTAGATTCTCAGGTGGGTTGTCATGTGGACACTCAGGTGGACTCGGATTCTTGTCACCAGCTCCACTGTTCTGAGAGTGGTAGACAGTAGATGGTGCAAGGATATCAGCTTTAATAGCTAGCCTGTTTATAGGACAAAGACCTGTGACTCTGAAGCTGTTTACCATGGTTGACAATTTCACTGTCTTCTCCCAGGCAACTCGAAACACTTTTGCGAAATCATATTTACTCAATACATCGCCTAGGTGCTCTATCTCCCATCTTTCTACAGCCTTATCCCAGTTCTGTTTCAGAGGCTTGAAGAAGCCGACATCACATGGCTGCATACAATGTGTACAGTGAGGTGGGAGACAATAGAGTAGTACCTGATTTTCTATGGCGAGTTTAGAAACTTCCATATTGATATGAGAGCCATGTCCATCAAAAACTATGACAACTGGACGTTCAGGAGGTATTCTCTTAATAAAATGGTTGGCTAACCAACCATAGAAGAGTGATGCTGTCATCCAACCATTGTCACTGTGTCCCATGTAACTATTTGGAACACCACCATCTAAAGGGTTTTCTTTGAAGCGTTCACCTGGAAAGACGTGATAGGGTGGTATGGTTTCGCCAGCTGCATTATAGCAGACCAATGTAGTGATCTGTTGTTTATTTCCACTACTAACTTTGTTCACTTGTTTTGAACCACATGGTGCTAGCACTTTCCCAGTACGAGACATGAGAGGAAACCCACTCTCATCGCAGTTGTAGATAGCAGAGGGGCAATCAAGAATATTGTGTGATTCTAGGAAAACTTTAAAGCCAGCATACCATTGATCCAGAATGGCCGGAGTGCAAGAGAGAGCACGATACACATCCAAGGTTTGTGACTTCCTGAGTGAAATTTCAGGATGTCTTGCCATAAACCCACGAAGCCAATCCTTACCAGGACGGTTTTGTGCAAATGGGTTACGTCAACCATCTTTATCTAGAATCGCCTTGACTATCAACGTTAGATGGTCCCTTGTGCGGCCATATCCAATTGAAGACATGTGGAATACCCAGTTAACAAGCTCAGCTTCCTCTGCACCAGATAGATATGGAGAAGGGCCTGATCGAGAATTAGCAGGGATGTTGTGCTTAACTTTACTTTGTAGAGTACCTATAAAGGACAAAGGAAGTTTCATTCAACTCCATTATAACACCCTAAAACTAAGCTTAGAAGTGAAACTTACCTCTAGGAACATCATTTTTTTTGGCAGATTGCCGCACCCCCATGCCATCATTGCAATCTTTCAAGGCCTTTGTCATCATTTGTACTGACCATTTTCTGTACCTTTCCCTGGTGTTAGTTTCCCTTTGATGTAGATTTTCTTTATTATCAGACATCTGTTAGCCTGCAGACCAACTCCAGCAGCTTAACTCCAATCACAGACAGAACTATACTACAAAGTTTACACCTCCCCCTTAGCTACACACTTTCAGGGTGGACCCGACTAGTTCTGAAGCAAACGCCACTGCTTATTCACCGCCTAGCTCGGTCGAAGCCTATTACCAGCTATTAAACAATGGCTTAAATTATTTCTATATTACCATGTGACTTCACTGGATGTCTATTTAGAACATCTGCGCTCTAGTTCAGAGGATAAAATTAAAAAAGTTGCGAGGTGGCTGAAAACCGACCCTGGCTGAAAACTCCCCCGTTACTATATAGGATATATATATAAGATATAAAAAACATAAGATAAATAAGTCCTGAGTTTTCAGTTAGTAAATTCATGACGAATGGACCTACACTATGCAAGTTATGTGTGGGATAAAAAGTAGATAGAAACATGCCATATACAATATCCTGGGGGAAAATCATAGCTGCCGGATCGCTACGTTTGCGAAGGATTCAAAGGGGTTCCAAATCAGCTCAAGACACTGTTTGTGATACAAAGAAGCTGCTAAAATGTGATTTACACTTTATTTTGCAAGATGCAGTCAGCATTGTGCCAAAGTGGAAGTGGGTGTAATGTGTGTGAAAAATATTATTGTATCTTTAGTAATAAAGCTTGAGAGGAGAGATGAAAACTTGGTTATTTGTACTCAACTCACACTGCGTTTCATGGCGTTTGTGACACAACCATCCACCCCACGTATGCGTATGTCACAAGCTCCCGTGACAAGCAATTTCCTCTGTGACATGCTCCGTCGATTGTCTGTTTTATAGTCTGTACTTACTAGGCAAGGTTGATGGGTTTATAATCAAACTTGGGAATGCATCATCATCTCCATGAATAACATAAAAAATAAAAAAACAGGCGTTTTATTTCGTGGTTCTGTGCAAATAAGAAACATGGTGTGTATTTTTATCCAAAACAAACACAAATATGGATCTACAGGCAGTATTGGAGGCTCTTTCTGATATTGAGAATGACTTTGAAAGTGACAGTGAACTAGATGATGTGGAAGAAGATGAACTAGATGATATCGGAAGAAGATGAACTAGATGATGTGGAAGAAGATGGCCTGGAGGATGCGCTCCCTGAAGAAATGGAAGATGCTAATTGCAGCAGTAGTGTAGATGAGACTGATGGAGAAATGGATGTGGAAACTGGCCATACGAGTGGAAATTCTTCAAGTGGGCTTGTCAGGTGCAAAGAAGTTGACAACATTATGAGCCCCACCGAGCGTTTGTACACAGAAACTCCTGGTTCAAATTTGCCAGATGATGATGTTGAGCCCAAGGATATTTCTTCACCTGTTCTTTGCAGACGAGATTTTTGACCTAGTAGTGTGTGAAACAAATATTTATGCACAAATTCTGATCGTAAACAGGCCACTGCTCAGGCCACTTGCTCAGGCTCAGTGTACTACTGTCAGACTTGCTCTGACCACCCACCTCTACATCCAGAAGAGTGCTTCAAAGAGTACCACACAGCCAAGATCCTGAAGAAACCAAGAGCAACACAGTGAACTCATGACTATATTGTTATTCAATGACTATAATAAATTATTGTTATTCAATTATCTTCTTATAAAACATTGTACTTGATCTAGCAAGGTATTCAAATGGACTTTTGCTGTTATTATTGCTGACAATCTTGTTCTTGTAGCTAGATAGCAGGTAAGTTTTAGTACACACAATGTAACAAAAATAGCTCCCACCAACCTAAATTGCCAATCATATAGCTACCACACAGCATACAGACAAATCTAGCATACTTTGCATAGTCTAAGCAGCCGACTAACATACAAAAATTGCGTAGAAGCTACCATGACTAGTTTCTAAACAAAGGTATAACAATAGCGTCAATACGATGGGTTTTTTTAAACTGGCTATCGAATACTTACAGTTTGCTGAGATAACCAATGTTCCCTGGATGTGTCTCTGTTGTTTGGTCAATTTTGGAGTAGTAAATATGCCGTAGCAGCAACTAACAACAGACCGTTTCTTCCCCATGCGATCGCACAAGGTTTAAAAAAACAATGCCGCACCCAGATGGTTGCTTCCGGTTTGAGACGTACGATTATTGTGACGTTTTCAATTGACGCCGCGTAAGTGCTAGTCTCTGAGGCAGTTATTGTGAGTGACCCTAACCCTGACTGAGGACACTCCATCCATAGCTGTGACCACCGAGTGCTTAATGAATATGAGTAGTGAAGAAGGAGGATGTTGTTAATTGTTTGTCAACCACCAGAAGCTAGAGAATATACTAATGAGACCACATTATAATAATTCTGATTACCATTCAGCAAACAATGAACGATCTGATTGGCAGAACGTTGGAGACAGAAGGCCACCCGAAATGCCCTTACAAGGTCATTTCAGCCAGAGGCTGATGTGTGAAGATGTCATCAGCTGGATTATTATAAAAGAGGTGGAGTTAGTCTAGGTAATACTAGAACTGAAGTTGTAAATATGAACTGTACTTTTGAGTATTACTGAGTTGTATTGGACGGCACACCTCTCGTTTGTGCCTTATTTACACCTATTCTCATAAGTTGCTAGTGTAACAGTGTTAATTACTAACTATCATTACTCATTATCTGACCTTTGGATTGTTGTTGTTTTTGTATCTCTTCTAGATGCCCATATAAGTACATGCAAGGGGGTAATTTCTGGGGGGGCTGGGGCATGCCCCCCCCCCCCCCCCCCCAACTTTTGGCCCAAACAAGTTTTCTAAGGGAGTTTACGCAAGCTGTTGAAGGTGTTGACTAACAAGTTATAGCACATTCATAATTGTAATTGGTGCTAGATAGAACAACACCCATAGAATAACCCATAATATTGGTAAAAACAACAACTTTGTTCCCTAATCGGTTCAATACATGTGACCAGTTCATACTTGCCAACTTTCCATAAGTTAATTCCGGGACATTTCCGACGCGAATTTCCGACCACGCCCCCTCAATAGCATGCGCGTTTCCCTGTCCCCATGATGTTATTATTTACCCTGTATTTCCTGTATTCCATGCTTATTCCATGCTTATTTACATTGTAAATCCATTTCATTATATTTGTTTTATTTATATTGTTTTATTTATACCTTTCTTGCCTATCCCCTGAAATTCCTGAAATTCTTTCCCTTTCACCACCCCTACACCTTTTTTTTTATTTTTAATTTTTTATTTCATAACTTTTTTGTAACATTAAATTTTGAAACAAAGCATATAATTATAGCAAATTGAAAGAGCTATAACTTGGTATATGAATCAGCTCTATTGAAGTAGGCAAACAAAAGTCTATGTCTACAACAGTAAAAAAGTCACTAACATTAACAACAGAGATCCATCCAGGAGCGACTTTTGTCTCTACTCCATAGGATTTTGATTGATAGCGAGTCTGCAGTAGATGGCTGTGCAGCTTTCCACCGAAGAAGAGCATCCGGAAGCTATAGGGACGGTCACAGTGAAGTAAAGTCTTCATTGTCCAAAAATATATATAATTATATTTTTGCTGCCGTGACCAGTTCGGAATCACGTGCTACCTGGCATTTTTCTTTGATTTTGAGAGAATGTACTAATGAGACCACATTATGATAATTCTGATTAAACAATGAACGATCTGATTGGCAGAACCTTGGAGACAGAAGGCCACCCGAAATGCCCTTACAAGGTCATTTCAGGAGTGCCCAGCCAGAAGCTGATGTGTGATGATGTCGTCAGCTGGATTATTTAAAAGAGGTGGACTGTCAAGAGTTAGTCTAGGTAATACTAGAACCGAAGTTGTAAATATGAACTGTACTTTTGAGTAATACTGGACGGCACACCTCGTTTGTGCCTTATTTACACCTATTCTCATAAGTTGCTAGTGTAACAGTGTTAATTACTAACTACCATTACTCATTATCTGACCTTTGGATTGTTGTTGTTTTTGTATCTCTTCTAGATGTCCATATAAGTATATGCAGGGGAGTAATATCTTTCGCGCAACCCCTGGTAAAAAAATTAAATCTGTAGCTCCGTTCGTGAGCGATGTTGAGTTCGTGCCCCTGTAGGCGCTTATGGCGGTAAGAGTGTTTTAATCCGTCAAAATGGCATTCTCTCTTCTGCTTCTTTGCCATTTTGCTGAGATTGCAATGCAAAAGCTGGTTGGGAAGTTTCACATGAGTGCCACACCTCCAATCGAAACGTTGTTTGGCAAACCCACTGTTGCCGTAATTTGTTTATCTGAAGTTTTTCTCTCCTAAAAAGTGTCCTTTTTGTTGCTTTATGAGTGTTAAAGGACTAAACAAAACATGCTTGGGACTGCAGTGGCCATCTAAGCGAGTGGAAGCGCAAGGTTCGCGTAGCTGTAAATTCCGGGACATTACCGGGACAAGGGATAATGCCCAAAATTCTGGGACTGTCCCGGCCATTCCGGGACGGTTGGCAACTCTGCGGCAGTTAGTGTATGTCAAGAATAACAGCCTGACAACTCAACCACCAAACAAGCCTCAGACCATACCATGGAACTAACACAGGATCATTTTAGCTGTTAGGATCATTTTGACATTTATATAGTTCATGTATCTCATTGGTTCATTTTGATTTTGCCATGACAGCAGTGGAGTGCCTATAATAAGTAAGCCTTATGTTGAGTTGCTATAAACCTAATGTGCTGTTAACCATTATTCGGAATACATGTACTAAGTAATATAAGAGTGAACCCTAACAGTGTAGCAGGCCATTATATTGAGAAATTAGCTAGTGCTGCAGAGTGAATCATGCCTAAAAGACAAGCCTCCCTGTTAAGTTTTTGTCAAAGTCCAATTAAGAGACAAAGGGAGTCTGAGGAGAAGGCTGATGATCAAGCCCAAGGATCTGATAGCCAAGATGTACAGGTTGAAGAAAACACAGAAGAATCTGAACAGGTACGTCTGTCATAATCCATCACATGATAGCAACATTAAGCCTCTCAATTTTTATGCATCTCAGCCTCTGATGTCATCTCAGCCTCTGATGTCAGTGAATCCTTATTAAACAATCATACATTGACAGACCCTGTTGTTGTAGTTGTTTTTGCAAAATTAGACTTTGACTCAAGCTACAAGTACTTTTGATATTTCTCAGGAGCAACAACAAGAAGCCAGTAGAATATCCCTGACTCTGGATACCCTTCCTCAAGTTCCCTACCAGCCAAATACCCTAAAAGCAAGATGGGTCATCAACGAGCATTCCAACCAGCCTGGTACCCGCAATTTTCACAAGTCCAGATTGAAGGCCCTCATCCTCTTCCCTCGATGACAGAACCTCTAACATCAATGGACAACATTTGCAATTAGTTGAACTTGAGCTAGCTGATGCTTTCTGTTTGTCCACTTGGGTACACTAACGGCCACTGCTACTCATTTTAATCACAAAGATGGCCAAACTAACTATTAATAAGAAAAGAGAGAGAGAAGGGAGAGAAAAAAATAGGGGGATTCCATATTTCCTAGGATATTAGGAATGGGGATGCCAAATTTCCTGGGAGGATTCCATATTTCCTAGGATATTTGGAATGGGGATACCAAATTTCCTGGGATGCCAGATTTCCTGTGACACCGGTGTAACGGTCTGAGATTGTACCCAGTCTCAAAATGTATTTCGTTATTCTGCGCATGCGCTAAATCGAGGTAACAATTTCAGACTGCATGGGGCTGGTCTGAAGTTGTATCGGACTGCTAATGTTCTAGTAGGATTATAGCGCTGTAGTTTACCATAATCTCATATCATAAAGACAAACATGTTTTCATGTCAACCCCTCTCTCTCCCACTAACAAAAAAACATATTATAGCTGCATGGGGCTCGTCTGAAGTTGTATCCAGTGAAATTGTATCCGACTGCTAATGTTCTAGTAGGATTATAGCGCTGTAGTTTACCATAATCAAACAGTTTTCATGTCCACCCCTCTCTCTTCCACTAACCAAAAAACATATTATAGCTGCATGGGGCTGGTCTGAAGTTGTATCCAGTCTGAAATTGTATTCGACTGCTAATGTTCTAGTAGGATTATAGCGCTGTAGTTTACCATAATCTCATAAAAACAAACAGTTTTCATGTCAACCCCTCTCTCTCCCACTAACAAAAAAACATATTATAGCTGCATGGGGCTGGTCTGAAGTTGTATCCAGTCTGAAATTGTATCCCACTGCTAATGTTCTAGTAGGATTATAGCGCTGTAGTTTACCATAATCTCATAAAGACAAACATGTTTTCATGTCAACCCCTCTCTCTCCCACTATATAACCCAAAAAAACATATTATAGCTTGCTCACTCATTAAAAACCCAACATCAAAATTTGGTGCTCAGAATTGTAGATAATCTACAATTCATGTTAAACACTTCAAACTGCATATACACATTATTTACAATGTTTACATAAAAACGGAATGTTATCTTCCACAACTTTCGGCACTTTCTCACAGTCACGGTGAAACCAGTCCACGACACTGGTTACATTCGATCATAAACCTCTTGTTAGTGTATGGCTGACGACAGTGACAGAACACCTCAACTACTTCCTGTTGGCAGAATATATCGTGTGACCTTGGTTGTGCACTTCCTGGAAAGGGTGACAGCTCTCCCTGTTTGAAGCATTCGGACAAGTGACAACGCATGAGTTCCTGGTCCCACAAACAATCCTGCGGTGAAACAGAATGGCACAGAGCAGTTGCTGTAGATATTGCAAATAGTCCACAGTCTGAGCTACCCACTTGTCTCTGCATATCAGCCCACTTCAGTGTCATCTTTCCGTTTGATGGGTACAGCATGAAAGCAAGTTGTCTAAGGAACTAATTTTTGTATGACATGCTCGTTGAACAGTTTAAGGAGTAATATATCACAATGGTGTCTTTAGCACAACTAATGTTACTAACAGTCAACCAATGATTGCCTGAAATATTTAGGATTTGAATGAAGTCCTTGTCTGGTGTACCAACCATTTGACACTCCTCTGTAGACAATAACTATATGCATGTCACTACGTATGACCCTTTACCCGTTTGATGTCCCCTTACCTCGCGCCTGCTCAGTAACACACATTCAGTTGATGTACGCATTTCATGCTAACAAGATCTATTTTGTATCCTCTTTGATCCAGCGTTGAAATGGTGCATGGCACTTATCTATGCGTACATCAACTCTGCTAGTATAGCCTTCGGTAGCCACTAGACCCCACCAGCAAGAGTACTGGCTAGGGGATCGTGCTTTCCCGAAGACTACCCCAATTGTCGCCCATCAACCTAATGGCAGTCAATTGCCCGTACCCCGGATGCGACTTCGTCACCCCTGATGGGATGGACCCAGCAGTGGTGGCCGCCCTGCTGAACGGCCATATGCTTGTGCACAGCCAGGCGACCCGAACCAAACCAACACCCGTCCGCCGCCCAGAAGTCACGGCCGGTGGGACGACTGAGAGCTGGCATTACTTCCTGAGCAGGTGGAGAGCGTATTCGCTAGCCGTCCATCTGGCCGGTCCAGACATCGCGATTCAGCTACTTGAATGCCTGGAGCCCAACCTCAGACGTGACGTCACGCGTAATATCGTCGATCCTTTACCTATCGAACAACATTCCGAAGTGGAACTCCTGGCAGCCATCAAAGCCCTTGCCGTCCGGGAGGAAAATCCGAAGGTGGCCCGCGTCGCCCTATCCCGTATGGTACAGGACCGTGGTGAGTCAATAAGATCTTTTGCAGCCCGACTCCGTGGCCAGGCGGAGGTGTGTGTGTTTACCAAGAAGTGTTCTGGTTGTGATATGATAAACAACCAGGGAGAGCAGAGAGTGGCTGATCAGTTGTGTGTGGGGCTAGCGGATCCCGATATTCAGGAAGACCTCCTCAAGGACACCAACCAGGCCATGACGGTAGAAGAGACGATCCGTTTCGTCGAAGTGAGAGCCGCAGGTAAGCGGTCCGCGGCCGCCATCACAACACCCACCTCGACGAACACCCTTGATGATAGCACGGACCTCGATGACGCCCTGCTCAGTGGCTACAGGCGGCAACAGCGCCCCAGCACGCCACAACTACCACCAAGTGTCACCAAGACCAGACCCAACCGCCTGCCCACCCCACACAGAGGGCAACCCACCCAAACCAAGCAACTCACCAACCAGAAAGCCACCTGCTGCTTTTGCGGCAACCAAGGCCACGGTGAGAGGGCCCGCACTGCGATCCGTCGCACCCAATGCCCTGCATTCGGCTCCACCTGCACGGCGTGCAACCGTCCAAACCATTATGCCCATCTCTGCTGGCTCAAGCTAGCTGAGAAGGAGAGCGCCATATCGGAACAGGTAGCCAACATGTCCGAGGGCACCCTCCCCCACCAGTCATGGGACTCGGGCACCAACCAGTGGATCCAGCGCAGATCCCCACCCCAACCCAACATAGAGGTGACCGTGTCAACCCACAGAGAAGACTATCTCGCCCATGGACACACACTTCGGGAAGAGAGACACAACCTCTCCACGACAGCTCTAGCCGACACAGGCTGCCAGAGCTGCCTGGCAGGCCCACAACTGCTCACCGGCCTCAACCTGCAACAAGCTGACCTCATCCCGGCTACGCTCCTCATGAGCTCAGCTAGCGGGAACAGCCTCCCCATAATAGGGGCTGCTCTTCTGCGAATCAGATCTCGCCATTCCAACCGAGACACAAGGCAGATGGTCTACTTTTCCCCACTCGCCACTAAGCTGTACCTGAGCCTGACAACTTGTTCCGACCTTGGGCTGATCGCGAAGGGGTTCCCCCTCTGCACGTCGACACCACCTACGGGAAACGGCACGAGTGCATGGGCGACCCCTGATCGGCCACTGTCGCAAGCCCAGGACCTGCTAACCAGAACAGGGGACCTGCAGACCAGACCCATCCACCATGTGTCCAGACCCCCCCAGATGACGACCACAGCGGACCTGCAGGCGAGACCCCCACCCCCAACCACACCCTTGGTGAGTCAAACCACACCTCTCATACAACGTGCATGCTCATGCCCAACCAGGGCACCACCCCCAGACAGACCCACCTCCCTACCTTTCCCTGGCACCGAAGAAAACCGCCACAGACTTGAACGTCACTTGCTGGACCTATACTCAGCGAGTGCGTTCAATGTCTGTGAGCACCAGCCCCTCCCCATGATGTCTGGCCCCCCCCTATCCCTGAGCATCGATCCCAACGCTGTCCCCAAACCCTGCCACACCCCCATTGCCATCCCCATTCATTGGCAAGACGAGGTGAAGGCAGGCCTCGACCGGGATGTTCGCCTTGGCGTGCTAGAGAGGGTCCCCCTGGGTACACCCGTCACTTGGTGCCACCGCATGGTGATATGCACCAAGAAGAACGGGTCGCTCAGGAGGACCATCAACTTCCAACCCCTGAACAAGCATGCTACACGGGAGACACACCACTGCCCATCTCCGTTCCACCAAGCTCGAGCCATTCCACGCCGAACCAAGAAGACCATATTCGACGCGTGGAATGGCTACCACTCAGTTGCACTCTCCAAGGAAGACCGCCACTTTACCACGTTTATCACCCCATGGGGTAGATATCGCTATCTCACCGCCCCCCAAGGTTACATCGCCTCGGGTGATGCCTACACGGCCAGGTACGATGCCCTCGTCGCCACCGTGATGTCAAAGACCAAATGCATCGACGATGCACTACTGTGGTCTAACGACATCACGGGGGCATTCCACCAAGCGACTGAGTGGCTCCACATCTGTGCCGTGAACGGTATCACCCTAAACCCACGCAAGTTTCGCTTCGCCGAAGACACCGTGGAATTTGCTGGATTCACCATCACTCCCACGGAGGTCAAACCAGCGGACAAATACCTGCAATCAATCACCGACTTCCCCACCCCAGCCAGCATCACAGACATCAGGGCATGGTTCGGGCTTGTAAACCAAGTTTCTTACACCTTCGCGATGACCACGGCGATGCAGCCGTTCCGGGCCCTCCTCAAACCTACCACACCATTCGAATGGACGAGTGACCTTGCCGAGGCTTTCACAGCCTCCAAGAAGCACATCTGCGAGCGCATCAGGGTCGGTGTTGAGATCTTCGACAAGGACCGCCCAACCTGCCTGGCCACCGATTGGAGCAAGGGCGGGATCGGGTTCTGGCTGCTTCAAAAACACTGCCAGTGCCCGTCCCGTGACTTGTTCTGCTGCCGAGAGGGTTGGCGCGTCACCCTAGTGGGCTCGCGCTTCACCCATGCTGCAGAGTCACGATACGCCCCCGTGGAGGGCGAAGCTCTTGCTGTTGCCGACGCTCTGGACAAGGCTCGCCACTTCGTCCTCGGGTGCAGCGACCTCGTTGTAGCAGTGGACCATAAGCCACTGCTCAAGCTCTTCGGGGATCGCTGCCTCGAGGACATCCCGAATCCACGCCTGCGCAACCTGAAGGAAAAAACGCTCCGCTATCGGTTCCGGATGATGTACATCCCTGGCGTGAGAAACCACACCAGCGACGCCCTCTCACGCCACCCATCCGGGACCCGAACACCACCACGACTTCACCTCCCCGATGACCTCCAATCACCCAACCCAGCCTGCCCAGCAAGCTCGCACTCAACCCTCGCCATCCACGAAGACGACGGACTCCAGCCCGCAATCTGTGCTGCCATATCCACCATCCCTATCAGTTGGGAACAACTGCAAGTTGCCACCACAGCCGACCCCACCATGCAGGACCTAATATATTATGTCGAAGAAGGCCCCCCGGACAGCAGGCACATGCTACCCGCCTCCATCAGGTCATTCTTCCCCATAATCAACAGCCTATACATCGTAGACGATGTGGTATGTTACGGAGACCGCGTGGTGATACCAGCTGCCTTACAAGCAACGTGTCTATCTGCCCTCCATGCTGCACACCAGGGCACAAGTGGAATGACTGCCAGGGCCTCGTCATCTCTTTACTGGCCAGGACTCACCTCAGACATCGCGGCCACCAGAAACGGCTGCCCCATTTGTAACGGCAATGCCCCATCACAGCCCGCAATGCCCTCCACAACACCTGAGGAGCCAGAGTACCCCTTCCAGCACATCTGTGCGGATTTCTTCCATCACGAGGGATCCGCATATCTTGTGCTGGTCGACCGGTACTCTGGCTGGCCCATCGTCGCCCCCGCCGTCAACGGAGCCTCTGGCCTGGCCAACATCCTCCGCAGCACGTTTGCCACCTTCGGCATACCCACGTCTCTCACATCAGACGGCGGACCCGAGTTTGCGTCCCACTCCACCAGGGAGCTACTCTCCAACTGGGGCGTCCACCATAGGATCTCCTCTGCCTATAACCCCCACTCGAACAACCGGGCAGAGACAGGCGTCAAAACAATGAAGCGTCTGATTGCAGGGAACACAGGCCCCGGAGGATGTCTACAGTCCCCCTTCTACAAGGCAATACTTCAATATCGAAATAGCCCCAGCCCAGACACTAAGATGTCCCCGGCCATGAGCCTGTACGGTCGACCCATCCGAGACCTGCTCCCCGGCATACCTGCCCAGCTCCGACCACCTATGGACTCGGACAACCGGCTCCGCCAAAGAGAGCTGGCACTATCACACCGCCAATCCCTCGGCCGAGCAAGATGGGATGAACACACAGGCGGCCTCTCCCCCCTTCGTCGTGGTGACCATGTATTCGTCCAAAACCAAACGGGCCGCCACCCGACGAAGTGGGACAAGACGGGAGTGGTCGTCGAAGTCATGCAATACCACCAATACCAGGTGAAGATGGACGGCAACGGACGACTCACCATGCGAAACCGCCGCTTCCTCCGTCGACAGACTACTGGCCCACCACCACCAGACTACCCGTTCCATCGAAGCCTCCCCGACCACTACCACCCAACCCCCTCGGCCCCACCTACCCAAAACAACCCCCCCAAACCACCTGATCCACCCATTACCCCCCCATCCTCTATCCCCCCTCAGATCCACCCTCAAACCCCGATGCAGCCACCTCAGCCAGCTCCGATGAGACTGCCTCCCCCGACACCACCGACCCTGCCACAGCAAACACCGAACGTCCAGCCTCACCAACCGGTCCTCATCACCCCTGCCGACCGACGTTCATACGCCTCTGTAGCCGGAACCCCAACTTCCCCCCATCGCCACGTCAAAGCCAACCCGAAAAATGTGGCCATGATCCCCACACCCTCCTTCCCGCCGACCCCCCCACCCGGCCCTCGTCGAAGTGAGAGAGAGGCAAAGCCAATCAAACGATACCCTAACTACGAATAACTTCTCAGCCCTCATGGCATTCGGACTTGGGGGGAGATAGACAATAACTATATGCATGTCACTACGTATGACCCTTTACCCGTTTGATGTCCCCTTACCTCGCGCCTGCTCAGTAACACACATTCAGTTGATGTACGCATTTCATGCTAACAAGATCTATTTTGTATCCTCTTTGATCCAGCGTTGAAATGGTGCATGGCACTTATCTACTCTGGCTAAAACACACATACTGACTGGCAGCCTCCGATGTCTTTGACCTGACAAGAGAGTAAGGATTGCGCATGATCAATATGCTCATCGGCCAACCAGGTAACTTTCCGAAGAATATTTCTGGAGAGGGAGGGGATGTCCTTGCTTTGATGGGCTGGTTTCAATACATCCACAGGACCAACCTTGCGAATTTTTGGTCCAGTATCCTTTGTGATATACACATCTGCCTTGCGTTTAGTTGACTGAGTAGTAGTGTCCTGGGAAGACACATCCGGAAATGACTTCTCGGGTGAACTGTGTGTTGGAATCTTCACAGGTTTTCTGCTACTATCCGAAGTAACCTGTGTGTTGATGGAATCTTTGGTGATTTTGAGGGCTGTTGAATAAAGGTCGCTGGTGCTGTGTGGTTTGACCTGGTCATAAGGAACTAGACAATACTTACCTATAGTAGAAACCTATGTATGCACATCACTACGCACGGACCTTTACCCTGTTGATGACCCCTTACCTCGTGCATGCTTATTGACATACATTCAGTTGATGCACACATCTCATGCCTGCAATATCAATATTCAATCCTCTTGAATCGGCAACGAGACAGCGTACTACGCTTAACTATGTGTGCATCAACTGACCAAGTGTAGTCCCTGTTAGCTACTACATCCCACCAGCAAGAGTGCTGTCTAGGGGATCGATCGTTTTCGGCGCCATTCTAATTATCGCCCCCCACCTCATGGCAGTGAACTGCCCCTACCCGGGATGCGACTTCGCCACACCAGAGGGGATGACCCCAGAGGTGGTAGCCGCCCTCCTCAACGGCCACATGCTGATCCACAGTCAGGCAGCCAGAACAAAGCCAACCCCGGTCCGCCGACCAGAGATAGTGGCCGGGGGAACCACCGAGGGGTGGCATTACTTTCTCACCAGATGGAGCGCATATTCACAAGCCATCCACCTGGTCGGCGCTGACGTAGCAATCCAGTTGCTCGAGTGCCTGGATCCTAAACTTCGCCGTGACATCACTCGCAACATAGTGGGACCTTTACCAATCGAGGAGCACACCGAGGCAGACCTCCTGGCAGCCATCAAGGCCCTCGCAGTGCAGGAAGAGAACCCTAAGGTGGCTCGGGTCGCACTCTCCCGGATGGTCCAGGATCGGGGTGAACCAGTACGATCATTTGCAGCTCGACTCCGCGGTCAGGCGGAGGTTTGCAGATTCGTGATGAAGTGCACAGGATGTGACGTCATTAACAACCAAGGAGAACAGAGGGTCACTGACCAACTCTGCATCGGCCTGGCCGATGCAGATATACAAGAAGATTTCCTGAAGGACCCAAATCAACAAATGCCTGTGGAGGAAACGATAAGATTTGTCGAGGTGAGGGCCGCAGGCAAGCGGTCCGCGGTCACCATCACAACACCCACCTCGACAAGCGCCCTCGATGAGGAGACAGACCAGGAAGATACCCTCCTCAGTGGCTACAGGCAACAGCAACGCCCGCCCACGCCACGCTCGTCAGCAAGAGCCACCCCCATCAAACCAAACCGCCCACAGATCTCCACACCACGGGCGTCACCACGGACCCAGCCCACCCCAAACAGAGGGCAAGCCAACATTGCCAGGCCAGCCAACAACCCAAAGGCCACATGTTGCTTCTGTGGCCACCAAGGCCACGGAGAGAGGGCACGCACCGCTATCAGACGAACACAGTGCCCCGCATTCGGCTCCACCTGCTCTTCATGCAGCCGCCCCAATCATTACGCCCACCTGTGTTGGCTTAAACTGGCAGAGAGGGAGAGTGCGGTCTCGGAACATGTCAACACCATGTCCGAGGGCATCCTCCCTCATCAATCCTGGGACTCCGGAGCCCAACAGTGGACCCAACGCCGCTTCCCGCCCCAACCAATCTTCGAGGTAACAGTGTCAACCCACAAAGAGGACTACCGAACCCATGGCCACACACTGAGGGAGGAGAGACACCGACTAGCCACCACCGCCATGGCCGACACAGGCTGCCAGAGTTGTCTGGCAGGCCCACTACTCCTGACGGGCCTCAACCTCCGGGAAGCCGACCTCATCCCTGCCACGCTCATGATGAGCTCCGCCAGCGGGAACAACCTACCCACCCTCGGGGCTGCGCTCCTCCGGATCAGATCCTGCCACTCAGACCGCGAGACCAGGAAGATGGTCTATTTCTGCCCATTGGCGACTAAGCTGTACCTGAGTCGATGATGCACTACTCTGAGTCGATGATGCACTGCTCTGGTCGGACGACATCACGGAAGCTTTCCACCAGGCGACTGAGTGGCTCCACATCTGTGCCGTGAATGGCATAACCCTGAACCCGCGCAAATTCCACTTTGCAGAAGACACAGTGGAGTTTGCCGGGTTCACTGTGACCCCGTCAGAGGTACGCCCAGCCAACAAGTACCTATCGTCTATCACGGATTTCCCCACCCCCACCAGCATCACTGACATACGTGCCTGGTTTGGCCTAGTCAATCAGGTGTCATACACCTTCGCAATGACAGCGGCCATGCTCCCATTCCGAGCCCTTCTCAAGCTCTCAACCCCGTTCACATGGACTGACGAGCTGGCCAAAGCATTCGCCGCCTCCAAGCTACACATCTGCGAGCGCATCAGGGTCGGTGTCCGAATATTCGACAAGGATCGCCCAACCTGCCTGGCGACCGACTGGAGCAAGGACGGGATCGGGTTCTGGCTGTTCCAAAAACACTGCCGGTGCCCATCCCTTGACTTGTTCTGCTGCCAGGACGGTTGGCGCGTCACCCTGGTGGGCTCGCGCTTTACCCACCCAGCGGAGTCTCGCTATGCCCCGGTGGAAGGAGAGGCCCTAGTGGCAGCTGATGCTCTCGACAAGGCCCGCCACTTTGTCCTCGGGTGCAGGGATCTCGTTGTAGCAGTGGACCACAAACCACTGCTAAAGCTCTTCGGTGATCGCTGCATCGAGGACATCCCAAACCCACGCCTCCGAAACATCAAGGAGAAGACCCTCCGCTACCGGTTCCGGATGGTGTACATCCCCGGCGTGAGAAACCACACCAGCGATGCCCTCTCACGCCACCCATCTGGGACTCGGACACCTCCAACGCTCCACCTCCCCGATGATATCGCAGTCCCCAGCCCAGCCTGCCCAGGGAGCCCCAGCTCATCCATCGAGGCAATCCACTGCGCCACCCCCCCTCTCCACGAGGACGACGGCCTCCCGTCCGCAGTCTGTTCGGCGATATCCACAATCCCCATCAGTTGGGAACAACTCCAGGTTGCCACCACCTCAGACACCACCATGCAGGACCTGATGTTCTAGATCGAGGACGGGCCACCCGATACCAGGCACATGCTACCGACAGCCATTCGGGCCTACTTCCCCATCATCCACATCCTCACCATCATTGACGGCGTCATATGCTATGGGGAACGCGTCGTCATTCCTGCTTCCCTCCGACCCACCTGCCTCGCAGCCCTCCATGCCGCACACCAAGGAACCAGTGGCATGACGGCCCGAGCAACATCCTCCCTATACTGGCCAGGCCTGACAACTGACATCGCGGCCACCAGAAACAACTGCACCACATGTCACAGCAATGCCCCATCCCAGCCCGCAATGCCCTCAACGACACCCGAGGAGCCAGAGTACCCCTTCCAGCACATTTGTGCGGATTTCTTCCACCACGAGGGATCCGCATATCTTGTGCTGGTCGACCGGTACTCTGGCTGGCCAATCGTTGCCCCCGCCACCAATGGAGCCACAGGCCTCGCCATCATCCTCCGTGACACCTTTGCCACATTTGGCATCCCTGCCTCCCTCACCTCCGACGGCGGGCCCGAATTTGCCTCCCACTCCACCAGAGAGCTGCTGACCAACTGGGGCGTCCACCACCGTGTCTCATCCGCGTACAACCCGCACGCCAACAATTGGGCTGAGACCGGGGTGAAGACGATTAAACGCCTAATTGCTGGCAACACCGGCCCAGGCGGGTCCCTCCAATCACCATTTTTCAAGGCCCTCCTCCAATATCAGAATTGCCCCAGCCCGGACACCAAGATGTCACCGGCCATGTGCCTCTTCGGCCGTCCCATCAGAGACTTGCTCCCCGGCATACCTGCCAGACTCAGGCAGCCAGCGGAAAACGACACATGCCTGCAACACCGGTACCAGGCACTCTCCTGCCGCCAATCACTGGGCCGAGCACGATGGGACGAGCACTCCCGCGGCCTCTCCCCCCTTCGTTGCGTCTTCATCCAGAACCAAACAGGCCGTCACCCAACGAAGTGGGACAAAACTGGGGTGGTCGTGGAAGTACTCCAGTACCACCAATATCAGGTACGAATGGACGGCAACGGCCGACTGACGATGCGGAATCGTCGTTTCCTCCGCCGACAGAACAGCCCCCCATCGCCACCGGACGACCCGCTCAAGCGACGTCTGCCGGACCACCTAGCTCCAACGCAGCCAGTACCGCCTGCACTTCCACCCATCCCCAATCCCCCCACTCCACCAATCCCATTCCACTTACCACCTACCCCCCAACCCCTGCCCCACCCCAGATCCATCCTCCAACCCCGATGCGCCCTCCAGCCCAGACACCGAGCCAGCAACCACCACTCCTCACCACACCCGCCAACCAGCGCTCTTACGCCTCGGTAGCCGGTACCCCGACGCCCCCACATCGCCCCATCCAAACCGACCCCAAAAACCTTGCCAAGATACCCACCCTCTCCCTCCCCAAGACTCCCACCCCTGCCCCTGGGACCAGAAGGAGCAAGAGAGGACCAAAGCCCATAGCACGATACGGACAGACATCTACTAACTAACTAACTCAGTCCCCCTGACGTCGGACTTGGGGGGAGATAGACAATACTTACCTATAGTAGACACCTATGTATGCACATCACTACGCACGGACCTTTACCCTGTTGATGACCCCTTACCTCGCGCATGCTTATTGACATACATTCAGTTGATGCACACATCTCATGCCTGCAATATCAATATTCAATCCTCTTGAATCGGCAACGAGACAGCGTACTACGCTTAACTAGGAACCTTCACCTTAAGGGGTTTCCCAGTCTCGGGATGTGCAATTGATATTCGTTGATTGCTGTCGATCTCAAGAATTGTGTAAAGAGCAAAGTAAACAGAAGATATAAATAACATGCATATTAAAACAATGTTATTACTATTACCTAAATATATAATTTTACACCATCATTTATACCAGGCGGAATATAAGCCACAATGTAGCTATAGGAGAGTTACTCGATTACAACCAAACTTTGTGTATCTATAGTTTCATGCCTGGAAGTTGTATTTCTTCATTGCCTATGTAAGTTTAGCAGTCAATTATAATAGCCTTTCATAATTTTGTTTACTGGCTATTTACTGGCAAAAATATGATGCAACTCTATTTTCTTTTTGTCTTCATCGAAATTTCAGATGTAATAATTTCTGCGATTTCTGCGGGTAAGGGATTATCAGAGAAGTAGAATTCAGTGGTGCGTACTTTATATATAGTCGTTTTGCATAAACAAATCTTATAAGTCATTTTCTTTGGAATGGCCGATCAGCGTTTCACAAGATTCTACCGCAGGTGCTAGTAGGTTGGCGTCAACAATAAAAGATCTCTGATTCACTCAGTGGCAGCTCTGAGTTCTCCCACCAGCGAAACGAGAAAAGAAAAGTAAGTCGATACAACTTTAGAAGAATTGTTAGGTTATCTTTGTTAGTGTGCACTATGTCTAGGAACCATATATTTAGACCAATATGCTCCGAGGCGCAAATTTAGGCAGATTGATGAGGACATACGCTATTTGAGAACATACGCTATTTGAGTATCAAGTTATATCTGCTATCGTCGGCAGCATGCAAATGCATGAACAATATAATGGCTATTGGCCCTAAAGAAAATACCATATTTCCTTGAATGGGATCCGCGGAAGGTATTTGTTTCAGTCTAGCCGCAATGCGGACAGAAAATGTGGGAGGAAGCAATACAAGGGTGTCTGCAATTTTAACAAGCAAGTTGGTTATCCGTGCATGCGGGCATCAATCATGACCAAGTGAGTATTAAATAGTGGTGCTAGAGTGTATCTTTGGTGTGATCAACAGAACCGTCAGTTTTTCTCACTAGTCAGAGTCATCCTCGATAGCTGCTTCATTAGCATCAAGTTCTTCATCATCGCTGGTGAGAAAAGATCTCCAGCGATATCTGACTCTGGTTCCAGCTCCATTGTTGCTGTTTGTTTGGCTATCTCGGAAGCTGCCTCAGATGCTACAGCTCCACTCTTCAGACATTGAATCTCACCATTATCGCTACCATCAGTGGCCACAGATATACCACAACGCATGCATGTAGGTATAATGAACTGCACGTAGATTTTCCCCCCCTTCAATGCGTGGAAAGCAATTTGAGGGCGCAATTTGAGGGCAGATCCAATATCGGTTGCCCTTGTATTTATGCGGATGCAATTTGAGGGTGTCAGTAAATCGAGGGTGGCAGGATTTCAAGGAAATATGGTAGGTATAATACGGTAGGTATAATATACCAATAAGATCCATGCCAATGAGTTCCAGGGGTTCCTTCACCTTGATGGACTTCAGCTCTGGGGCCTGTGTTTTGAGCGTGCTGTACCTCTGGCAGCGGACACATGCACTGCATTGTATATAACCAAGAAATGAATTACTTGTGTGTGTGTTTGTGTGTGTGTGTGTGGGGGTGGGGGGGGGGGGGTTGATTGAAGCATGAATGCCACCCACCAACCCACCTAAATACAGTAACACCTTTGTGTATAATTTTATATTGTATTGTTGTGGGGGCCTGATTAAAGTCTTAATGGTGGGAATAAATATGTTCAGAGGTAAAATAAAAAAATTGCTGTTTGCTTACATATTCAGCAACATCCTCCTTCATGCCATGCCAAATGTAGTATTGGGATATTTTAGCCAGGGTGCTGTTTACACCGCCCATTGGGTTTGAGTGATACTGGTGCAGTATCTCAGCAATGTCATCCATCTCACTGACAACTTTCTTTCGTATGTCTCGCTTGATTCCAACGTATATTAGTTCCATTTCTATGATAGAATTTTTTTAAATAGTTTATGAAGTCTTCCCTCTATTCAAGAATCGTTACAGATAAGGGAATAACTAATATTCATTGGTGCTTCACAATCACTGGTGTGAACTTACTTTGACCATCCCATTTGTGTGTCTTACACTGGTTCTTCAAGTTTCTGGCCTCGTTCTTTGGAAGATCAGTTGGGAATTCTTTTGTTTTAAGGTAAGTCGCTAGGATCTGGCATCGTTGTGTGTACTTCAACAATCTCTCCTCTCTACCGATGGGACCTTCGCCTTTGGTGGAGCATTCAGCAGACATCCTTTAGACACAGGCCCTAGGAACAATCTCAGCATGCTTCAAGTTCGGTGTGACAGCGCGCATGCGCAGAATACCGAAATACATTTTGAGACTGGGTACAATCTCAGACCGTTACACCGGGACAAGTTCCAGAATTCCGGGAGAATCCCAGGAAATCCGGGACAGTTGGTAAGTCTGTTATTTGCCCACCCTTAATTATTGCTCCTACGCTTAAAAGTGGTACAAGGTGGTGAACGGTATGTTACTGTAAGATTAGAGGGGGTTGACTGGACTTACAATACAAATTCGACTTACTGCATCTTAGGAACGTAAACCTGTCGTAACTTGAGAACTGCCTGTATTTACACACTCAACGAACTTTCTGTCTGTGTACATCAAGCTCAGCGAGTCTTAGAAGAATCTCTGATGAAGGCTAGAGCATCTAGCAGAATCGTGAGAGAGAATTTCTTTGCCTCCCCCTGACCGAACATGGACACTGCATTCTCCCTCTGAACAGACCAGTAAGAGGTGCGCAAGGGCCTTTGTCTCCCTAGTCCTTTGTAGTACTCCTAGGCGCAACTCCTGGAACGCTCGAGACTTCGTTAGTATTACGAGAAGGAGTAGATAACAAGAATTACACGCGCGTGAATGGGTGTGGTCAAATTTGGCAAGAAGAAATCTTTGGGTCGAGATCTTTAAGTCTTCACATTTGAACGCAGGTACATAAGGTCTAGTAGTAGTGGAACTGGTATGTACCACAGGGGTTCTTTTTTTATGCTTAATATTATAATGTCGTTGAATGCTGGTTAGCTAGCTATCTAATATTTGCAATAACATACCATGGCAATCCCATATCAATGGTTGTCTTACGATGGGATAATGCTTTTTCCCCCTTTTATAATGCAACATCAATTGTGTTCATGTAGTCCTGCACAGCCAACCCTTCTAAACCTTTCTAAAGGGCAGTAAAGATCTTAGGGCACCAGTAAGGTCAAATTGTTGTTACTCTGGTGGTGGTGGTGGTTTATAGTACACACCTGTGATCTGTGTAGCCGGTGTGCAACTTAATACCGTCCCACCAGTTATAGCTAGTTTCTTTCTCGCCATGGTAGGGAGCCAAGGTGAGTTCTGCAGAAGAACATGCAGAAATCAGGGCTACCTTTTCTTGCCTTGGATTATAATGTCTTCTACAGAGCCCCTCACCAAATTGATATGCCAACGAGCAACTCCATCCATTTAGAGCAGCAGGTAGTTACATTCCAGAAGAAAATATTTGTATTCCTAGACACTTTGCTGCAAGGGAAGGGTCGGCCATGCAGTACTACTTTATAAGTAACTATCCTGGCATGTAATTGTGGATCTGTATATGCTAGATGATTATACTGTCTAGTGAATGCTTTTCGAGGGCCTCACGTTTCGAGGATTGCTGTAACCAAATTATTTTCCAGAATAATTTTTGAGGTTATCGTCAACCCTTACCATATATAATTATTGTTGGAGGTGCAATTTTCACCATGTATATAGCAGTCAGCAAAAATTGAATTCCTAAAATTATAAAAAATAAAAATATAAAATAAAAAAATAAAAAACCAAGATGTTGCACAGTATATGGATTTGCATGGGGACTTGCATGGGGATTTGTCATAATTATATATAACAATTACATGTGGCATTACCATTTTCCTGGAAGAACAAAGCTAACACAAAATAAGCATGCTCCACAATGGCCACGGAGAAATGTCTCTGTAAATGTCTGTAAATGTAATAAATATTTCTTGAGGCTTAATATCATTGTCATTAGCAACACCAAAAAAATGCAAAATGTTGTAACGATTACTAAGTTAGTAAACCCACGATGTGGGGCATCTTGCATGGTGACAATCTTCTTGTTTACATTAAGAGTTTGTTTATTGAGAGCTTGAAAAGAAGTAGTGGGAGAGAGCTTTCCTATGCAAGCTGTCCGCCAATTGTGTTGGCATGTGTTCACAAGTGATTATCAAGTACAGAGATGGGAGCTCAAAGGAATTGTGGTATATTGGTTAAGATATCACATCTGATGTGTACAGCAGCCATGGAATTCACTTATCTTGGTGATAACATTGGTTTTTACTCAAGCCTCTACTAGTGTATACAAACCTACACAGTTTATCTTTCAGAAATGTGGTCAGGTGAGGGGCAAAACCGAGTGCCATAGCTCATCCACATGGATTGTGCTAAGCAATTCATTCCTAACACGTAAAATGCTTTTCAAAGTGGGTCAAATGTGCTCCCCTCCCCATCCCCCAAACCCTGCAGTGTAAATACCATGATAGAGTTTCTCTCCCTCTCAACCTTCCACTTCTCCTAGTCAAATTCGAACTTGATATTTGCTTATTACAGGATACTAGGTTTCTAGGTACTAATTCAGGATACTACTGATTCTAATTCAGGATACTACCAGTACTGGTTGTCTATTGTTTAACATTGAACTCTCAACTTTGAGCAGTCAGGGTGTATGTATGTTTGTTTTGAAGCTGGTTAGTTAATAGCAGCACTAGTATGAAATAAGAAACTATTGTTGAGGTGGAGTCTGTAACTTAGCAATTGTGTACATTGCTATATAGTAGATATACCACATGTGTGTAGCTACTTGCTTCTCCTGTAGGCTGGCACTCATATTCATGGAACAGAGTTTGCCCATTTTAACAAGAAAATGCTTCTTAGTGATCCACTGTGTACAAATCACTCAATTTAATCTCAAATTCACCTCTCCCAGTTAAGGAGAACAATTGCCTACCAAATGCATTAATAGGTCCAACCCAGTTATGATTAAGTACCTGGCAGCTGGTGAGATGTGCAAATTTGATTAATAGACCACACAAATGGTGATTGCATTTTCTTGTCAGCTCTACCCAAATTATAACTGGTGATAAAGGTCAAATATACTGTGGGTTTGTAAAGCTGCCCACAGGTATGTGTACCAATTATGAGCTTAATTTGTAATCCAAATTGGGTGGAATCCAGTATAATTATGGCAAGGTGCATAACATGACAAACATCTATAATTATTATAATAATTATAGCTGCAGCCTTTAGTATCTTCAAGCCTTCCTGCATCATCAAACAAGCCTTCTCATCCAGTCTCTATTACCAGTCCAGAGCATGCCCCAATGCCATTCTATGGTAGCATAGGTGAAATGAAAACAGAGAATATATTTGCATGTATAATGTGTTCATATCAGAGTGACGTTCTAAACTCTCGTGTCTTTTATAGAGTCATCTTGGCATCATGGACGAATTTGCCCCATCTCTTGGACAACAAATGTCATAAGATTACATACCTAGCCATTTTCTTCACCTATTGGATCTACCATAGCAATTCTGAGTCACCTTGTAAATGTTTTACACTTTTCTCTACTGATGATATGGTGGTCAGAGAGACTAGCAAACATGCAAGAGGCAATGTAAAGAAAAGTTCAGAAGTTGGTGCAGGTAACACACGGGTAAGTTAACCCTTTCACTGGCAGATTTACGGAGGACATTTTACAAAAATTGACACAATTTCACATATTTTTTTTTATAGAGGACCTGATGAAGACAAGTACCCAACAACTATATATAGGTGATAGCTGATGCATGAAGGGACGTTATGTTAAATTTTTGTTGCTTAGCAACAAACCACAGAAATGTGAATATTGTTATAAGAGACAGGAAGTAAAATAAAAGGGTTTATATCGGGTTTATATCATCTCAATTTCATATTACACATGAAACCAGCAATGTTAGCTGGTCAACTTTTGGTCAACAACAACAACTGTTTGTAAAATAACCTCTCCTCCAACCCTGTCTTCTCCTCTGCTGCTTCCTCATCCTCCTCCTCCAGCTCCATGAGTGAAACTACCTTCCCAGGAGAAATAGTTCTTATTATTATGCTAGTTACTAGGCTTTACTATACAACTCTTATCTATTCTTACCTTGGGGGAAGTCTTCATGACCATCGCTATCGTCTGAAGCTTCGCTTGGCAGAGTAGGGCGATCTATACTTAGAAAACTTGCTTCGTGGTCGGTGCCAACAGCTTCTGTTATAGCTACCATAGCATCACTGTCAACTACGCTACTTCCCAGGTAAGCACAGGCACTTTCTTCCTCTCCTTCACTAACGTCAATCTCGGACAGGCCGAAGTCATCCTCAAATAGTCATCCTCAAATAGGAAGTCTAATGCTTCGTCTCTACTCTAAAGCAAGTCGCCATTTCTTCTTCGAGACCGGGAATTAACCGGAAGTGATGTTTGCTGGCATGTTTACTTCCCTTTCCTCATTCTGTATTTTCCTGATATTCAGGGGTATATTAGAGGCATGCTTTGGGCATATTCGTACAATTTTTGAAGTTAATACCGCGAACGGTTAATTTTTTATGAATTGTTTCGTCGCGGTTAATCCGTTTTCGCGACAAGGGGGGACGACACCTGAAAAACTTTGGAGGTTTTTTGATTTTTTTTAATCAGTTCAAACTGTTGCTGTACATATCTACTAGCCAATTCTAAAGTTTTAGAGCTATTGGATGCTCCATTTCAAAGTTATGATGTTTTTTGTCCTTGCATTTCTTATTGATTTGAAGAGAAACCAACAAGGAACACTAAAGGGGGGGACAGCACCATTTTTTAAATTAAAACAAATAAACTTGTGGTTACCACTTTATAGCTCTGTAGATTCTGTAAACTTCATGGTATGGACTTGATATATAGCTCAAAAGATAGGTCTCTCTTTGTGCTCTCTGTTGATACTAAAATATTTTTCATGGGTATAACTATAGCCTAGTTACTGGACCTAAAGTGGAGGGAACCTGAATGCCTGAACTGGCAGTATAAATATCTCCTGATTACCAAGTGCTAGAGAGTTGAAATTAGCACCAGTGGCTAGAGGAGGCCCTACTCTATTCAATGAGTGTTTTCATAAGGCGCTAAAATGTAAGTAGGTGGTCAAGCGTGCGGGTGGAAAATGAGTTTTATGGATTATTAACGAAATTCATTTTCCACCCACGCGCTTGACCACGTACTTAGATTTTAACGCCTAATAAAAACACTCATTGAATAGAGTAGGGCCTCCTCTAGCCACTGGTGCTAATTTCAACTCTCTAGCACTTGGCAATCAGGAGATATTTATACTGCCAGTTCAGGCATTCAGGTTTTTGAGGTTCGCTCCACTTGTAGCTCCTGTAACTTGGCTATAGTTATACCTATGAAAAATATTTTAGTATCAACAGAGAGCACAAAGAGAGACCTATCTTTTGAGCTATATATCAAGTACATACCATGAAGTTTACGGAATCTATGGAGTTATAAAGTGGTAACCACAAGAAGAAAAAGGGGGGGAAATACATGTGGGTCACTCTCCCCCAAAAATGCAACTGTCCCTCCTTCAACACATTATTGCCAGGAATTTTGAAAATCTATTTTGTTCTGATTTTGCGGCGAACATACCTTTGCCACACTTGACTCAATTTCAATATTTGAGGATTCATTTGAGAGCTCTTTTAGTGATCTGTGATATAACGGTTTGATATTTTTTTAAACTTGAAGCATTGCCGAGTTATTGTGATTAGAAGAGGTGACTGTCACAGATTTTGCGTTTATTTTGTGTGGTTGGAAATGAAATGCCTTAGAACTAATGAACAAGAGATGTGTTGAAAAATATGCCTCCGTTATATCACAACTAAATGTCTTGGTAAGCTACAAACCAAATTTGGGCATCTGTAGACCAGGCACTTGGGAAATATCCTCGCCGCAGTTTGGGGGGTGCAATTTTTGGAGTGACCCTTGCCTTTTTGGATGTATCTTCTAAGAAAATGTGCCTATAGAGACATTTCACATATTATCTTAAAGCACACAGAATGAGCAACAAGTTGGTATCAAAAATATCTTCACAAAAGAAAGGGAGGGAAAGTTATGATGGCTACAAAAATGCGTTCAAATTTTGGTGGTTTCAGGTGTAGTCCCCCCAAGTCGCTTATGCCAGTGAGTGGGTTAAAGCTTATTATAGGCTTATTGTATTGTTGGGGATAAACCACCTTCCACCCAGTCAGGTTGGATTCTTTGCGTTTTTCACCAATTGCTGACCGTATCCCCCGTGATCAATTCCGAGAAATCTCACGAGATCTGCATTTATAGACGACACTAAAGTAGCCTCAACAAATAGCCTCAACAAATAGCCACATCATGATGGGCTCAGTAAGAGGAGACCTATTATATCTCACTTTACAAAAATGTTTGGAGAAAGGTATAACCCTCGCAGAGAAATTGCTGTGGATAAAAGTGAAACAGTGTTCTTCCCTCCACCTGAAGATGTTCGTGAGCTTGCCTTCAATTGTGATGCAGCTAACTCTCTTTTAATGAATTGCTACAAAGAAGTGGACGATCTCACTACAATCATTACTGCTACCAAACTAAGTTGAACTTTGGCATGTATGCTTACTGGTATGAGAGATTCAGTAGCACATAGAATGTATGGTTAACAACTGGACATTGGCATGTAGGCTTTCTGGTAGATTCAGCAGCGCATAGCCAACAACTAGATTTTAGACCAAGTGGGTGTGGTGTCAAACTAGAATCAAGAGTAAGTTGGCGTGGTGTTAAACTAGAATTCAGAGTATGTGCTCGTGGTGTCGAACTGGAGTTTTGTATAAGTGGGTGTGGTGTCAAAGTTGAGTTCAGAATAAGTAGAGTGGTATCGGTGGTTTTAAAAAGGAAGTTTGGTATGTTGGATGTTGGACAGGGATGGACTTATCCCTGACCAGCTGCACCACCAGTTGACCACTCTACCACCACCACACCCACCAGTTGACCACTCTTCCACCACCACACCAGAGAGGAAGGCCACGACCATACCAGCTACCCACCATCCACACAAATGTAATGGAGGGTGAGGTGAAGTAGTCATTGATATTGGTGTTGCTAATGCACTAATCAACTTGAGGTCACCTGCAGCAAATGGCAGGACTATTTGAATTTAGCTCTGAGTGGGTTAGAAGTGGTTGACAAGTATAATTTAGCTTTGGGTAGGTTAGAAGTGGCTGAGAAGCTTGCCACGTACAGATAACTGTATAGAAACAAATCCGACTGCGTTAGTGACCTGCAAAGTACACCGATAAACTTCAGCCCCCGGACCTTGCAGTAAATATGCCATTCAAATGTGTGATGAAGAAGGACTTTGTGACATGGTGTAGTGATCAAGTTCTTAGTCATTTGCAGGGTGCACCCAGGTAGAAGCAGTTAATGTCAATTTGCACCTGGCTGTGGAGCACTAGAGGTCCAAGTGAACATTATGAAAGGTGTTGAATACATTTAAAATATCACACCCCAAATGAGACAAATGAACATGCTGGAATTCAAGAATGTTAAATGTTACCCTGAACTTACCGATCATTTGTGTTGAGTGCCTGACATGTGTCCTACAGTATACATGGCAGTGTCCTACAGTATACATGGCAGTGTCCTAGATATACATGGCATATGTCCAACAGTATACATGGCAGTGTTCTACAGTATACAAGGCAGTGTTCTATAGTATACATGGCAGTGTCCTTGTTGTAAACATTTCTCTATTTTATTCTGAATCTTTCCCCTGCTAGTTTTATGAGAATTTCAGTGGTTTCTCCATAACCTACGCCTATCAAATTACCTTATATGGCAGCTTATGTGCACACAAGATGTGGTTATGGCAAAAAGATTGTTGGTGGATGATGGCACAAGAATGAGGAGGTAGTGAGCATGATGAAAAATGTCGATGTGGCGGATCGAGAAAGAACAAACGACAAGCAGACTCTGGCTACACGATATTGCACTGGAGGGCTGCTGGTAATGTGTGGAGGACTCTGGCTACTCGACATTGCACTGGTGGGCTGCTGGCAATGTGTGGAGGACTCTGGCTAGTCGACTTTGCACTGGTGGGCTGCTGGTAATGTGCGGAGGACTTTCGCTACTCGACATTGCACTGGAGAGGTGCTGGAATGTGCTGAGGACTCTGGCTTTGTGACATTGCACTGGTGGGCTGCTGATAACGTGCGGAGGACTCTGGCTATTCGACATTGCACTGGTGGGCTGCTGGCAATGTGAAGAAGACTCTGGCTACTCTACATTGCACTGTTGGGCTGCTGGCAATGTGTGGAGGACTCTGGCTACTCGACATTGCACTAGTGGGCTGCTGGCAATGTGTGGAGGACTCTGGCTACTCGACATTGCACTGGAAAGCTGCTGGCAATGAGCGGAGGACTCTGGCTACTCGACATTGCACCTGGCAATGTGCATAGAACTCTAGCTACTCGACATTGCACTGGAGGACTGCTGGCAATGTGCTGAGGGCTCTAGCTACTCTACATTGCACTGTTGGGCTACTGGCAATGTGTAGAGGACTCTGGCTACTCAACATTGCACTGGTGGGCTATTGGTAATGTGCGGAGGATTCTGGCTACTCGACATTGCACTGGTGGGCTGCTGGCAATGTGTGGAGGACTTTGGCTACTCGACATTGCAGTGATTGCCCTCCGACTTATTTGTGTTTTTTAAAATTTTTATAAGAATCATTTGCTATAACATTTTCTCTCTCTCTCTCTCTTGAATAAGCTTTTCAGGATGCTAATACAATAGGGCAGTTTTGGTATAAGAATCAGCACCATTGAGGTAAGCAAACAGAAGCTGCGCAGCACTGGCTCCACGTAGCACTATGCCTTCAACAAAGCTTACAGCGAGAAACCCATTCCCTGGCACCTCCTTTCTCAAGAGGGAAGGATTCATAGTGGCCCAGGCAAGGCTGGGCGCCTGTGCAGGTTTCCTCAGAGAAGAACTATCCAGAAACAGCAATAATGCTCGGCTCGTGACAGCATGGACATATTGTAGCTTCAATGACTTTCTGGATAATCAACTTAGATTTACTCACTCGACCCGTTCATCAGGAATAAAGTAATTATGTGCCTTCCAACAAACACACCACCAAACACACAAATATTTACAGCTTATGAAGGCCAGACCATCTTGCCGAAACTTCGAGCGAATACATTTATGTTGATTATCGGGAAAGTCGGGAATAAGGTTTGTAACAATTTTATAATCGATACAGTCATACTGGGCATGTGCAGTTTACAATCTGATGGTCACCGAGTAACATTTCTTTTTGTATTACACTAACTGTGATGGTATCCAAGGTTAAACCAGAAGAAGCTTTAGGTCAATAATTAGCTGATGATAGTGCAGGCACAACACACATGTACATGTAATTTCTCTCTACACTTGTATACCATTTTGTAGTAATTATGACCTAGCTTAGCGGCGTTGTGTCCTGCAACAGAGACTGCCTCAATTACTGAGTATATATAGTATATGAGGTGAAAGTTTGTGTGTGTATGTCTGTGTGTGTGTGTGTGTGTTCAGAGGCTTGTAGTCTTCTATACTAAAGACCCTTTAAGAAACAAACCAAACGAACCAGAATATTATTTTTTGGCAATTATCACAATGCTAGGTCCCGGGTGAATTGCGAATGATATTGTTATTTTAGTTGACACGATTAACAATTAATCAGCATGCACTTACAGTCACATCACAGGGGCTGAAACAGGTTAGCTCCAAGGGTAGCGGGACACAACTGGATAAACACCCACTTTGTTGAGGCAGAGTTGACTATGTATGTTAATACTCACTGGATCAACACCACACTGGTTGAAATAGGTTGTGAGAATAGCTCTATAAGGATACACTGGACCAACATGACACTGGGTTGAGTCAGGTTGAAGTAGGTTGCTCTATGGGGACACACACTGGATCAATGTAACACTGAGTTGAGGCAGGTTAAAGTAGATTGAAGTAGGTTGAATATAGCTCTATCGGGACACACACTGGACCACATCAGACCAGGTTGGCAGGTTGAATAGGTTGATTTACAGACAACTTCTATGAAACTCTAGCCCTGGCTCGCACAGTGCAGGAGTGTGTGTCTTCCATAATACACTTCCTTGTTGTATTGTTGTAGTTGTTGAGCAAATGTCATCGTACCCATGCCCATAGAGCCTGAATGTCAGGCTGGATCTTCCTCTCCATTATTACTGGTTGGAAACAAACTTGCTTTTCCTTCTCCAGTAACATCCAAAGAGTTCGTACGTGATAATTTCATTTCCAACAAACTTTAAGTTGACATGCAGTAGTATTACTACCTCGATAATCAATAAAAATTTGTGACTTGATAGTCTTCATAGGAATAACCCACACACCCAATATAACTCTGCAATGAGGGACTCCAGAGGATCTAATATTGCTTTAGTTTGTCCAATCTGAAAATTTTAGTTGGGAGAGTTGGCATGTGCTTGTGGAGCTGGTGGGTGCTAGTAGAAAGGCTAGACACTCGTGTGGATATATATCGGAACTCCCTATATTTGTTTAACCCTATTACAAGATGGCAGATGGCGAATCCACCCAAACCAAACATTACTTACATCTCATCTAAATCGGCAGCTTCTTATAGTACAGGAGCAATTTCTCATACGGGTCAAAATACGGAATTTTCTTTCAACACCCCCTACAGCTTTAGTCTGCTTTGATATTTTGGCAGAGGGAACCCTCTGGAGCACTTCCAGGTGGTTTCAAATTGTGGTATAGGTTTTGAGCTACATGCTACTGTAGCGGTTCCATATCTGGCGTCCCCTACCGAACGAGACGACGTGACATTGAGGCTTAGTAGAGACTTTAGAGTGAGGCATTATTGAGACTGTTATTGTTTCTGTTGTTTGTCTTTCTCTGTCGTTAATTATTCCAATAATACCTTTATAAGATAGCCGCCCAAGTAACGATACTTGCATTGGCTACAGTGGTGACCCTGACGTGATCGTGGAAAGTTAACCGTGAGAAGCACCCATCTCAGTCCCCAAATCAACCTCGTCTCCTGCCTAAGGAATGGCAGAATCAGTCGCTGCCGCTGTCATATCAGCCATCTCCCTTAAGCTCCCTACCTTCTGGCCCGCCGACACCGAGGTCTGGTTCGCCAAGACAGAAGCCCAGTTTGCTTTGTGGAACATAGTCGCCGACGAAACAAAATATTACCATGTCATCTCCTCCCTCGACCAACGCGTTGCTAACAGACTCCGAGCTTTCATCCTCGTACCACCAACTAACGATAAATATATCTCCCTGAAAGAGGAGCTGCTCACCTGCTATGGCCTCACCAAGGCACAGAAAGCAACCAAACTCCTTCATCTTGATGGCCTTGGTGACCGTCGCCCAACTGACCTGCTGCTGTCCCTCTGGGGTAAGACTCCAGTAGATGACATATTTCAGGAGCTCTTCTTGGAGCAACTCCCACATGACGCCAGAGATATACGTGCACTACTGGACCTGGAGATGATGCCAGCACTAGCTAAAGCAGCCGACAAGATCATGGAATCCAAATCATGTTCTACACCACAACTCTCTACAGTACAACAGCGACCCAAGCGACTACCTAGCTCCAAATCCCCCGCTGCTTCCAGCTCAAACAAGGACTCTCCACGCTTATGTTGGTACCATACCAAGTTTGCGGATAATGCCAAGAATTGCAAGCCCCCATGTTCCTACCAGAGAAACACTACGACCAAACCACTAGTGGCAAACATGGCCGGTCAGAATTCAAATCGCCTCCTCTCTATCTGGGACAAAAACTCCGGCCATCATTTCCTCATCGATTCAGGTGCCGAAGTTAGTGTATTTCCAGTCTCTCCATCCGACCGTCGATCTAGAGGTCGAGGCAAACCACTCATAGCCGCTAATGGCACTTCAATAACCACCTATGGCACCAGCACGATGTCACTTAACCTGGGTTTCCGCACAGTCAAGTGGAAATTCATCCTTGCTGATGTGTCCCAGCCTATCCTTGGCCTTGACTTTTTCCGGGCTCATCAACTCATGATCGACGCTCACAGCCAGCGACTCATTGACTCTTGCTCGTATGCCAGCGGTGTACTCAAACCAAGTTCTTCCACAGCTCCCAAACTCTCTTCAGTCACATCCATGGACGAGTTAACCCACATCCTGCGAGAGTTCCCAATGCTTACCACCTCCAACTTCTCCTCCACCATGGTCAAGCATGGCGTGCAGCATCATATCCCTACGAAGGGACCACCAGTGCATGCCCGGGCTCGATGCCTCGCACCAGATAAACTTGCCATTGCCCGCCAGGCTTGTGCGCAGATGGGAAAAGTTGGGAATTGTACGCCGCTCCTCCATACCATGGGCTTCACCACTACACATGGTGCCAAAGAAATCTGGGGATTGGCGCCCCTGTGGTGACTACCGCCGTCTCAACAACATCACCATCCCCAACCATTATCCGATCCCTCACGTGCAGGATTTCACAGCTCTCCGCTCTGGTAAAACTTTCTTCTCCAAGGTCGATCTAGTTAAAGGCTACCACCAGATTGCAATGGCCGCCGAAGACATTGCCAAAACTGCTGTCATCACACCATTTGGCCTCTTTGAGTTCCTGCGCATGCCCTTTGGTGTATGGAATGCCGGCCAATCTTTCCAACGCATGATGGATCACATCCTGCAGGAGCTTGATTTCGCCTTTGTATATCTGGACGACATCCTGGTTGCTAGCTCCTCTCTTGCACAACACCGACGCCATCTCCGCCTCCTTTTCAAGACCCTAGCCACACATGGACTCATCCTCAACACTGACAAGTGTATTTTTGGAGTCAGGACCCTCGATTTCCTTGGACACAAAGTCACCGCCTCTGGCATCCAGCCAACACCCAAGAGAGTGGCTGCCATCAACGATTTCCCTCAACCGCTGCAGATGAAAGGCCTACAAGAATTCCTAGGGATGATCAATTTCTATCATCGTTTCTTGCCACATGCCGCCCATATCCTTCGCCCCCTTCATGCACAAGTACACTCTGGAAACAAGTCCATCAACTGGACCCCGAACTGTCTGTCGCCTTCCAAGAAGCAAAGACTGTCCTGGCTAATGCTACACTACTCATCCACCCAGACCATGCTGCGACAACCAGCATCACAGTGGACGCTTCAGGTTTTGCCATCAGGGCATCACTGGAGCAGTTCCAAGATGGAGAATGGAAACCCCTGGCCTTCTTCTCATGCAAGCTGACACCAGCCGAGACGAGATACAGCACTTTTGATCGGCAGCTCCTTGCCTCCTATCTTACCATCAAACACTTCCGCCACTTCCTCGAAGGAAGAGTGTTTCACGTATACACTGATCACAAGCCCATTATTTTCACCTTTGGAAATGATTCCGACCGCTCACCACGACAGACACGCCACCTATCATTTGTGGCTGAGTTCACCACAGATTTTAGACATATCCATGGGAAAGATAATATGTTAGCTGATGCCCTGTCCTGGATTCAGGTTAACCAGAACCAACCCTCCGTTATCTCGGCCTTAGCCCTCACTGAGAACATTAACTATGCCGAGCTCGCCCAGGAGCAGAAAGCTGACCAAACCACTCAGGCCTACCGCACCGCCATTACTGGCCTAGTTCTGGAAGATGTCAACCTCGAGGACAGCTCTGAAACGGTCTTGTGTGACATCTCCACATCTCGACCACGTCCCATAGAGCCTCTTACTTGGAGACGTAAGCTCTTCGACATCTTCCACAGGCTCTCACACCCAGGCATTCGTGCTACACGACGACTTATGGCAACTCGTTTCATCTGGCACGGCCTCCACAAGGATGTTGGAGCATGGACACGTGCGTGCATCCCTTGCCAACGTGCTAAGGACCAACAACACGTCTCGGTACCTCATCAGCGGTTTGACACACCAGACCGACGTTTCGCCCACATCCATGTCGATATTGTTGGACCATTTCCAACCTCGCAGGGTTACGTCAACCTTTTCACCATTATTGACCGCTTCACACGGTGGCCAGAAGCCATTCCAATGTTCAACGCAACTGCTATTTCCTGTGCCCAGGCCCTACTGCACTCTTGGATCTCCTGCTTTGGAGTGCCAACCACCTCTGCCATCTGGACCCAACTAAACAAGTTCATGGGTGTGCAAGTGCATCATACCACAGCCTATCACCCTCAGTCCAACGGCATCGTGGAACGACTCCACAGACAGTTGAAGGGATGCCTCCAAGCACGACTACAGGACTAGAATTGGATAGACGAACTTCCTTTAGTCCTGCTGGGAATTCGCACAGCTCCCAAGGAGGACCTCAATTGCTCTTCAGACGAACTGGTCTACGGTACAACCCTCCGATTGCCAGGAGACTTCTTCTCCGAACCAACCATGACCGCACTCCAGCCTTCCGACCCAACAGCTTTTCTGCCTCGCTTACAGGAAGCAATGCAGAAACTAAAAGCTACTCCTACGGTTTCTCATGGTTATCGCCCTTCTCGAGTCCCTATCGAACTACAGACTTGCCGTTTCGCAGTGCCAATACGATGCTACGATGGACCCTTCCAAGTACTTGAGCGGAACGATAAGTTTTTCAAGCTGGCTCTTCCAGGTCACACCGACACAGTCTCCATTGACAGGCTCAAACCAGCCAGACTGGACCAAGACTGGGGGGAGGGACCTGTAGCGGTTCCATATCTGGCGTCGCCTACCGAATGAGACCACGTGACATTGAGCTTGGTAGAGACTTTAGAGTGAGGCATTATTGAGACTGTTATTGATTCTGTTGTTTGTCTTTCTCTGTCGTTAATTATTCCAATAATACCTTTATAAGATAGCCGCCCAAGTAACGATACTTGCATCGGCTACACTACTATGTAAACGAAGGTGGGTGATTCTACGATGCCCCAAAATTAGGGGTAGGGGTAACATAAATATCTTTGTATATACTCAACCAATTTTTCATTTTGAGACATCAATGTATTCGTGTTACATAGCTCTCTCTGAATGAGCATGATATTGGTTAATTGCTGCAATCTGGCATGACCAGAAATCAAGAGTTCCTGTGTTCTTGCTGTTTACTTATCATGCTCTTACATATATATATAGTATACATGGACTAGAACCAGTTGTAAGTTGTTAAAATTTCTAGGGAGAGTAGATAGAGTATTGTTCTTATGAAGTTGGACACTAGGATAATTTGGAGCAAAGTTATTGTTGACATTCTTAGTTTGAAAATGTTACTGACATTCTTGGCTTGAAAATGTGATTGACATTCTTAGCTTGAAAAAAGTGCACCCCCCACCCCTCTTCCAGCCCAGCTATATACCTGTAGCATAGTTGAAATACCACCTATGTAACACAGTCTCAGGTAAAAACACACTACATGTCCAACACTATGCTAATAATATGCATTATGCAGTGTTATGAGTAGAAAACCACAACACATGGTGCACCCAGTTTGACCTAAGTATGGTAGAGGAAACACTACTGTCTATGCCAAGAAATTGAACAAGTGCTAATCCATCCGATACAATCCCAGAAAGTGAAGAGATGTGCGTGAACCTGCCACCACCAAAGAGAAAAAAGCTAACAATCTTTGAGAAATGAATAATCTGTCAGGTGGATTCTAAGGAGACCCTTACAAATGGAAGGGAGACCTCCATATAAAAACGTATTGCTACCATGGAATTTCGTAAGGATGAAGTATATCAACGTCTCATACCATATCTGGACCATTTGTCAAGTAATTAACATACATTGGCAGTGTTATGAATGTTGGACAAGCAAAGAAAACCTGCGTTATGTGCACAACCGGAAAACAGCGTCTTCACCCATACCATCAAATGTAAGTACTGCTACAAATCTGATGGAGCATTGCAAGGTACCTAGGTCTCAATCAAAACCCACTGACTGGATGAAATGCTTGTTTTGTAAGAATCGAACACACAAGAAGGTTAATGAGATGGTTAGGGCCAGGCATGTAACACAATAAAACAAGAAGCAACTGCAAAAGGTGATCATGACATTCTGATGATTATTGATGCTGTCAAGCAGGACTTGATAGCAGCTGAAGCCAGGTGTAATAAAGCCTGCTATGCCTCATATATCAGCAAAGTCAATCTGAAGTCTACTGGTTTTCATGAAGGAGAAAAAGAGACCTTGTATAATATAGCCTTCAGAGAATTAGCTGAAGGGATCACAACTAACCTTGATGATGGAAAAGCAGTTACTAAGCAGATACAAAATGTTATTGCAAGCAACAGGAGTAGAAGCAGAAAGCTACACTGGCCAAAGGTTAAAAGTGCGTAGTTGGGTGATGACATTTTTCCCATAGGCCATGTGACCGTACAAGATCAGAGCTCTTGTACTCAAGCTCAATATCTCTTCAAGATGTCATAAAGTCTGCCTACCAGAATAAAATTGCTGCTGCCAGAGATGTTCCTGGAACTAGTGAACAACACTCAATTGACTCTGACAGAGTCAATTGAATGTAGCAACTTCTCAGATGAAAGAAGAGTTCTAATGTTAGCACAGGATATTGTGCATTGTAGCTCACATTCTCGCACCAACATGCCCAAGATGCTGCCTTGGGAATTGGAGTCTGCCACATGGCTAGATCCAAGCAGCTCATCACTATGCTCAGCAGAATGGGACACTGTAAGACATCGAGGCAATCGATACCAGCCTTGAATTGGCTAAGTCTGACCTGTTTGGGGTGATTGTATCGTCCAACATCTCACCAGGTGTCTTTGTCCAAGTTGCAGCAGATAGTAATAACATAAATGAAGAGACTCTTGATGGAAAGAGGACAACCCATGCTACTACTATGGTTCTCTACCAGCGAGGTCATTTTGGCCCAGTACTCAACGAGCAGTCTACGCAGAACAAATCAAAATGACACGGTCTCTTGAAACTACTGGAATGTGCCAGGCAATGCGAGTGTACAGTGTATATGGAATATATGGAAAATGAGCTGCTGTAACCAATTTCTTGGGAAAGATGAATAATGATTGGTTCACCTGCACTGGGTAACTGCATTCTAATTCCGGTCAGATGGGCCTTGCCCAGGCATTGGTCAGAATGAGCCCAATGAAGCTATTTGATGTGTATCTATTCCCTACTGACAAGCAGAAAGTGCCAGGCTGGAGTGGCTTCAATGCCAGAGTTCATTCTGCAGTTCCTACCTGCACCAACATTGGTTACTGCCCAATGATAGATGGCTCACCAACATAATTCAAAACAGTGTACACAATCATTACTACAGTGCAGTCCATGATGGAAAATCTCAGACAGAGCAATAGTGTCATAACATTTGATCTTGCTATGCAAAAGAAATCCAGTGGAAGTTACCAGCAGAGTTTGAAGGAACAGTAATACGAATGGGAGGTTTCCAAATTGCACTAAACTATCTGGCTCTCTTGGGAAAGAAATATGACATGTCAGAGATTGAGGATTTGCTCATAGAGTCAACCGTATATGGCAGTGCTACAACCTCAGCTCTTCTGAAGGGCAAATCGTCAACAGAGGAGTGAGGGCTCATATTAACTGGTAATGGAAGTCTTGTTTGGTCTCCAGTGGCATGCCTTTATGCAGTGGATGTCCAAGCAGGACGATTGTGTTGTAAATGAGAGAGATGTGGTAGAGCAAGTCAAAGCCTGCAAGCTAACATTTGAAGCAGGAAAAGATGTTTGAGAAACCACACACAGGTTCTGTGATGCACTCGAGCAACAGCTTAAGCTTTAGAAATGAGGCAAGAACCAAGTTACAGTTGTTTTTGTACTGGGATAATTATATAGCGATGGTGCAGCTACTTCTCCATTTCATCATGGCAGAAAGGACTGGAGACTGGCTTCTACATCTCTCTGTCACTCCAATTTTTTTTGTTATGGATCAACCCAACTGTTCTAGATGGCTGCCAGTGTACTTGACTGATATGCTACAACTGTCAGTGAGCCAACCTGAGGTCCACAAGGAGTTCATTAGTGGGAACCATGCCATCAGTCGGTCTACTCACCCATTTGCTCAAGTGTGGACAGATATGGCTTTAGAGCCATCGGTAAATCGTGACAGCAAGTCAAGAGGTGGCATTATAGGTATAAGTCAGAGACCAGGAGCTTTGGAACGTTGGTTTCTAACATGTCATGAGCTAGCAGCCATAACAACATCTCTAAAGGAGATGGGTGATCTCGAGGACTCAGACCGTGTTGGCACACACAAGGAAATAGCACTGCAGAAAGATGAAAGATGATGTTCAAATCTGTTGACAACCATAACATCTGGTCTGACGACAGACCCCTTCTCCCTTGATTAAGATGTTGATTGCATGTTACCGCTGGTCAACTTTGCAACATGAGTAATAATGCCTCCAGATTCTGCAGCCCGCCTACTCAAATCCTATGAATTAGGCACTGCTCAGATGGCTGGAGCAAAGACTGAATATCAATGAAGTGAAGTTCTGGGATGCACTGCCAAACCTGAAGATCAAAACAACTTATGCCACAGTGGTTCAAAAGAAAAAGGCTGATGAGAAATTGGTTACTATCAGTGCTGACCATGACCTCTTTGGACGTCTTATGATAGCAGCAAAGGAAAGAAATATCAGAATGAAAGAAGTCCTGACCTATGAGCTATCAGCAGTAACATTCTCCTTGGCACACTCAGATGGTAGTCCCAGAACAACTGACAAAAGTGTATTGCTTACTGAATTTGAAAAAAAAGTAGATGTCAAGCCAAGTTTACCACATGTAGCATCCAGCAATCAAATGTCTACAGCCCACATCTTGGATGGGATGGCACTGGTGCAGATGGTAAAGTCTAATGGTGCAGTGACTTTTGGCGATATGGCATACAAGTACTACCATTTGATTACTGCACCAATAATTCAGAATGGTTGTCAACGAGTTGCTGTCGTCTTTGACTGGTACATCAGCCAGTCAAGCAAAGCTCAAGAGAGAAAGAAACGAGGAGTCTCCACAGCCTTAGAGGTGAAAATTCTATGTCCAAATACACCTATTCTCAAGATCTGCCAATACAACAAACAAAGTGAATCTGTGTGCCTTCTTGACACAGACATGGTGCTATATGGGTGAACACAGCATGAGGTCAGCAACTGGTCCTTGGAGGTGGCGCTCAGAGGTCGGTTCTAGTGACCAAAGGTCACTATGAAGATATGGATCCCCTGAAGTCAGATCATGAGGAAGCAGACACTAGACTCTTACTACATGCACAGTATGCCTCTCATGTGCACAAGAGGATTGTTATTCAGTCACCGGACACAGACGTTGCTCTCCTATGTGTCACTCACTATGGTGGCCTCAACTGCCGGGAGCTGTAGTTCCGCACCGGAAAAGGACAAAGTTAGGTACATACCTATCCACAGTCTGGCTGGGGAACTAGGACCACAGCTCTGCAAGGCATTGCCAGGATTTCATTCACTGATGGATTGTGACTCCAACAGCTCACTGTCAAGAATCGGGAAAAAGAAAGCATTTCGTGTCTTGTTTGACAATCCAGAGCAACAAGCCAATCTGATACAGCTTGGAGAAGAACCAGAACTCAATAGTAGTACAGCAGAAGGATGTTAGAGTTTCATATGTTCACTCTATACAACAGCTAGGAAGGCTGGAAGTAAAATAGACAATGTGAGGTATTGGTTGTTCTGTCAGAAACGACCAAAAAATGAAAGTCTCTCCCCTGCATCAGACAGTCTACAGCAAAACATGAAACGAGCAAAGTACCAGCCCTATATATGGAAACTGCTGAAGCCTATGCAGAATCTGCCACCAGCTGCTGGACATGGCTGGGAAATTGTGAACAGTCTTCTACAGCCTGTGCTAATGACCAAAGATCCAGCACCAATGGGACTTGTAGAATTTAGCGTCTGCCATTGTCAGCAGTCGTTGTATAGCAGAGCTGGCTGTACCTGCAGGAAAAAACCCGCATGCTATGCACTGAAGCTTGTGCTCCTATAGCTGACAAAAGTTGTCAAAATCCCATAACATTGGTGGACGAGTCGATGGCTGATGAAAACACCGAGTAAAAATGCCACTGACATTATAATTACTGTACAAAATCATATACATGATGACTTGTAATTATCTTAGGAACATCAATTAGTATGGATTATGGATATTGCCCGTATATTAACTCAATTTATAAACAATGTATGTATGTAGGTCTAGATAATGTATATTCACCCTGAGTTTTCGTTTGGGAGGTGGCTTTTATGAATAGTTGGGGGGAAAACTCTAAGAAGTGAGGCATTTTGACCTCCAGTGGCATAAGATTACATTTAGTAACCCAACAATGTACACATTCTGGTAGAGCTTTGTAATACAAATTCATTGAGGTCTCAATATTAAAAATTGGTTAAGTATATACAAGATATTCACATTTACGTTACCCATACCCCTTATTTCATAGTAGAATCGACCACTCTCGTTTACATAGTAGCATGTAGCTACCACAATTTGAGCACATACTACCTGGAAGTGCTCCAGAGGGTTCCCTCTGCCAAAATATCAAAGCAGACTAAAGCTGTAGGTAGTGTTGAACGATGACATTCTAGCATGGTCTTTGTTCCTGGACTATTATCCTAATTGGTCGTTTTCAGCCAATGTTAAGACTCCTAGAATACCTTCAACCCTGAATCCTGAACCCTTAGGTGGTAAACGGGCAGGCTTAAATAAACGTGGAAAGTTATAAACACCCGAGGTCGTAATTATGATGTAATGTGTATCTATCTATCTATCTCCCCCCCCCCCCACAACCCCATCCCCCTCGCATTCACGTAAGGAAATTACAATAGGTCAGTTCATAGCACCAAAAGATTCTAAATGGTCCAATACACGTCTACGACTATGCTCTTTCTCGATTGCAGAATAAGATGGTCAGTAAGAATCATCCAGTGAGTTATCTGGTTGATGAAGCAGTCACTTGCTGCATATTACCCGAATGAATGACCCATGCTGCTCAGTTCTGCTGTTTGGTTAGCCTGTGCAACTGTGACCAAGTCCTTGAAGGAGACTGCAACTGACCCTACATGGATGCAGTCAACAATAGCATCAAGACAGGGCATGTCGTGATGTGTGTCAAGTCCAACAACAATAAAGCTCGGAATTGGATTGTTTTGGTACAGTCGGACTGAACCAAGAAGTTTAACTCAGTGCTGAGGGCTGCACCTCTCAGCTATTGGTACAGTTGGACTGTACCAAGAAGTCCAACTCTGTGTCCTGCATTTCTCACTATTGGATTGTACCAAAAAGTCCAACTTGTGCACTGTTCAACTATTGGTACAGTCGGACTGACCAAGAAGTCCAACTCGGGGCTGAGTACTGCACCGCTCAATATAATAAATACAACAAAAAGAACAAGAGATTGACCTGTTGATTATCATGTAGACCACTATCGCTTGGAGACCCTTTACAATACAATCAAGTGTGATCATTAGGCACTTCATCGTAGGAGTAATGTACCGGAATGCTAGACTTTTCTATTTGACATGCTCTGTGGGTACTTCTAAAACCCATGGAATTTCCCCAATGATACTACATACTACGTAGTGTAACTGCTGCCCCATTAATCCCTTCTTCTTGCTCCTCTGAATCCTCTGAATAATTTTTTTCTAGCTAATTCTCACTTATCAGTATATCTATCTTTCTATTTATTTTGTTATTATTTTTCATATTATTATTATTATTATTATTAATTATTATTATTATTATTATTATTATTATTATTATTATTATTATTATTATTATTATTATTATTATTATTATTATTATTATTATTATTATTATTATTATTATTATTATTATTATTATTATTATTATTATTATTATTATTATTATTGCTGTTGTTGTTATTGTTATTGTTGTTGTTATTATTATTATTTTATTATTATTATTATTATTATTATTATTATTATTATTATTATTATTATTATTATTATTATTATTATTATTATTATTATTATTATTATTATTATTATTATTATTATTAAATTATTAAAATATTAATTAATAATAATAATTATTATTATTATTGTTATTATTGTTATTATTATTATGGCAGAATTGAAGGTGACCAATGACAGTTCAAAAGGAATTTTTTATAGCTTCTTATTTGCTGGTATATAAAGCAGAAATATTGTTAAGACAATTGCTTTTGTTATTGTTGTTTTTGTTGTTATTTCTTTCTCAGATTGCTGTCATGAAGTTGAATGAATTTCTGGTATTAATTGCCATCATTGCATGTCTTTCAGTACTGGCCATTGTTCTCACCTCGAATGGTAGAGTGATTACATGGGACGGAGACAATCGACACTTTTTGGCCCGTCAAAAAAGCCTGAAGCTCATCAATAGGATAGAGATAGGCTATAGCCAACCTGTTATGTACCAATACACCGCCATGAGCAAGGACCTTGTGGTTTACAGTGCATTCTTTGATGACAGACCAAGGAAAGGCTATAACAATATGACCATTTTTTTAATCTCGGCCAATAGAATCATCTTCAATGCTAGCTTGATCACTGGCTGTGGGGTTGGGACTGTAAAAGCGAGACATTTCACTGTGCGGTATGTCCAGGAGGATATCCTGATGCACATCTGGTTGGGCATCAACAAGTTCCCGTACGAACAGCTCATCATTGAGTGTTACAATCTCGCACTTGACGCTGAAAGCAGACCGTTTGTGATGTTCAAGACCCACCGACACTCATCGATCACTCTAATCGTTGAATCTGATAAGCCCGTCATGATTCCAGCTCCCCGGATAAAGCTGTCGGGGAAGTATAACTTCTCCGTGGTTGTCTGCACTAAAGCACACACCAGAGGAGTTTCCTGGCTGCCGGAGTTCATGAGGTATCAGAAGACACTAGGAGTGGACCACGTGCACCTGACTGTCCTGGATTCCTTCATCAAAGATGGAGGGTTCCAGGACTATGTGCTAGCAGATAATTTTTCACACACAGCGATATCCAATGGGTTCCTGACCTACAAAGTGTGGAAAGAGTGGTACGAGGATTCCGAGAGTTACGTGCACTCCACCATCTTGCAATACCTGGATTGCATCTATCGTTACCGGGGAACGTACGATTACATCTCTCTCATGGATTCTGACGACTTCTTCACTCCTCGCACGCCTGGAAAGTCTTCCATCAAAGACTACATCCAGGAGTACTGTTTCGAGAAACCAGCAGATTCCTGTGCCTTTAGATGGCTATTCTACTATCCAGAAGTGTGTGGAATGAAAGGCAAAGTAGGAGAGGATGGAAACGTAACTGCTCAACTCGTCCCTCATGCTGGAGTTGACGAGCAGCAGAGGTTGAAATCGATTCACTCAACGGCTGCTCTTGTGGATACATCCTTCCATGATGCTACATGTGACGGGTGCCTGCTGCCAGGCTCCAATGTGGTGTTTGTCCCACCCGAAGTAGCATACGTGGCACACAACAGAATGTACAGCATGAAGGATTATCTTAAAGTTTGTATGGACGACGACTTGCCTCTACCAAATCCTTTCATCTAGCACACCGTTTACATTTTATCAATTATCCTTTCAAATTCTGGTAAATTTTGGTGGATTCATCAACTGTTTATTGTAGTTTGTTTCTCCCTTGCCCCTTACACCATTAATAAAACAAATTTACAATACATTGGCATTCAACTTTTACCCAAATATGAACAGTGTCTGTGTGTATGCATGTCTGTGCATGCGTGCGCACTGGAATTAAATGCCAAAATATGCACATGCACACACATATTTACACACAACATGAGAATATATTTGATTCGAAACTGTGTTTTTACCCAGACTTTACCACTTATAATATTTTTTTAATCTACAAAAGCTAGTGTGTAGGACTGAACAGTAAGGTGCTACATAGCCACAAACTAGGGCCAAATTCCGTGTGTATGCAGAGTAGTGATGGTAAAGGGATTCCTGATTCTAATGCACTTATAACCACTGAGCACATACTTAATTAAGCCCTATAAGTTTGTGGGAGTGATAATTTTTCCCGTAACATGCTAGATTGTTTTTCCCCGTATGTAGGACATTCCCAACCTCACATAGCTGGCACCTCCCAATAGGCGGATTGAAACAGCTCAATTAAGATATAAGAAATATAAGATATATAAGATATAAGATATATAAGATATAAAAAAACATAAGATATATAAGTTTTGAGTGTTCAGTTATCGACAAGACGGAGATCATAGAACTAAATACCGAAGCTCCTATGTCTCTAACCATGCTAATGACACGATTCATACAAGCAGAGGAACGTCAAGTGCAGAGAGAAGAAGAAAGACGCGAATGGGAGGCACAACAAAGAGACAAAGAGCACGAACGTCAGGAAAGCCAGGAGGAGTGGTGGGCACGGTTATACTGACAGAGATGCGCAGACCTACAGAGGAAAGGAGAGAACTACCGCGTCTAAGGTCAGCACCTCCACGATTCAATCTACAAAAGTTCAACGAGGAAACTGGCAACATGGCTGCTTATCTAGGCACGTTTGAAGCAACTGCCTTAGTGAGCAAATGGCCCACAACACAGTGGTCCATCCATTTGAGAGGATCTCTATCTGGCGCAGAATTGCTGGCCATGTCTGCACTTCCAGCGGCCCAGCAAGCTAACTACCAAGAGGTGAAACGAACGCTTGAATCAGTTTACCAAGCTTCTACGGTGTCACACCGTAGGAAAGTATTCAACCAGTCCTTTAATTCGAACAATCCGGACCAATGGTTGAGAGAGTACCGACAGACCTTCCATCAGTGGTTGGATTCAATGACCATACCTACCAGAGAGGTAATACTCATGGAACTGGTTCTAGCAAAGCTTCCTGGTTGGCTAGAGAACTAGATGAGAAATTTGAACTGCCGGGGTTATGATGAGTTAACGGAAGCTATCATATGCCACATAGGAAACCAGAGGACTCGAACAGAAAAACCCTTCAAAATGGAATACCCTCAATCAACCAGAGATCACCCTAGTCATTTTGTGAAGGACGACCACCAGAAAAAGACTGAGGGACCACAACAACAGAGAAGTCGAGATGGACCTTCTCCCTATCGAGACTTACGAACAATGGAGTGCTTCAAATGTGGGAAGAAGCGTCATCTACAGACGGATTGTAGAGTTAAAATGGAACAAGCAGAGTGCAGTCTTTTTCTTCCAGCTAAACGAATGAAAATGTCAGACTGGACCAAGACGGTCCGGATCAACGGACAAAAAGTAAAGGCACTACTAGACACTGGCTGTACGAAGACGATCGTATACACCCTCGCTTTGTTTCCCAGAAGGATTATCTGGGATGAGAAATTCCGTCAGCACGGTGCCTGAATGAAAAACATATTTTCCAGCGCCAAGTGTTCTTGTAGAGGTGGAAGGGAAGACCACCTCGATCGCAGTTGGAGTGTCTCAGCATATCCAGAGGACATGCTGATGGGATGGGATATTCCCCACTTCTGACGATATCTGAAGGCTGTTCTTGAGGAAGAACCCGAAGAAGAAGAATCGAATACACCACCCACATGTATCACAACCGAGTCAGGCATGGTGGTCACCCAAGCTCAACAACTGAAACAAGACAACCTTGAGGAGAGAGAGTGCCTGCAACAGGAACAAGTCGGGCCCATCATGTCTGCTCTCTACCCGGTTGATGATGCAAATGAGGCGGGGAAAATGAAGCAGAGAGGAGCGTATCATCAGACAAGCCGACCTCTCCAGAGCCAGACACTGCTAGCGATACTGGGGGAGTGAAAGAAGCGGTGGAGACTGATGAGCCCCTGATGGGTGTCCTTACGCGTAAGAAATTGTGTGATGCTCAAATGTGTGATGAAAGCCTAAGTCACATAAGTGAAGAGGCAAGAGTTAGTAATGAGCCCTGCTTTTGGAGGGAGGGTGTACTGATGAGAAAGCCCTATCAAACCTTAGGTAAAGACCTTATTGTTATGCCCCAAATAGCCAGAAGTAAAATACTAAAGATGGCTCACAATAATCCCAATGCCGGACACTATGCTAGAGAAAGTACCCTACATGCCATCAGAGCTCGCATGGACTGGCCTGGTGTAGCTAAGGATGTAAAAATCTCTGTGCTTCGTGTCCCATCTGCCAAAAGGCTGGGCCTGCTATTATAGCTAAAGCCCCATTACACCATCTGCCCGTAATTAAAGAACCATTTTCAAGAATAGCAATGGACGTATTTGAACTCGTACTAAAGCAGGGAATAAACACATTTTAGTCCTCATGGACTATGCTACAAAGTGGCCAGAATCCTTTGCTTTACGAAATATAACAACAGAGACCATTGTTAATTGTCTAGTGGATGTGACCGCCAGAATTGGCATACCAAATGAACTGCTATCAGACAATGGGGTTTCAAAAGTGATGAAACAATTTTGTGCACTGACAGGCATTAAACAAATACGGGCCTCCCCATACCATCCTCAGAAGGATGGTATGGTGGAGCGTTTCAATGCCACTCTTAAGAAGCTGCTCCGTAAGCTTACTCAGAATCTGATGTTGAATGGGACCTATGCCTGCCTTATGTACTGTGGTCTTACAGAGGAACAGTCCAGAAAACTACAGGGTTTACTCCATACCACCTACTTTTTGGGAAAGAAATGAAAATGCCCCTTGACCAATTAGTAAGATATTGGCATGGCAAGGAAGAAGAAGACATGGGTAGTATGTAGCTACCCTAAAAGCTAACATGCAGGTGGTGTGAGACCTAGCCTATGGAAGTGAGACTAAAGAGAAAAGTAAACACAAACTGTGTCACGATCGAACAGCTAAAGAAAGAGTGTTTACCGTGGGTGACTTTGTGCAGGTATACAGACCTGGAAGGGTAGTAAATTGCATCTCCAGTTGCAAGGAACCTACCCTATTGTGAAGAAAATCACGGAAGTGATGTACCAGGTAGATGTGGGTACCAAACTAAAGATATACCGAATTTACCATGTAAATTACAGAGGTCATGGACATCACCTGAGCCAGCTGTGTTTTTGGCTAGAGATGTTGACGAAGAAGACCTAGAAAAAAAGGACACTCCCACCATGCTAAACTCTCACAACCTGGACAGATTATAATTTAAGAAAAGGTACAGGGATATACTACAGGATGTACCTTGGAGAACCGAGATAGCCCAACACGACATACCCATATTCCCATAAGGTAATCCCCTTACCGACTAGCTCACCATTCTCAGAAAGTGTTGCGTGACGAGGTAGAAACTCTGTTGAATCAGGGGATAAACCTTACTTCAAAGAGCCTATGGGCGGCTCCCATTGTTTTAGTAACAAAGAAAGATGGCTCACAAAGAATGTGCGTTGATTATCGGACATTAAACCAGGGGACAATTAATGATCCATACCCCCTACCCAATATCGACGATCCGATAACCAACATAATACCTCTAAGTTCATAAGTACCTTAGATCTAACTAAGTGATATTACCAGGCCCCTATAAATCCCCAGCATATCGAGAAGACATTATTTGTTATACCATACAGGAAGTATGAATTTGTCACGATGCCATTATATTGGGTTGATCTCAGCACCCTCAACTTTCCAGAGACTGACGGATTAATTACTGTATGGGTTAAATGAGCTTACTGTGACCTATTTAGATGACATTCTGATCCATAGCAAAACATGGGAGGAGCATATGAATCATTTAGACATTGTTTTTACAAAACTACGTGAGGCTGGTCTAAAAGTGAAGGAAAAGAAATGCACATTTAGCAGTGGAAGCTGTGTATACTTGGGCCACATCGTTAGGAACGGGGAAATCAGACCTATGGAATGCAAAGTGGCTGCAGTGAGAAATTTTGAACAACCCCAAAACAAAAAAGATGTGAGATAATTTTTAGGCTTGTGTGGTTACTAGCAAATTCATTCCGATCTTTTCAACGGTGCCTCTCCCTTGTCCGACATCACTAAAAAGGAAATGCCTAAACAGGTTAAGTGGACCACTGAGTGTGACCAAGCTTTTGTGACATGTAACCGAAACTTCTTTCTGGCCAAGATGCGCTTTGCTCTTGCCAGATCCAAGTTCCCGGTCCGACGCCTGAACCTCTTCTAACCTCCCTGGCTAGAACTTCTCTTCAGACCAAACAACAAACACAGCACCCTTTGCCATGTCGCTGATTAGCAAGAGTCTAGTGCTAATATATCACAAGGATAACGAATCAATCAAGTGCTCTTACTCAATAACAATTCATACTCAATAAAGACAACTCTGACTTTTTAACGCCCTCTCTCTATAGTATACAAAGTTCAGTCCTTTTATAATTACGAGCTACTTGTTCAGTTTGACGTCACTTGTCTCCAAGGTGACTTCGTGGCAACCTATCAAGAGCTTGCTCCCGAATCCTCGCAAGAGTTTCGTCATCTGTGTTCTCCTCCCGAGGTCGAACTCGCGGTCGTTGATATCTTCCCACGTTCTCTGCATTGGTGTGGTTTGCCACGTTCTCTGCATCCGTGTGGTTTGCCACGTTCTCTGCATCCGTGAGGTTTGCCACGTTCTCTGCATCCGTGTGGTTTGCCACGTTCTCTGCATTGGTGTGGTTTGCCACGTTCTCCCCATTCATCTTGTGGTTTGCAGGAGCCAGAAAACTACCTGTCAGAGGTTTCACTGACATGACACTTAAAGAGAACTCACGCAAGCACCTGTGCTAATTACACCTGACTGGGACAAACCTTTTATTCTACAAATGGATGCCTCTGCATATGGGATAGAAACGATCATCCCATAGCATTTGCTTCCAAGAAGTTGTAGCAAAGTGAGAAAAACTACTCAGCTATCGAATGAGAGGCTCTAGCTAGTGTGGTAGCAGTGAAACACTTTAGCACATATTTGCAAGGGTCAAAATTTATAATACAAACTGACCACAACCCACTGACCCACCTTGGCAACCTGAAAGTCAGTCATGGCAGGTTGACAAGGTGGGCCCTCTCATACCACTATACGATTGAGTACAGAAGTGGCAAGAAGAATGCCAATGCAGATGCCCTATCCAGAGACCGGGGGGTCTCTCACTAAGGTTGGGGGAGTGTCAGGGACCCTAACCCTGACTGAGGACACTCCATCCATAGCTGTGACATCTGAGTGCTTAATGAATAAAAGTAGTGAGAACTCACATGATAAGAAGGAGGATGTGGTTAATTGTTTGTCAACCACCAGAAGCTATAGAGAATATACTAATGAGACCACATAAGATAATTCTTATTACCATTCAGCAAACAATGAACGATCTGATTGGCAGAACGTTGGAGACAGAAGGCCACCCGGAATGCCCTTACAAGGTCTATGAAGAGTTAGTCTAGGTAATACTAGAACTGAAGTTGTAAGTATGTATTGAGAACTGTATTGAGAACTGTACTGAGTATTACTGAGTTGTATTGGACAGCACACCACTATTCTCATAAGTTGCTAGTGTAACAGTGTTTATCATTACTCATTATCTGACCTTTGGATTGTTGTTGTTTTTGTATCTCTTCTAGATGCCCATATAAGTATATGTTGGACAGTCAGGTCATCTGACCAACCACTGATTGATAACTCATGTAATGATTCGGTATAATGCCGTGTTTTTGGATACTCTATGTATGATTGCTTGGATGCTAAAATAATAACTGTACTAAGATACTGTGCCCTGTTTAACGCTGGCTCCACGATGGTTACAATTGGCGTAGTCGGCAGGATTGCTTTTTGCTAACTTTATCTCGACTACGTCATCAGGATGAGCAAGCCTGCGGTATCCCAGAAATCTACAATGGAGACAATAGCTGGGACAAATCATTGGGTGGACCATTTTGACAGTGTGGCGAATGGGACGATGCCTTGAAACTGAAGTGGCTAAGAGTACGACTAACTGGTAGAGCTGTGACCACTTTCAAGAGGCTACCTGATGACATAAGAAACAACTTCACGGAGGCAGTCAAAGCAATGCGGAAGCGATTCGAACCAGAGAGCCGAAAGGGCCTGTATATGGCTGAGTTGCAGAGTCGAGTTCGAAAAAGGAGCAAAGATTGGGCTTCATTTGGAGAGGATTTCAGACAACTCGCAGATAATGCCTACCCCGAATTACCCTTAGAAGCCAGGGAATGGTTCGCCTTGAATCAGTACCTCACTCATATCGACAAACCCCAAGTAGCTTTCAGCGTCCGGCAAGCTAAACCTGGATCTGTTGATGAAGCAATCATCACTCTGACTCTCGAAATGGAATCATATTTGCCGACATCCAATCCTGGAAGAGTGGCAGTAGTTGACAGTGAACCTGATGGTCATGCATCTGTGTCTGAACCTATTGCTGCCACTGCTAAAGCAAGGGACAATCCAGTGCATATAATACTCGATCGGATGGACCGACTGGAGTCCAAGTTACAGGATGTTATGACTTTGAAGACACAACCATCAAGACAGAATTCATGATTCAAGCCCAAGTATCGACCTGGTTGTTGGAACTGCGGAGAAGCTGGTCATCTCTATAGGGACTGCTCGAAACCAAGGAGGAGGTTCCAACAGCAAGGAACTGAGAGAACCTTTGATGCTGTAAGTAAAGCATGTTATAGCACCTGCTGTAGGTGGGGCATCTACTGATGATAAGATTCCAGCCTTCTCCATTTCAAGTGTGACTCTAACTATGTGTGCTGAAGGGTTTTGTTAATGGGTTTCCCACTAGTATTCTAGCTGATACTGGTGCAGCAGTAACTGTCTTATCCAAGGAGTTTTGGGACAAAGCAAAGGGTAATAACGAAAATTTGAGAAATGCAGTAGGGAAGAGGCTTATTGGGGTGCAGGGAACTCCCTTAGAACTGTATGGTGTAGCTCAAATAAGGATTGAGTTGCAGGGAGTGCTCTTTGCCACTGAGGCAATTGTAGCTGGTAGCCTCACCACTGATATTATACTTGGACGGGACTTCCTTAGGGAACACCAGTGTATGATAGATATGGGAAAAGGTGGGGATGTGTTGCATTTGAACAATAAGGGGATTGCTATGACTTTGAATGGGAAATCCTCAGAGGAGATATTGTCTTGCATCACTGTTACCATAGGCAGAGTTTTGCAAGTTCCCCCACAGAGTAAGTTAGAGGTTATGGGACGAATACCACGCTCTGTTACAAACAAAACCTGGGTGTTAGAGGGAAGCAAGAAAGGCAGCAATGCAGTTCTGGTTGCTAGAGCATTGGTTCGATCTGACAAGGCCGAGGTGCCTCTCCGTATACTCAACACCAGAGATGTGACCATCACTATTCAGAAGGGTACCACCATAGCTGAAATGGAGCTTGTGCCAACTGATCCGATCCCAATGGTTGGTGCTGTCGAACCCTCTTGAGTTAACATTAACGAACATGAGGCCTTATGGGAGATGCCAGACAGAACAGGGGATGAGGTCAACCACGGAGAGAAGGAACAGCTGTTTGCACTGTTGTTAGAGTACCAGGATCTTTTTGCCAAATCACCTGATGATTTTGGACGTATGGGGAAGATCAAGCACAAAATCGAGACAGGTGAGAGTCAAGCAATTCGCCAATCAACTCGTTGGATTTCTCCAGCTAAGAAGGAAGAAGCCTCAAAACTTCTTAAGGAAATGCTTGATAGAAATGTCTCAAGTAGTCCTTGGGTATCAACAGTTGTCTTAGTCCAAAAGCAGGATGGGTCTACACGATTCTGTGCTAACTATAGAAAACTCAATACCATCACGAGGAAAGAAGCTTACCCACTTCCTAGAGTGGATGACACACTAGACACTCTCTCTGGTGCTAAATGGTTCAGCACCCTGGACCTTGTTAGCGGTTAGTGGCAAGTGGAGATGGGTTCTACTGACCAGGAAAAAACAGCCTTCTGCACACATGAAGCGTTATTTGAGTTTCAAGTAATGCCCTTTGGCCTTTGCAATGCCCCAGCTACATTTCAGTTTACAGTTTAGGCCATACCTCCTGGGAAGACAGTTCCTTCTTGGGACTGACCCCACGGCTCCTTGACTTGGCTCTCAAATTTCAAGGAACCGGAGTATCAGCTTGCACGTTGGCTAGAGAGATTACAGGAGAATGATTTTACTATCTCCCATTACCCTGGACAGAAACACCAGAATGGAGATGCACTGTCTCGATGACCATCTACGCAATGTGGCAGAGAGAGTCACGAAGAAGACCTAGTCTCTGTGGTGAAGAGAGTGGATCAATAGCCTCTGACCTTGTGGAGATGTCCACAGTAGAGATGCGACAGAAACAACTTAGCGATGGTCCAGTACAGCTTTTCAGCAAGAGAAAGAGACGAAAAACATAGCATAGATGATGTCAGAAGTCAAGGACCCATTTTAATCAACTCTGGGACAAACTAGTGGTGAAGCAAGGAGCACTCTGGAGGCAGTACGAAGATGTTAAAGGGACCTCAACCTCGGTACAATTAGTAGTCCGATGCTGCCTCCAGGATGAAATACTGCAAGATTTGCATGCTGGAACAATGGGCGGTCACCTTGGCATGGAAAAAACTCTTAAATAGTTATAAAGGAAAGGTTCTACTGGCCTGGAATGCACCATGATGTCACAAACTGGTGTCGGACTTGCACAACATGTGCTACACGGAAAACGGCTCCCCAAAGAAACTGTGCGCCTCTTCAAACCATCAAGGCGGGTTATCCAATGCAAGTGATGGCAGTAGATATTATGGGTCCCTTGCCTGAGAGTAAATCTGGAAATAACTACATACTGGTGGCAGCAGACTATTTTACCAAGTGGGTCGAGGTACATGCAATACCTAACCAAGAAGCTATCTCAGTTGCCAAGAAACTTACTGATGAAATATTTTGCATGTTCTCACCCCCAGAGCAACTGCATTCGGATCAGGGTAGACAGTTTGAATCTATATTGATTCTAGAGATATGTAAATTGCTCCAGATACGAAAGACAAGGACCACTCCATACCATCCCATGTGATGGTCTAGTAGAACGGTTCAAACGGACTTTACTAGACATGCTTGCCACCACCACAAAAGATCACCCCTTTGATTGGGAAGATCAGCTCTCTAAGGTATGCGTGGCTTACAATAGCAGTGTCCACTCCTCAACTGGATATACCCGATTCTTTCTGATGTTTGGCCGTCAAGCGAGAATGCCAGTGGACATGATGGACGGGAATGGTGCACATGATGAACTTCCTGTATTAGACTATGCACGTCAGCTTAAGAAAGGATTGGAGGAGGCATACAAAAATGGGTGCAAGCCATGAACATCGCAAGAAGTATTACGACAGGAGCACTCATGGAAGACCATTTCAAGACAATGAACTAGTTGGCTACACTCTAAAGTCGTCTCACGTGGGAAATCAAGAAAGCTTCACCATCCTTGGATTGGCCCATTCAAAGTAATCAAACGATTGATGGAATGTGATTATCGAATCAAAGGTCTCGGAAGAAAGAGAAAAATCCATGTGGTGCATTTCAATCGGTTGAAGCTATGTGCTCCGGGAGCAAGATTTGAACACAATGCTCCAGAAGCTACCGATTCTTCAGAGAAATTACCAGTCTAACAACACCTGCCAATTTTGGAGTAGACATGGAACTGATCGATTATGGAAGTCAGGAAGAACATCGCACGCCTCCTGTATCTCGATACCCTTGTCGTATAAGACGACATCCGGACAGATTTGCGCCCGGTTTGTCTTATTGAATTTAAAAGATTCGTGACGAACTTTTATGAAAGGGGGATAGTGTAACAGTGTTAATTACTAACTATCATTACATTATCTGACCTTTGGATTGTTGTCGTTTTTGTATCTCTTCTAGATGCCCATAAAGTATATGCTGGACAGTCAGGCCATCTGACCAATCCTGATTGACAACTCATGATATAATGCCATGTTTTTGGATACTGTATGTATGATTGCTTGGATGCTAAAATAATAACTGTACTAAGATACTGTGTCCTGTTTAACGCTGGCTCCACGATGGTTACACTAGCTAAGGGCTAGATGGTGTTCGACTAGGTCCAATACCAGGGAACACAGACATAAGAGTGTGTCTGATTTTGGCTCCAGGGTCAACTGTGATAGGAAGATTATAGTTGGGCTGGGGCGACATGGCTGTCTTTACTACACTGAGCTAAATCAGCTAGCATAGGGTAGAGTGTGTAAGTAGACATTCATAAAAGGAAGCTGACAGCTCTCATACTCTAACAAGATAGCTAGCTACTCATTGAAAATTGTTCTGTTCAAAGCCAACAATAACTAATTGCCTTCATAGCTAGCTAGAGCTTGGCATCATCCCACCATTGAGAAACTTCCTTAGGTTCATGTAAAGCTTCTACACACCATCTGACCATATTTCTACAAGAGAAGCAGCAACAAAAACTATTATGCCAGTTACTAAACTTTGAAGATTGCCTTTGAGATCTAAAAACTTCAAACGGACATTAAATTGTGACATACTATATAAAATGGAGTAATTGAGTTAGCTCTATAACTATGACTACTGCATTGTGGAATGATCATAAGAAAGAAATTATCAGATTAGCTACTAACTTTCTAAACACCAACAGCTTAGAGTAAGCTTGAGTTACATACCTTACTTTATTGTGGTTTTTAATACCGCTTGACCCAGAGTTATAGCTAGTAACCACAGCTCTATTAGTGTCTGCACCGGTCTGGCGTAGGACCAAAGAAGAAAGAAGTCTACTGATGAAAAACTACAATGCTAGCTATACAGCACTCACCAAGCCTACATATTTAGCATTCTATAGCTATGGATGTGTGATTAATTTGGAAATAGTTGTCGTGTATGGATTTTTGTGCACATGTGCATAATGAAGCCATAGCTATGTGCACAGATTTTTTTTTCCATAACTGTTTATTTTCTAGAATGGGCAAAGAAAATAGACTTCAGAAAAGGGGAGAGAGAAAATCAAAGCGTGCTTCTGAAACAGCCGGAAGGGGGGAAAAAGCGAGTGATAGAAAAAGACAAGTTAGAAGCACAGCAGCCCATGATGGAGAAGCTTCCTTGAGCACAGGTTAAGCTTCTGCACATTTCTATAGCTTAAAAGAATGGATATAAAATTTCATTTTGACACTCGAGCTATAAACACGTTTGCTAAACTGGAAATAATCATCACGCTCAATATCTAACAGTTCTTTTAATGCTTAATGAGGTAGGTGGAGTCAATTGAATCACAGAAATTAGATACAATAAACAGCAAATAGCTACCCAGAAGCATCATGTTCTTGCATTTAATTCACTTTCTCTGCCTACAAACTCCTCAGCAAGAACCTACATGATGTACTCATAGAGCCTAGTAGTGCTCTTAGCTACTAAGTTTTGCAGTACATCTGAACATGTGTCACCTGTTCATGTCCACCTCACCCTAGAATTTCATCTGTAATGTTAAACCATAATCAAATCAAAGAACCAAACGGCTGTTCTGGCTATGCATGACAACTTTCCCACTCAGCAACGCAGCAGATTTTACGCATGCTCAATAAATGGTATAAATGTAGTGCTCCAAAATTCCAGTGCTAGTTTCAAGGATCTGAGCAAGGTATCTAACTGAACTTTTGGAGCTCTTACAAGGGGACATCATGAAAAGAGTAGCTCATATTGTGGTGGATCTTGCCACTAAACATTGGTCAACAAATGTTCTTGACTTCTTTGAAATAAAATAATGTGGTATCTATGAGCAGGGTTGCAAGATAAGTAAGTGAAGCGGATACACCAGAATATTTCCCTTTTGGTGGGAAAGCAATGTGTTCCACTTTTTTGCCCAGAACACTTTGAGCCAGTGCGGCTCCGAGTGAGGAGATATAGCTGAACAGCAATGCCATCGAAGCTCAGCTGGTGAATACTGCTACCAAGTTGACGTTGGTGATGTTATAATGAACTCCCACAAGCTTCAGCTCTACAACTGCATTCCGTAAGAGTTTGACGTCAGGTTGCTGTTTGAATGATTACAAGGATAGACTGGGACAAAGTTTTGCGAAGTGTGGATTGGCCTTTCCTTCTGCTTGTCCTCCACCACCACTCAGTATTCCTACATCTTCTATGGACAGATCTATACCGGAATTTATTTGCAGCAATGGACAGCCTCTTCTAGATGCACTTCTTTCAAACAAAACTGTCAGAATATAGCATGTGAGATACAAAATATGTGCAGATATTGAAGTGGAATGAACTGAATTGATGTGAATAGGACAACTTTTATGATGCAAAGCCATACTAAAGATATCCTTTGTCAAACAGTTGCTCCTTAAGTTGTAGAAGCTCTTTAAATGATTTAAACAATAACCTGGGTGCTGCTTGAACCTCTTCAATTCTTCCTTCAAGGAAGTTACCGGAAGACATCTAATATATTCCGTAATTATTTGATAATGATCTCTGGCAGGAGTGTGGTATCATACCATCAGACTGGGTAAGTCGTTGCTCAATGCTGTAGTTCCACCTACTTATACTACTGCTGGAAATATAGCTCTTCTAATTTTGGCTGCTAGTTTTAAAACTTTTGCTTGATTTTGTTAGTTACTGGCAGAAGTGGACTGGAGTAGAACTTTGATTTGACTTTGTAGTATAACTTATCTTATTATTGATTTTGTACATTTTGTCTAATAAAATTGAATGTTATGTTTAGTTATATGTCAGTTATGTAATATATTCCTAATCTGATTTCAAGGTCAGTGTAGAGAAAAATTTGAAGAATGTTCTAACAAGCTTTGTCGCCCTATGGTAATGTATGATGTAGTGGAGGCTAATCACTAGTGAATTTTATCAAATTTTCTATACACAAGCAGGAATTCTTAATGCAGGTCACCAATAAGTAGCTTAGAATATCACATGACTTCAATCGGAGAGGCCAACCAAGTTACTACCTATATAGAGCAAGCTATATTTGTTAGCCAGGTCTGTCTGTGACTGTCGTAGAAACCCAGCCTTCTGCCTCTCTTGGAAGTTTTAACCAATTAGGACCCAGATCCCTGCGCTCTATGATGCCGTAAGGGCGTGCTCGGTCCTCTGACGTCCTGCACCACCCAAACCAAACTCAACACTCTCCCTCCTGGAGATGCTGGATAACCACTCAGCAACCCTTTAAGTTACCGGACTGTAAGAACTAATAATATAGTAATGAGATACGAGACGGTATAATTTACAAGCAAACAAGATTAATTACAACACTTCACCCTCGGTGAGTAAGTACATTAATGGAGTCTCTTGTTCTTTGTAGTTTGAAGGTTATCTGTTCAGATCTAAGACATATCTAAATCTCTAGCTAGTATTCAATTCCTTTTATACTCTAGCTACTATCCAATGTTCATAAAATACACTATGTCCCAACGGGACTATATAAGGTAATGTTTCAGTGATGCTCTGACGTGGCAGTTGTGGTTGTGGTCACAGACTCTCGACTGCTGCGGTGTCAGGTTCAGGGCTGCTCTCACGCTTTGGCTGTACACAACATCTGTTGTTGTTATTGGTCGTTGGGTTCAAAGGAGCTTGTTCAGGGCTGCTCTCACGCTTTGGCTGTACACAACATCTGTTGTTGTTATTGGTCGTTGGGTTCAAAGGAGCTTGTGGTTCCTTTGATGTGGCGGTGGTATTGGGGTTTGGAGATGTCTTCTCTGTCAGAGTGGGTGGCTTCTCTGACACTCCCCCTTCCTCGGTTGAAGACTTGTCTTCCTCGCGACTAAGTCCGTCCGCGTTTCCGTTAGCCGTCCCTGGTCGGTGTTGTACTTCAAAGTTATAGTCCTGTAGTGCTAACGCCCATCTCGTTAAGCGTCCGTGAGAGTCTTTTAAGTTGGCCATGTGGGCGAGAGGGTTGTGGTCTGTCTGTACGATGAATCGCCGCCCTTCCAGGTACACCCGGAAGTGACGGATCCCGTCCACAATTGCTAGTGCTTCTCTCTCGATCGTAGAATAGTTCCTTTCACGTTGTAGTAACTTTCGCGAGCCATAGCCCACCGGATGTTCTTCTTCGTCTTTGTCTTTCTGGCTGAGTACGTATCCAAGACCAACATCTGATGCGTCGGTCTGTAGATAAAATATACTTGCCCAATTGGGCGAAGAGAGCACTGGTTGGTCACACAACAATGTTTTTAAACTGGTAAATGCTGTCTGACACTCTGCATTCCAAACAACATTATTACTTTTGGACTTTCTAGTCAAGTTGGATAGTGGTGTAGCTATCTCAGCAAATCTTGCTATAAATCTACGGTAATAGCCCGCAAGACCTAAGAATGCACGTAGCTGTTTCTTTGTGGTAGGCTGTTTGTATGCTTTCACTGCCTCTACCTTGCATGTTACTGGTTTAACCTGGCCTCCTCCCACTTCATGGCCTAGGTAAGTGCAGTGGCTCTTCCCAAATTGACACTTTTTTAATTTAATCTTTAGGCCTGCTTCTCTTAGCCTTTCTAGTACACAAGCAATGTGTTGTACATGCTGTTCCCATGTGTCACTAAAAATCACGATGTCATCCAGGTAGGCCGCAGTAAACTGGGCCAAACCTGCTAGTATGTGGTCCATCAACCTCTGAAAGGTGGAGGGGGCTGAGACCAGACCAAAGGGCATGGTCGTAAATTCGTATTTCCCATAGGGAGTGATGAAGGCGGTCTTTTCCCTATCACTCCCCTTCACTGGTACTTGGTAATACCCCTTGGTCAGGTCTAGCGTTGTTATATACTCAGCACCCCCCAGATTATCAATTAGCTCCTCAATGTTTGGTAATGGGTACGGGTCGCCTGTGGTCACGCTGTTAAGTTTCCTGAAATCCACACACATTCGCCTCGTCCCATCCTTCTTAGGAACTAATACTATTGGGGCCGCCCAAGGACTTTTGCTAGCGGTGATGATTCCCAATTCGAGTAAAGATTTTATTTCTTCTTCTAGAAATACTTTGGAGGCTTCTGCTAATCTGTACGAGGGTAGTCTAATGGGCAGTGCATCCCCTGTCGGGATCACGTGCTCCACTAGCTGTGTCCGTCCTGGCACATCACATATAACGTCTGAAAATTTGCTCTTGACTTGGTTTAGTTGTGTAAGTTGTGAACTAGTGAGACTAGTTTCTGCGTCTCCTGCTAGTGATGATTCGCTTTCATCTTCCTGGCTAAAGAAGGCTGCAGCCGTGGGCGTGTGCCATTTCTTTAGCGCATTGATGTGGTAGATCTTAATTGGCTTACCCACCTTGCCCACATTCAACTGATAGGTCACATCACTTACTTTGCCTACAACCTCAAATGGACCCTGCCATTCGTTCAAGAGCTTGTCCTGCTTCCTTGGGCGGAAGGCCAGGACAAACTCTCCAACATCAAATGATCTCTCAATTGCCTTTTTGTCATAGTAAATCTTGTCTTTTCTTTTATTCTCCCGCTCATTTTCCTGAGCTAATTTACTAGTCACTTCCATGTTAGCTCTGAGAGTCTGGACGTATTCAGGGGTGTCTACAGAACTCTCACTGTCTTTCTTTCTCCAATATCTTACCAACTGGTCTAGGGGCATCCTCATTTCCCTCCCATACATCAGTTCGTACGGGGAAAACCCAGTTGTCTTGTGAGGGGTTCCCCGGTATGCCCACATAATATAAGGTAAGCATGCATCCCACTCAACGTCTTTGCTACTAGTCAACTTCCTTAGCAAATGTTTCAGGGTGGAGTTGAAACGCTCCACCATACCATCTGTTTGGGGATGGTACGGTGAAGTTCTGACCCGCTTTATCCCTGTCACGTTACATAGGTGCGTCATCACTTTACCAACAAAATTCGTGCCGTTATCTGTCAAGATCTCTTCCGGCAGTCCTAGTCTGGCTATGACCTCCATCAAGCATTCCGCGGTGGCCTCTGCGGTGGCATTCCTCAAAGGGAAAGCCTCCGGCCACCGGGTACAATAATCCATTATCACAAGGATGAATTTATTGCCTCTTTTAGTTCTTCTGAGGGGACCAAAGATGTCCATTGCAACTCTGGCAAATGGCTTATCAATGATGGGTAAGGGGTGTAGTGGGTTTCTAGCTGTGGTGGCAGGGCTAGCTTTTTGGCAAATGGGGCATGACTGGCACAGGGCTTGGACATCGCTGACCAACCCCGGCCAATCCATCCGAGATCTAATTATGCTCAAGGTTCTTTCACGGCCAAAGTGACCTGCTACCACAGAGGTGTGGGCTAGGCATAACACCTTTGTCCTCGCTACCTCAGGTACCACTACAAGGCTTTTTCCTCCTTCTTTGTACGGTTTCCTCATCATTAGCCCCCCCTCCATAAAATATTCACTCTTTTTATCACACAACCCTGCTCTGATCTTACTTAGCGTCGGGTCGCTTTGTTGTTCTTTCCTCAGCTGTGTTGGTGAAATTGTGTCCATTTGATTTCCTTCTTCTGGGGTGGCTAATTCTCTTTTCCTGGTTTCTTCTTCTTCTTCTTTGTCACTGTCATTTGGGCTGGGGGTCAAGGAGTGAGTCACAGGCTCATCTTGCTGCTGTTGACGGACTTCGTCCTCTTTTTGCTGATCCTTGATTTTCTTCTGGGCCCTGGTGGTTGTGACCAGTCCAAATTCAGTTGGGGTGGTGGTAGGTGGAGTTGTTTCTTCCTTTCTTGGTGAATCTAAGGCCTCCCTCAAATACTTCCTGAAATGAGGAATGTCATGGCCTAACAACATATCACAACTTATATGTTTACTGACTCCCACTACCATAATCTCTTCTTTACCCTCCAGCTGTATCATTATTTTAGCGGCTGGGAACTGTGTCTCTTTACTACTTCCTGTCTGATATTTAATCTGCCATGGCAAGTAATCTTTCTCATTCACACACCTGGGATGCACTATGCTCTTAGTACATCCCGTGTCAAGTAAGGCCTTCACTGGTCTACTATTAATGGCTACTTCTCGTGTCCATTCTGGCAACCCTTCTCTCTGGTCTATGGCAACATGCCCTTGCTCAAACTTTACTCTGCACTCTCTCTGGTAATGCCCCGCTTTACCACATCGGAAACAAGATACTGATTTCGGGTCTCTGCCCTGGTTAGAATAATTCTTACCCTGCTCCTGATGTGTATTGGGGAATGTGTTGGAAGGCGGGGAACGCGCAGGCTCTCTGCGGTCCCGGTTCCATGGTGTTGGTTGGTTAATCTCTCTGGAAGGCATTGTTCCTCTTCCTCTTTGTTCTCTGTAGGGAAAATTTGATTCCCGGGAAGGCATTGTTCCTCTTCCTCTTTGTTCTTGCTGTCTGTAGGGGTGAGTGTTCTCCCTGGGAGGCATGGTCCCTCTCCCTCTTTGTTCTTGCTCTCCTCTTGGGATGTTCAAGTGCCTGATGACCGCCGCCGTGAGCTCTTCGTAGCTCTGGGGGTTTAGCTGACGCATGCGCGTCTCTAGCCATCTGGGAAGTTTCTGTAAGGTCAATTCAAATAGGAATAAATCGCGCACTGGCTTACCCTCGGCTTCAATCCAGCGACCGAACTGTTGCTTCCGGTCCCTGAACCAAAGCTCTGGTGTGCTGGAATTGAAGGGCGAGTCGAAGATCTGTTTCCTGTAGTTTTCTGAGGTAACTTGATAGGTCTCTCTGAGGACTCTGCAGACTTCCTCGAAGTCGCCTTGATCTGTGGGGGAAAGAGAAGTAACAGCTAACATCCCTTGACCACTTAGAGCGCTGCGCAAGAACGTGCACCATCGGCGCTCTGGCCAACCATTGGCTTCAGCGACTATTTTGAATAAGTCTAGGTACGCCCCCATGTCATCTACCCCCTCAATGTACTTTTGCAATCTTACATGGGGTGATGGCGGTGCTGCTGCCGGACGTTCTGCTAAACGAACCAGGTCCTGCTGCATCCCTAGCAGAAGCTGTGACATTCTCTCTTCCTGTCTCTCTGCCCTATCCCTCTGATCTTTCTTGTCTTCAGTTTCTCTTTCTGTCCTTTCATCTTCTCTTTGGTCTCTTCTCTGAGATTCTTCAGTGTCTTTTATTAGCCTGTTCTCCTCCGTCTGGATGAACCTATTCATTAATAAAGACCTGGACATGTGTAACTCTTGTGTCGTCCCTGGGGCTTCCTCTATTCCATCTGCTGAGGTCTGGAAGATACTCCCACTTCGGAGCTGCCTGTTCTCTCCGGCTCTTCCTGTGTTCTGCATCTTTGGTAAAAAATTGAATAATAAGAAAATTAATTCGCGCCGCGCGTCTCACGCGGGTAGCACAAACAAATTAACAGTGGCACAAAAGCTCACTAAATCAATAACAACAGAAATATGAATTATCCCGAAGGACTAACAAATATTCAATTATTTTACGCCCAACTCGCGCAATGTCCTCACAGCTTCCTCGACTATCTCAGCTCGAGATCTGTGGTCCACTTTTTCTTTCGCTCTCTCTTCTGGTGAGGCTCTTCTGGTTGTCTCTCTCTGTTCGAGGACTATTCTCTGGTACTGGCTCTCTTGATCAGTCCACGTCTCAATGTGTAGCTTCTGTACCTTCTCTGTGTACTCTCTGCTCATAAGTACAATTCAATGCACTTTACTGGTAACAATGATAAAAGTACACTTTTGCTACTTCTATCTGTTCTGCTCTTAAATAAGATACACTCTTTGCTATCTCACTTGTCTGTTCTGGGTCTTCTCACTCTTTGAGATCTCCCTGTCAATCCTCACTCTTTGAGAATTCCACTCACTTGGTAGTCCTGGATTTCCTTTCTCGAAATCCCACCGCTGCCACCAGTGTCGTAGAAACCCAGCCTTCTGCCTCTCTTGGAAGTTTTAACCAATTAGGACCCAGATCCCTGCGCTCTATGATGCCGTAAGGGCGTGCTCGGTCCTCTGACGTCCTGCACCACCCAAACCAAACTCAACACTCTCCCTCCTGGAGATGCTGGATAACCACTCAGCAACCCTTTAAGTTACCGGACTGTAAGAACTAATAATATAGGTATTATTAGTAATGAGATACGAGACGGTATAATTTACAAGCAAACAAGATTAATTACAACACTTCACCCTCGGTGAGTAAGTACATTAATGGAGTCTCTTGTTCTTTGTAGTTTGAAGGTTATCTGTTCAGATCTAAGACATATCTAAATCTCTAGCTAGTATTCAATTCCTTTTATACTCTAGCTACTATCCAATGTTCATAAAATACACTATGTCCCAACGGGACTATATAAGGTAATGTTTCAGTGATGCTCTGACGTGGCAGTTGTGGTTGTGGTCACAGACTCTCGACTGCTGCGGTGTCAGGTTCAGGGCTGCTCTCACGCTTTGGCTGTACACAACATCTGTTGTTGTTATTGGTCGTTGGGTTCAAAGGAGCTTGTTCAGGGCTGCTCTCACGCTTTGGCTGTACACAACATCTGTTGTTGTTATTGGTCGTTGGGTTCAAAGGAGCTTGTGGTTCCTTTGATGTGGCGGTGGTATTGGGGTTTGGAGATGTCTTCTCTGTCAGAGTGGGTGGCTTCTCTGACAGTGACCATAGACCTAGACCTTATGGTCCATGGGGTGATCTCATTGTGCTTATAGCTAGCATCCTATTACAGCAATTCACATTGACATCTCTGTATGACTGACAACTATAAGGTCTATGCTTATATCAGGAGGTGCCGAGTTCTCAGACAAAGGTTATTTCCTGATTTACAGGATGTGACTTAGTACAACACCAGCTTCAAGATAGTTGAAGAACAAACAGATTTGCTCTAGTCCAAGTTTAGCTATATAATCAGGAAGGTGAGTTTTCCCAATACTAAAACCTCCCTGTCTGACCAATTCAAACATCTTGCAAATTGTGTGACTCTTGTCTATGGCTAGAGCTAGAACTAGGGATAGTATGGAAGTGCTAGGATAGCATGCTCTAGCTAAAGATACTCTTAGCTATTGGCTTCAGTAACACCTTTATAACCCACATACCACCTATGTTGCAAGCAATGCCATCTAGACAGTTACACAGAGCAGAATACATGTCATCAAAATCTTCCATTGTTGAGAGATGCTCAATCCACCTAGTCACACACATAGTTATAATTTTATTCTTTTGAAGGTGAGTATTTCCAACTTCCTTCAACTCTGCATTGTAAGCCTTTATACAATTTTCCAGGTGTCTCCTGCATTTGGGAGAGTATTTAAAGAAAAGACAAACATTTGTAACAGCATTTATCATGACTTGCACTTCTTTTATGGTTGATGTTTTAGAAAGAGTCAGGTTAAGCTGATAGCTAGTGCAGTGGTAATAAATTGCCTGAGGGACCTTCTTCAATGTATGTGCAGAACATCCCTTAAGCCAGACAGCCATATTGCCTGTTCTATCATACATCTGAGCTCTAATCAGGTTTGTTTGTAAACCAACCCTCTGCAGCAACTGAATAATCTTTTTACTGATATTCTCACCACTAATGGATTCACAGTTTTTCAATTTCAAGTAATTTCTCAACTAGCTGTCGATCTTTCACATATTGAACAATAATGCCTAGCTGCTCCCAGTTGGATACATCTGTGACCTCATCTGCTTGAGAATCCCAAAGAAATTTGCAAAATTGGTCTGTGCTTGAATGTCCTTTACAATTTCTGTTTGAATAACATCTCCAATGCAAGCAAGTTATTCATTCTGACTTGTTTTTGATATATATGTGGATCAGCTAGAGCATATTTTGAGATGAATACCTAATTCAGTAACACCTAATTCAATCCGGAATTTAACAAGTGCTTTAAAGTTTCCTTCATTAAGGATACCAGTAGATGTAGCATTATCTCTTTGTCCTCTTAAGGCAATCCCCTGTCTACCATAAAACTCAATACATGATATGATACTCTTAAGAAAAGTATGATTGGAAGCGACTTGTTCGAGAATTTGCATGCTAAGACAATGATCCACCTTAACCTGTGAGCCTTGCCATGTCTGTATCAATGCAAGCCTAATTAGTCTCAGAAGTTCTGTGATACTGCAATGTAGAATACTTAATCATATCTACATGAGCTTTTTCCCAGTTTTGATAGGGCCTCTTTATCAGTTGGCTAGCATGAAAATCATCACATCCCGTTCGAAAATACACACAACTGAGACAGTATAAGCCATCCTCTTCTTTAGAATAGCTCAAAAATGGAAATTCAATAAGCGAACTATGGTTACAGTGCCTAGCATATGAACGTTTGTGATCATAATAATTATTTCTCACCAGGAAACTTGAAGGCTTCCGATGGCATTCGGTCATTCATGAGTTTATATTTCATTTCATCCATAGGCATAGGTATCGATCCTATATATGATGCTATGTCACAGGATGTAATGCTGACACTCCTATTACCAACAATGCAATTCATGCAAGCAAGTCCATGAAATCAGAGGCTGAGCCCATCATGTATACTATATATAATTTATATATAGTTGAAGTCCCCAGAAAACACAAATAAGAATCTACAAGCTTTTCAACTAAAATTAGTTAAAATAGCAAGCTATTAATAATTAAATCTATACCTTGTTTCAGTTCCATTTGAGAATGAACCACTGTGCTAGCTGTGCAGTCACTGTCTTCCTCTTTAGATGTATCCCACCTAATTGACAAAATTAAGCAGAGAAGACTGCCCATCTCTTGACTGCTTCATTGTAATCTTTGTTGTAAGGTAAAGGGTATCTCTCCAGCCACTTCATTGACATCTTTGTTGTAAGGTAAAGGTTATTCAATTTGGAAGCAAATAACTTTACTGGGGATTTTTGTGCAAGTTTTGAAGCAATGGCTGGAATCCAGGACTGGCTGTTCAAGTTGACGGAGTACTAAGGTAAGTGGCAGTGTGCAGATAATATGGAGCTTCAAAATCATAATGACACACAACATGCAAACACTTTAGCTTGGCATGAATATAAAATAAAAAATCAATCAAAAATATATAAAATGATGCTCTACCATCTAGTTACCAGTTCTAAGATTTTCGCATAGACAGAGTCTTTTTGGTTGGATGAAAATTGAACAATAACACAAATTTTGTATGATAAATGATAATTACGTAAGGTTCACTAATAATTGTTATGGTCAGCTCAATTATTGTAGCAATCTTTTATATATGAATACTCATAGTGAATAAGTACAACAACATTCAATAGCCTGTTGCTGTTCCTTGTAATTCAACAATCCTTTGGAGAAATTAAGTACAGCAGCAAAAATGTCCATAGATCTCAAGTTGGACTGTGCATTTTTTATCAGTCCATATTGTAATGTTCAAGTTACTAATCACACACACTATATCAGTCACTTTGATTATTATGCATAGACATTCCATCATCATTACGTATTGATTGTGACACATTATTACATCACATGATAGAAGAAGAGAAGTTTTTATACTCGTGCTTTAACTGTCTAAGTACGGTTCGACGGTCTTCATAAATCCAGTCCCATCAGTTGACCTGGACGGATATAAAGACAACCAGTAAGTAACAGTTGAACAGTATAACTGGCGATGAGGATTATGAACCATGGCAGTAGCCGGAAGAATTGACTTGTTACCATTAGCAACCTTTGACCCTGTGAGTGATCCATCATTGTTAAGTCAGAGATGGAAAAGTTGGAAGCGGCATTTCGAGATATATATAGCAGTGCTCAACGTAAGTGATGACAAACAATCCTGTTGTATCAGGTAGGACAGGCTACCCAAGAAATTTTTGACACAATTCCAGATACTGGAGATGACTTTGCCACAGCTATGGGAAAGTTAGACAACTATTTTACACCCAAGAAAAATGTGTCTTATGAGATTTTCCAATTTTGTAAAGCTGTTCAACAATCAGGAGAGGCGGTGGATCAACGTGGTGACTGCCATTTTCTGGGTGGTGGCTTCTACTGAATAACATTCACTGCTTCTGCTGCTGAGTGTGCCTGTTCAATTCCTTTTGTTTGCTCTTCACTTGCTTCTTGCGCTCTTGCTTTAGCTAGTAGAACCTCTAAGGATAGATCATCACGAAGTGCCACTCTTCTTAGATGTTTTGACTGACAATTCTGGATGATAGTAGACTTCAACTTTTTTCCCAGGTCAGTAAATTCACATGTGCAATCAATCTAGCTATCTCAATCTGGTAACAAGTAATCATTTTGCCAAAGTATGTCTCTCAAAATAAAAACAAGTACAAGGTCGACACAAAACACGTGAGTCCCAACCGAAACACAAGCACAAGCAAATTTATCAAGTTTCATCTGAGTCCAACCAAAAGTGTGATAGCAGTAGTGATGAATATCTGTACACATTGGGTGACACTGCACGTATGGCAGCACCAAAAGTAAATGTGAAAATCAATAGCACCACGGTTTGCATGATTGTAGACACAGGAGCATCCACGGACATCATGGATGAGGAAACAGCCAAAGTAAAACCAAGTGAATAATCTTGAGTTGCAGCCTTCAACAAAGCGTATATTTGCATATGGTGCTGACTCCCAACTTACAGTACTGTAGTGGGACAGTTTGACACTAACATTGAAGTTGATACAAAGACAGTGCTATCAACAATTCATGTACTACGAGGAAGTCACGGGTCTCTACAGTTACAAGACAGCATGTGACCTTGGTCTGGTTCATGTTAAGATTAAGCATGTTTAGGATAGTCCAAGAGTATGTGAGAGGCTGGTGCAAAAATATCGCAATTTGTTTGAAGGTATAGGCAAGCTCAAGAATACAGAAGTCAAACTTCACATTGACACAAGTATACCTCGTGTGGCTCAAGTAACATGCAGAATTCCTTTTCACATGAGGAAACAAGTTGAAAAAGAGCTCATCAACCTTGAACAACAAGGAATCATTGAGAAAGTTGAAGGTTCAACTGCATGGGTTTCCCCTTTAGTCATTATCCCCAAAAAGAATGGCGAGGTCCGTTTATGTGTTGACATGAGGAGAGCAAATAAGGCAATCAACCGAGGGAGATATCCTAGTCCAACAATTGATGATCTTATTCTCAACCTGAATGGAGCAACAGTTTTTACAAAACTTGATTTAAGACAAGGATATCATCAAATACCCTTATCACCTGAGAGCTGATATATCACAACGTTCACGACTCACAAAGGTTTAAGACATTATGCTCGATTGAACTTTGGAACAAACTCAGCAAGTGAGATGTTTCAAAACATCATCCATGAACAGATTCGGGACATACCAGGATCAATCAACATCAGTGATGATGTTATAATATTTGGGAAAACTCAAGCTGATCATGGCAAGGCAGTTTTTGAGAGATTCTCTACAGTCAGTTTCTCTTTCAACAAGACAAGTTGTGAATTCAGCAAGAACTCGTTGACATTCTTTGGTTTTGTATTTTCGGACAAAGGAATCTCACCCGATCCTAAGAAAGTGTACAAGCAATTCATGACGCCAATCCTCCTACATCAACCAGTGGTATCCGAAGTTTTCTAGGAATGGCAACATATTGTGCAAAATTTATACCATGCTTCAGTGACATATCAGAGCCGTTACGTGAGTTGACCACAAAGGATGTTCATTTCTTATGGACAACAGAACAAGACAAAGCATTAAAAAAATCAAGTAGCTATTAGCAAAATTTTATGATACAATCATGGCATATTTCGATCAACAGAAGGAAACAGAGCTGATCACAGATGCATCACCTGTCGGTCTCTCAGCAATACTGTTTCAAAAGTCGCAGGGAGAGAATCACAGAAGAGTAATAGCTTATGCAAGCAGAGCACTCTCTGCTGTTGAAAGCAGGTATTCTCTCACAGAGAAAGAAGCATTAGCCATAGTGTGGGCTATTGAAAAGTTTCATCTATATCTCTATGGAGGACATTTTACCCTTTACACGGACTGCAAACCAGTCAAATTTATTTATGGTAACCCAAAGTCCATGCCTCCAGCACGCATCAAACGTTGGAATCTGAGACTACAAGGATATGACTTCTCAATATATAGTACATACTAAAGGAAACCAGAATCCTTCCGATTACCTCTCAAGACATACAAACTCCGAGGAACTAAAGAAACAAGAAACGATGGCGGAGGACAATGTCAATTTCTTATCTTCTCATGCAATACCAAAGGCTATGACGTTGTTAGAGATTCAAGAAGCAACCACAGCTGACCCAACCTTGCAGCAGATATCCAAACTGATCAGAACTGACAAGTGGAAAGAGCAGACCACATCCGAGGCAGACATCGCAGAAATCAAGCTTTTTCAAACAGTCAAGAATGAACTCACTGTTAGTAGTGATGAAAGTGTGATACTCTGTGGAAATCGCATCGTAATACCAACTTCACTACGAAAGAGAGCAATTATGTTGGCTCATGAAGGTCACCAAGGAATTGTTAAGACAAAAAGTTGCTCAGAGAAAAAGTATGGTTCCCAGGAATAGAAGCAAGAGTAAAGCAACAGATTGATAATTGCATTGCTTGTCAGGCCAATGGTCCAAAAAATCGTCCTGAACCTCTCCAGATGTCAACATTGCCTCCAGAGCCATGGCACACTGATTTCTGTGGACCTTTCCCAACTGGAGAATATCTACTTGTTACGATAGATGCATATTCTCGTTTTCCTGAAGCAGAAATAGTACAATCAACAGCAGCAAAAGGAACAATTTCCAAGCTTGACAGAATCTTTGCCACACACGGAATTCCAAGAGTTCTCAAGACTGACCATTTTTCGGAAATGAGTTTAAAGCCTATACGGAAGAGAATGGAATATCTCACCAGAAAATTACTCCATTGTGGCCACAAGAGGCAGAGAACTTTATGAAACCCCTCACAAAAGCAATTCGTTCATCGAATGCTGAAGGAAGAGATTGGAAGAAAGATCTGTACTGATTCATGTTGAATTACAGAGCAACACCACACTGCACAACTGGAGTTTCCCCATCTGAATTACTGTTCAACAGAAAGATTAAAACCAATTTCTCCAAGTGGAAATGGATGTTGACACTCTAGGAATTGATGTGGAAGTTAAACAAAAAGATAAACGAGCAAAAGAGAGAATCAAGGAGCATGCAGACAGAAAAGCCCGAGCTCAAGTCTTAAGTCTCATAATTGGTGAAACAGTTCCCCTACGTCAGCGAAAGAAGAACAAGTTCAGCACAAAGTTTGTCCGTCACCTTTCCAAATATGGGAAAAAATGGAACAATGGTCACAGTGATCAGGAACGGAAAGTATGTTACATGAAACATTTATCAGTTCAAAAAGATTAGTTCGAATATCGAGTGTCCAGATCTCTTAGAAGATGAGTATGAGTCAGATACGCTGGAAGATGACAACGTGACTCCACCACAAGGAAATTACCCACAAAATATGCTTCCAGTGATGAATCAAGTTCCTCCGACACGGAACAGACGATACCCTACCAGGATGAAACAACCTTTTAATCGATTTGGTCTTAATATATTATATGAACAGTAAGTCATTAGAACATTTCATTATGTTAAGATATTAAATTAAGGGGGAAAAAGGAGAGATGTAATGTTCAAGTATTATATTACTAATCACACACACTATATCAGTCACTTTGATTATTATATAGACATTGCATCATCATTACGTATTGATTGTGACACATTATTACATCACGTGATAGAAGACAGAGAAGTTTTTATACTCGTGCTTTAACTGTCTAAGTACGGTTCGACGGTCTTCATAAATCCAGTCCCATCAGTTGACCTGGATGGATTTAAGGACAACCAGATAATAATAACAGTATACATATTACTTCCTTGAACACACAAGTCACCCACCCAACAATGAAATTCCATGCTCACTCCCATCTTTTCATTCGGAATAGTGAGAGGTTATTGTAATGTTACCTTGGCGTTCAAATGAAATCAAATGTTTCACTGTCTAAAGCTATGCTAATACTTTTGACTGTTAGCCCACGTCAAGCTGGCTCATCGTACCCCCAAGGTAAACTCCAAGCCACAGCCAAGGCAAAGCTATGCGCTTTAGCTTACCTTTAAAATTTTAATCATTCAAGGTTCACCTAAGCTAAACCCTAAACAGTATGCTTAACCCAGGCTATCAGTTTAAAGCAGACAAACTAAGCTTAGCATGCTTTAGAAATAACAGATGCCTTCCTTTATTCCCATGCCTGATGAGCTTATTGTGGGAGCTACCTCAGAAGGTATAGCCTAGGCAATCCTGCATGAACAAATTCTATGCAGTAAATGTTGTAGCATCTGTTGTCTGAAGCAGAAGATGGAGCTGGTAAACAGTTGTTTCATCATCCAGACTCATCTGCTCAACTACTGTTTCTTCGACGGCTCGCATTAATACCGACAGTCTTTCTCTGGTGAACAACTTTTCTGAAAAGTACAACCAGCATGAGGCTGATAAACGACAAGAAAACGTAAAGAAGCTGGAACATGAAGTTGATTTAACTAGAAGCACAAGGCTGACAAATGATTTTGCAAACAAGGGCGAGGAAATTGAAATGTGTGCGAGGTTGAAATACAAGGGTTTTTTAGCTGTTGTAACAAAACATTTCCCCGATTTCTTTGCTCGGCTCTTTCATAATGTTGGTACAACATTTCCCTGAAGTGACAATGGTAAAATAACCGAACCAAAATGGAACTCTTTCTTGTCACATATTGTACTGTATTTCCAGGGATATAAGTCGCACCTTAGTATATGTCAGACCCACAAATACTATTGAGTAAAAGTTATCTAACACTGGTCCTTCAACATCACCGTCCCCTAAAAATGTAACAAAAAATGGTTGGATTTTTCCCCTTTTTTCTCTCACAAGATGATGCAGGTGTAGCTGTCCTGGGCTTTACTCCGTCAAAGGATCAATTGGAGCAGCTGTAGACATTGAAATAGCTGAAAGTCAAACAATCGACTGGAGTAACTATCGACAGCTGCAAGCTGAATGAACATTCAGTTATCACCTCCACCGATCATGCCTTTGTTTAAACGCTGTAAGTTGCATGGATATTTATTAACTTGTTCAGCCATATGTTTATATGGGAGATTAATCTAGGTATAGCTTGCTGAAACTTGGATTTGATGTTGCTTTAGTGACAATCCTTGACCAGGGTTAGGCTTGAATGGAGGGGTTGGGGGGGGGGAGTGGCTATTCCAATGCATTATCTCCATATTTAGCTCTAGATCGACTCTCAGCTAAAGAATAGCTTTACTTTACCTGAACTACAGCCTTTGCATGGTGCACCAGTGACTGTGCTTTACACAGAGAGTTTGGAAGCTGAATGCTCTCCTAGAGACACATGCAACAATCACATGCAGCAATCACATATTTCCCTTCCAGTGGATAGAGAATGAAAGTTTGCAAGCAGAATGATATCTTTGTTAGGGGATTTTTCCTTTTAAGGGGTTTGTACCTAGGAGTTCTGAATGTCCATGCATTCCTACCCTACATGCTCTGTATGTCTACACTTACATGTTCAGTGTGTCCATGCATTCCCACTTTACAAGTTCTGCATGTCCTTGCATTCCTACTCTACATGTTCTGTGTGTCCATGTATTCCTAATCTACATGTTCAACTTGCTCATGCATTCCTACTCTACATGTTCTGCATGTCCATGCATTCTTACTCTACATGTTCTGTATGTCCATGCATTCCTACTTTATATGTTCTGCATGTCCTTGAATCCCTACTCTACATGTTCATGCATTCCTACTCTACATGTTCTGTGTGTCCATGCATTCCTACTTTACATGTTCTGCATGTCCTTGAATCCCTACTCTACATGTTCTGTGTCCATGCATTCCTACTTTACATGTTTTGTCTCCATGCATTCCTACTCTTCATGTTTTGCATGTCCATGCACTCTTACTTTACATGTTCTGCATGTCCATGCATTTCTTTTCTACGTGTTCTCTGTGTCTACTCTACATGCTCTGTTTGTCCATGCATTCCTACTCTACATGTTCTGTCTCCATGCATTCCTACTGTACATGTTTGGCATGTCCATGCATTCCTAATCTACATGTTCAGCATGTCCATGCATTCCTACTCTACATGCTCTGTGTGTCCTGCTATCTTGACATTTGGGGCTGAGTTCCCTCAACCTGAAGATCCACACCTAAGCTACACACAATCCTTGCTCTTTCCCTTCCACCCATGTTCTCTCCCCTCTCCCCCTTCCCACACTCTCCCACATACATGTACATAGCCTCCCCCACACACATAACTAACCTACCTATACCCCCAACATACATACCCTCGCCCAACCAACCCTCCCAACTACTACCCACCATCCTTCACTTCTCACCCACACACAAAACCTCCCCATACCCACCCCAACCCGCCAACCTCACCCCACTGTGAGCCTGGCAATGGTCAGCTGAGTTGGAGTAGCTGATATTATAAGCAAACATAACTGTTGGTGTGCTCGGTATCTTACAATGGGACAGCTTAGTGCTTGAAAGTTGTATGTAGCATAGACAACATGAAATATAGTGCCACCGCTGCAGAGGTACAAGTAGATCAAGCTTCATTTTGCATCACCAAGTTTATTGCACAGCTGATAACCAAGTCACATGCTTGATAAAGATCTGTGGGTGTCGTATGAAGTCATACACATGGACTAAGTCAAATGTGTATATACCAGGTATCAGACAGGCTAGCTCTCCAATTATAGTATTGAGGTACTGACTGTGTCCACTGATGCTTGTAAACAAAGGAGCTGGTTTTCAAGAATTGAAGATGAAATATACATATATAATATATAATATGTGACATGGCATAGGAAAACAAGGGGCTTTGATTTTTTTTCCAATTTGTTTTTACTTTTTTAATATATTCCTTAGATAATGAAGAATGTTTTCTCAAAATATTATTGGTCAATACATTACTATTCTTAAGATATAAAATTTATTAATCGTGTAAACAATGATGGTATAATAAACAATGATGTAATCCAGATTTTACTAGTTTTGCATGGTCAAGGTGAGTAGTGAAAACAGAAAAAGAGATGGCAACTAAACACACATTTCTTGTAGTCACTGCCTACTCCTCACTGCTAACTCCCCACAGAGAAGACTTGAGCAGCTTGTATTATCAGGACCAAGCTAACAGCCACAACCTGTGAAGAAGAACTGGTCCACTGTTTCTCTCTCATTATTGTCCTCATGACTGCCATCTAGCTCAGTGACTGGAGAGATGTTCTCTAGAGTGAAATTAGATGGAGAGGTAGGAGTCTCCTCTGCTAAAGTTTAGTCCACACGCTTCTCTGGCAAGACCAGCTAAAATAGAAAAAGGCTAGAAAAAGGCTACCTTCAGCTTTAACTTGCTGTAACTTCCAGAATACGTACTCAATCAACTCGAAACAAAGACCAACTTTTAGATTTTTCAATACTCTTTTTAGTGCATGGCGATATGATGACGTAACAATTCAATTTAAGGGTTGTTTGTTATGTCATGCCGTTTAAAATTAACCGTCCCAACTAAAAGTTAAATTTTCTCGCGTTTTACTTTTTTCTAAAGTCCCTTATTTTCCTATGTCGTGTCACATATACTGCAATTTAAGGTATACTGCTGTTGATATACTATCAATGTGTACTCATCTGTTGTAACAATGTTTGTGAACTTCAATATGTAATTAGGAAATTAGGACTCTGGGCATATCTTCAGAATATTTTTGTCTTCCTGCTTATGAACAGTACTGCAGCACATAGACGCATGCACACTCTTATGCCTCGTTTAACCTTTGCTTAGGCTAAAGCATTAACATTACTGTAACTGCCTAAGCTAGTAGTCCATGGGCCAGACCAGTGTTTTCAAGAAAATGTTACTATCATATATTTTTGAAAAGCTTATTCCATCTACTTTTTGGAAATGTATGATAGCAAGGCCAAATATACAGCTTTATGCTCTTAAATGAAGGATATATAACAATACCGTATTGAAAATACGGCAATGCAATGACGTAAGTGTTAGAAGGAATGAACTGTCAAATTTGCCTTATCTGTAAATTATGTTGTTTTGTGTGTTGCACCATACTCATAAAAAATCTGAAGTGCAAATATTATTTTTGCATTAATTATGATTATTCAGCTTACAATAACAATCAAATACAGAAACAAAACATGTATTTTATCACAAGTTCCTGTCACTTTTTATTACACTGCAGTTCATTCAACTTCATTCTCTTTCTCATCTTCATCCTCACTATCTGAAACATCTGCACCACTATCCACCACTGACTTCTGGTTAGTGCAGGTTTTAAATTTGCACATATAAGTAGACTTCATGTTATTCTGAAGGTACACTGCAAAAACTGTTTAGTTAAAACAACTTAAAAAATGGTGCAACCAATAAAATTGTTAATTTTACTGACTAGTTAATTTTACAGAAATAATGTAATAATTAGTTACTTTAACCATGGGAATGCAGCCTCAGTAATGGGATCTTTGCCATCAGGGTTGGGGACGAGCCATTTCCCTAGTCATCGCATGAACTTTTTAACTTTTTAACTTGAGGTATGGCATGTTGTTCTCTGTCATATGTAATTTTTATAAAATAAAATAAATTAATGGGATGAAAAAAAGAAGTTAATTTAACAATTTCAAATTAGTGTCCTAAGAACCCCCAAAATGGAATTAATAGTTATTTTAACCATTTCAACTGGCTGTTCTAAGAACCACAAACTAGTTACCATACAAACTGCAGTGTTAATTAGATCATTAATAATAGTTATTTTAACTATTGGAACTGTTGTTTAAGAACCACATAATGGTCATTATTATTATTATAACCAACCATTAATCCTTATTTTATTAGAATTATTAGTTATTATGACTTCTGGCTGGTTACCATACAAAACCACATGTTGAATTAAATCATTACTATTAGTGATTATAAGAAACAGCTAAATTCATCATGTCAATGACAAGGCAAAGAATCGAAACAAAAATAGTCAGCACATGAATTAGGACAGAAAAGATGAGAAAAATTCACAACTCGAAAAATTGGTATTAAAAATAAGAGAAAACCATAGAAAGAGAGACTTGGAGAAAGAATTCGAAAACCTCCTGTTCAATAAAAATGAAATACACCGAATCTCCATCCTCTACCATAAATTCTCCAATCCATGGGGTGGAACGAGTGGGAGGAGCAGCTGCCACAGTCTCTGGCACATCAGACATCTGTGGGTACAATATTCCATTATTTAAATAGGTCAGCCTAATGGAAGTAAACATCCAATGGGTAAGGTTTTCCACGCAGATCAGCCTTAAGTGAACATGTGCACTGTCAGAGAGCATCCTGACAACTGCCTCTGACACCTCTGGGAAAGGAGGAACAACCTGTGGGAATCACTCACCTGATTACTCAGAAGGTGTAAAACCACAGAGATCAGAGAAGACAGACTACCCACAAACCACTACGTGAAATGTGATAAAATCAATAAAAGAGAAGCACAGCAAAGAGAAGAGAGAGAGAGAGAGAGACAGAGAGAGAAGAGAAAAGACGAGAGAACTAAAGGAACTGTATAAGACAGTTGGTGTATGATGCAATTGGACAATTGTGATTCTATGCTATTATTCTTCTTTACCTTTATGACTTATCAGAAGGGTGGAGATTGAATTGGTCAAGCTAGGTTTATTGATAAGAGTTGTGGAGCAACTTGGTCAGTAAACAAGAGGTTGGCGTCGCAGGAGCTGCAAGAGAGTGAGCTTCTCCTGACATTGGTGGCAGCGGTGGGATCCGAAACAGTGTTGTATCCGAGTGAAAGACAACCTGGAGAGGAATTCCTGGTTGGTCGGAGCATTACGTTGCGGTTAAATAATTTTTTACTTTTTGGTTTGCTGTATTAGCAGGGACACGGCTCAGGTATTTAGTACCTAGGAGCCTGTGAAACAAAACCCTACTCTAGGATATTTGGAAGTGTTGGTCCCTAGGGACATTGCATATTCCTTTTGTTGTTGTCTTTTGTCAGGGAAATACTCTCATCTGACAGTGGCAGAACCAGCAGGTGGTGTTGACAGCAGAACATCACTATCTGTGGGATTAACAAAGGGACATATACATGGAAAGAACAAGCCATTCATGTGAACAACCAAGCCACAACCACACCACAGACAACAAGCAAGAACACTCACCTGAATGAGGAGCCTGTGACAATGGTTGACCCAAGTGAAGATGATTGGTCCAATCCACAGGTTGGCAAGGAGACCAGTGACCTCAAACTGAACTGATAGAAAGAATATAAAAGGAGACTATGGATAAGATAAAAACACGCTATGGCCTATGCCCAAAATAACTGATCCTGATTATGTTGAACTTTAAGAACTGTTGGAAGAACTTTGATTGAGATTTTTGATAGTATTGATTGACACTGTGTATGTGTGCTTCTCTATCTGTATTTAATATATAACATACTTGTTTCAAGTGGGTAGCAAGTATCTCGGGGAGAGATACTGAGTTTGGCTTGGGATAAGATTTCTAGCAGGTGGCTAGGAATAGGTCCCAGGCGTCGGACGAAAGTGTGGATCTGACTGAACAGTTAAAGTGTCTGTTTCAGCAGAAGGACAAATTTCCGTCACATCGTTTATATATATGGTTCAGATGGTTCAGAACGTACCAGCAGTCCTTCCATCAGTGGTTGGACTTCTCCGACAAGACAGAGCGAGATACCATGCTTTATGAGCTCGCACTGAAGAGTCTTCCAGGGTGGCTGGAGGGGCAGATGCGACGGCTGACACCCGACACTTACAAGGAACTGGGTGGAGCCGTTGGATGTCCAGCCAGCACCAAGGGGGAGGAAAGCCTAAGAAACCCGAACAGAGAGAGGGCTTTCGACCGAAGCCAAGGGACACTCAGAACTGCCCCAGACCACTGGAACCCAGACATCCAGAGGTAGAGAGAAACAAAGGTGTCTGCTCTCCACCTATTAGGGACCTGAAACAGATCGAATGCTTCAGGTGTGGAAAAAAGGACACTTTCGAAAAGATTGTCGGGTAAAGATGAAAAACGTCAACTTTGATCACAGTACTTACATCCGAACCAACTTGGACAAGAATGGCCAAGGTCAATGGTAAGTCTGTAGTAGCATTGCTTGACATGGGCTGTTTGAAGTCAATAGTGCATCCAAGGTGTATTGACAGCAAAAACCGGCTAGGGTGGAAGATCCCCTACACCACGGCTAGTACTTGAAAGACTTGGTTTCCCGCCGCGAGAATTGAGCTACAAATAAACGGGAAGATAAACGAGCTGGCAGTAGGTGTATCACCTCACATCAAAGTGGACATGCTCTTAGGAAGAGATGTACCACACTTGAGGAAGCTACTACGAGAGATGCTTCAGGATGATGTCGATGAGGAGACACAGCCAACAGAGGAAGCGAGAACCTCTGATGTGGCAATGGTGACCATGAGAGCCCAGATACGGAACAAGAGAAACAAGAGGAAACAACATCGACGCAGCAAGAAATAGATGGAGCAGAGATCCAGGGTCTAGACAAGTCCAGTGGAGACAAACCTGAGGTAGAGTTGGGTCAATTGTTCAACTTTTCTCATGATATGTTTGCAGACCAGACTGAAAGAACACAACCTACCATCAGCAATGAGGAAGCAGAACAAACAGACGTGGAGAAGATTTGTCCCTCACAACTGGGTTCACTCCAACTGCTAGACCCATCATTGAAGGATGTGAGAGCGCAGGCTGAGAAGAACACAGGAGACTTCTTCTGGGAGCAAGGTCTGTTAATGAGAAAGCCTTACCAGAACCAGGATGAAAATTTAGTTGTGGTCCCCCGAGAATGTAGATCTGAGCTCCTACGCATGGCACACAATTCGGACATTTCGGCCAAGTCCGAATGCTGGAGACTCTTAGACGGAGAGTAGATTGGCCACACCTGGTGAGTGACATAACAATCCTGTCCTGTATGTCAATGTGCAGCACCTGCATCGCTGGTGCAAGTACCACTCAGACCCTTACCAGTGATATCAACACCATTCCGAAAGATAGCCATGGATATCTTTGGACCACTATCACGGACCTCCGCAGGAAGCAAATATGTCCTTGTTGTCATGGAGTATGCGACAAAGTGGCCGGAGGCATTTCCGTTGAAGAATGCAACCACAGAAGCCGTGATTAACCCTCTAATTGAGATGACAGCTCGACTGGGGGTACCCGAGGAGATACTAACTGACAACGGTACCAATTTTATATCTAAAACAGTGAAACAATTCTGTACTTTAACAGGAATCAAACAGATTCGGACTTTACCCTACCATCCCCAAATGGATGGCATGGTTGAAAGGTTCAACTCTACCATGAAGCGACTACTACGGAAGCTGACACAAAAGAATCAGAAGGAATGGGACCAATGCCTTCCTTATGTTTTATGGGCCTACCGAGGTACGGTTCATGCATCCACGGGATTCTCACCATACTAGTGACGTTTGGGAGAAAAATGAGGATGCCATTGGATGCTCTTACAGATCACTGGATGAAAAAGGAAGAAGAAAACGACATCCAGGTTGTCGAATACCTTAGGTTGTTTCGTGAAAAGATAACCATCATCCGAGAAATGGCCAAAACAAATGAAGAACAAGCCAAACGAAATCATAAGAAACATTATGATAAAAAGACAGTGAGTAAAATATTGTATGTGAGTGACCATGTTCTTGTGTTTCAACCCAGGAAACAGAACAAATTAGCGAATGAATGGAGAGGACCTGTCATAATAACAAAGAAGTTATCAGAAACTAATTACGAGGTTGATATGGGAGAGGGTCGGAAGAGACACCGGCCGGCTCTTCCACATCAATGGACTGAAGAAGTGGAATGCACTGGAAGCTGCAGTATTTCTTGCGGAAGAAGAGGAAGATGAAGTGACATCAGAACATCAACCAACAGGGTCAATAATACTGACACCCTCAGCACTGGATGAATTACGTCACTCATCCAAGGATGGGATCAGGGAGTAACCAGGACGGATGCACCTGATACACCACGTGATTCACACGGCTGATGCCAGCTCGATTAGGCTTCCACCTTACAGACTTCCACACACTGGTCACAAGTATCTCCGAAAAGAGATCAAGATCAAGCGGTTTTGTGTAGACTATAGAAAGTTGAATCTGGTAACACAAGCTGATCCCTACCCAATCCCTCAGGTACAAGATTTAATCGACGAAGTCGGGAGAGCCAAATACATTACAGCATTGGACCTCACCAAAGGCTACTGGTAGGTGCCTGTTGATAAGGAGAGCCAGCCCAAGACAGCTTTAATCAGCCCATGGGGGAAATATGAGTTTAAGATGATGCCGTTCGGTTTAGTGGCTGTACCTTCGATGTTTCAACGATTGATGGACCAAGTTCTCCAGGGAATACATCATTTCGCGGCCGCATATTTGGACGACATTCTAATCCACAGCAACAACTGGGAAGAACACATGAAGCATGTGAATGAAGTCTTCACAAGACTACGAGATGCAGGCCTAACAGTGAAGAGGAACAAGTGCAAGTTTGCCTGTAATAGTTATTTGGGACATGTGGTGGGTCAAGGACAAGTACATCCTATGCAGGCCAAGATTAAAGCAGTCCAAGCCTTTGCCAGTCTCCTTACGAAGAAAGATGTGAGAGCTTTTTTTAGGCTTAGCAGGACACTACAGGAGATTCATCCCTAGCTTTGCTACAATTGCCAAGCCCCTCTCTAACTTAACGAGGAAAGACATGCTTATTAAGATAACATGGAATGATACTACACTCAGTTAAAAGAGATGCTATTTACTTATGCTATTTTGATAACACCAAAATGGGACATGCCTTTCATCGTGCAGACAGATGCTTTCACCACAGGCATAGCAGCATACGTGCTGAGTCAGAAAGATGAACAAGGGGAGGAGCACCCGTTAGCCTATGTTTCTCGAAAGCTTCTAAAATGTGAACAACAATACTCCACAATCGAAAGGGAAGCATGTCCTAAATATGCACAATATCATTATGACGAATTTAGAGGTACAGTTATGTCAGAGTTATGACCACTCATTTATCACCCGCTCCCCCTCCTCCGAGGGGTAGATGTACTGTTGTTTTAATAGACATCCCTGACTAGTTGTTTCACTGAAGCGAGGATCCAGCTTCTTGGAATAAAACTGAGCTGCTGTAGCAACACAGTTTAACAACATATTTGCCTATTTCTGCACGATCTCTTAGTACTTAAAGGATGGCAAGCACTCTAATTCCACAAAATCAACACAAGATCGCCACATCAGAATAGAGTATTGTCAGGGAACCCCTGACTGATGAGATACCAGAGTGTGAACCACACAGAGAAGGGAATAAGGACACAGGAAGTAGTGTCACGAACATATTCCTACCTGATAAAGAAGCCGAACAAGTGGACAGTTCTGATTGGACAAAACCAGAAGCAGGAAGGCCACTTGAAATGACCTAATATGGTCATTTCCAGAGCACTAATGAGGATGCTGCCGTCTGAGGGTTAGTAAATTATGAAAGGACTAAACTGTTATTATTAGCGAGAGTTAGAGTTTGAACTGTTTTGATAAGAACTTCTGTTATTGCTGCTAAGTTGTATTACTACTGTTGTATTGTTCTGTGGGAGTAAAAGATATTGTTATCTCCCTGAATGAATCTTAAATACTCTAATCTCTCTCAAGTTGTCTAATAAGTATTAGGCGCTACTCAAGTTGTCTAATAAGCATTAGGCGCTAACAATAAGGTTGTTAGCTGGGAAGTCTGAGCTGAGGAATTTCAATTGCGCAATTGTTATCAAGGCCAGGCTTGATAAGTGGGTGGCTACTGTAGTTCAGCAAAAGCGGCTGGAGCTAAGTAGGCCAACGCTTACAAGTATGGTTCACTAACATGTTGTACATTGAAAGCTTCTTAGTCTTTTCTTGTAGTTCTTCTTCAAAATTTTCTACTATAGCCAGTAAGTGATGTGGATACTGATAGTTGGGCTTTGGGATTAGGTAGTGCTGCTTGATATACTTGCGAAGACCCATAACCTACTATAGATAATCTAACATGCGCTACCTGGATGCACAGGAGTGTGTTCTCTTACTGTATTTGATAAAATGCTATGATGTTTTAATTATTCAATATTTCGTGGGATATATTTTTGTGTTGACTCCACTCACAAAAATTATTTAACAATGAAAAAATTCCTAAAATAAAGTAGTATGCAATATGTATGTGGGACTAATTTGACCCATGGAAATATCCTGGGTTACCCCTCTGGTGTAGAGTCAGTCATATATGGACAAACACCTAGAAGCCTTAATATTCCCTGTAACTGGACTGAGAAACTGAGAGTTAAACCAGGGTGTATACTCATGTAACCTGGGAATTCATTCCTAATTCTTTCCAGGCCTGGGTGCATGCATGTAGCAGCAGGTCGATGGAAGAAGATGAGGATGGTAAGAGGGTGTTCTATTGACTTCTTTCTGCCATGCAGTGCATGCATGTATATAGTATATATATATACGTTGTTAATCTGGCAAATTCAGTCCCTTGACTGCTGGCAACACTGGCTATACTGCATCAACAGCAGGATCTGGGGGAGACTTGACATAATCCACATGATCTTACAAAAATCTTGGAAGAACTAGTGTTAGACCTGCTCTAGCTCGAAAGGTTAGGGCATGGCTTAACACACTATTGTCATGTCTAACTCACACAAGTGTAATAATAAGGTTTGAAAGATTATTAAGTTCACATACCATTACAAACATCAGACACAAACTAGAACACACTCTCTGGTCACTGGAGGGAGAGCTGGCCTTAAATAACCTGGATCCCCAATCCCTTATAAGTACATTTGTCCATCACTTGGCTGGACCAATAGGAATCAATCAAGTACGAGTGTGTGCATTTGTGAGTATGAACAGTTCGAGTCCTATATAGTAACATTACCATATAAGGTGATCCACGATAATTAGACTATATTAACAGTTTAAGAGTAGTTCTGCAGGTTGAGTCATGTGGGAGAGTGTTAATTAGTACATGTACTGCTAAAGTTCTTGTTAGGATGAGATCCTAACATCTCCCCCTCCTACCAAGGATTGGGCTCCTCCGGTGTGTGTCTTATCAGCAGGTGCGTCTGTGGTCCATGCCTGACGTGACAAGCCATCAGCATTCTGGTTGCTGTGTCCTGGTCGGTAGACATTCACAATGTTGAAGGTGAACTGACGTAGGATATCCATCCAGCGAGAATGCGGCCATTGGCTGTTTCCTTCGTTGTCAGGAAGGCCAGGGCCCGGTGGTCGGTGACAACTGTAAAGGAGTGACCAAGTAGGTATGGGAGGAAAAACTTGCATGCCTCGATGAAAGCAAGTTCGGTTGCCAAATATCAGCTCAAATGGTGAATATCCCATGGACGAGCAAGGTGCCTCCCGGCAAGCGAAGAGAAAGTATGGGAGAAACTCATCCCATTCTCTGTGGTCTTGGACGACCTTTCTTACAATCTGCATCAGTGTATGATGGAACCTTTCCACCGATCCGTTAGATTGAGGTCTGTATGGGGCGGTTTTTGTATGATGTATCCCCATGAAGGAGATGGCCTCCTTCATCACAATTGAGAGGAAGTTACTTCCTCGGTCTGAAAAGATTTCCAGGGGCGCTGACAACCTGCTCGTGATGGTCAGCAGGGCTTGAGCCACTGTCTTTGCTGTGGTCACTCTCACGGGTGTTGCCTCAGGGTACCTGGATCCTAAGTCAGTATGAACCGATGCTTACTTTTTGTCAGGGGCAAGGGTCCAACCACATCAATGGCCACCCTTTCGAAGGTTCGGGTCATGGCGATCTCTGGTATCACCATTTGGTGCTCTGAGGTGGGTTTTCTTCCAGCATCGCTCACAACTCCGGCAAGCCTCTGTCACATCATGACCGATTCCGGGCCAGAAGAAATACTTCAGGAGCTTATATTTGGTTCTGTGTGCTCCGACATGTCCTGCCATTGGGTTGCTGTGTGCAATCCTGATTGCTTGCTTCCTGCGGGTTTTGGGGAGGATTGTAATAATGGCTCACCCGTTTGATCTGTGGTCTTCCTCTGTAGGATGGACTGTGAGGTGACATAGCCGGAGTCTGGTTGGTCAGCTTTGTGCCACAGGTCTGCTAGGGATGCGCCCTCCTTCTGGTCTCTGCTGAGCTCCTCGGCATTGCGTTGTACTTCTGGGGGTGGCTCTTGGTCGGTGGTGGAGTCTGTCTGGAGGGACATGTTGGTCTGTGGAAAGTCATAGTTGCTTCCGAAGAGGTCGTAAACTGACTGGAGTTGGATGTCGGTGTCCTTCCCCTCAGACCGTTCCTGGGGCCAATCCTGTTCTTCTGCTGCCGCTGCTTGTCGGGTGATGGCTCTGGTATCTCAGAGTCAGCCTTATGTATTAACTTGAGCAGTTGGGGGCAGTCACGACCCAGAAATACCTCATGGAGGATGTCATCAGAGATGGCCATGTTGATGATCATCGGTTTGCCTAGCAGGGTGCAAGATAGAGGAATAACGGGTAATACATTGACCTTACCAAAGGCTGCCTTGAGTGTCTTGGTCGCTGTTGAGGTATGCTTGGGCAAGCCAAATTCATGCATTTTCTCGAGAAAGTTCTTATTGACGATGGAGCAATCGGCACCACTGTCCAGGAAAAAACGGACGGGTAGTTGGGGGCGATACTGCCCATAGCAAACAGCTTGGGTAAGATAGTTTCCTCTACCTGCATGTCTATGACATTATAGACACCCTTTTCTGGGAAAACTGCACTTAGGTGCCCCCACTGCTTGCAATGAAAACAGAGGGGCCCCTTGTCTTTGTCGAAATATTTACTCAACCGATGAGGCTTGCTCTGCTGTAATTGAGTGATTGGCAGGCTTGGAGGCTGGGGTGGCTTACAGGGTTGGATTCTGGTTGGTTTGTACGCCCTGACCTTGAACTAGTCCTGCATGGCTTGGCTGATGGTCGGCTGGGGGTGGTTGGGTCCAGCGTTGTAACTGTTCCTTTCATGGCGGAGTTGGCTGTAGTAGGTATTCCATGGGTAGTTCTGCCATGGTGGGGAAGGTGGACGGGTCCTGCCACTGGAGATGACTCTGCCATTTTCTAGCTGTGCATCAGCCAGCTCCATAGCGGCAAGGAGGGTGTTTGGGATTTGGTCCTTGACCCAACTGGCATCTCCTGGAGAACTGTCTCTCCTTTGTATTGGTCGATGGTCTGTTGCTGGCTCCAACTCTGTTCAAGCCATCTGTTGGCTGTTCTTACCCTCTTCCTCAGATACATTGTCCATGACTCTTCAGCATGCTTACGCATGGCAGTCAGCTTTCTGCAATAGCTTGCAGGAGTCACCTGAAAATGCCTTAGCAAGACTTCCCTGCATTGGTGGAAATCAGAATGAACATCTTTAGTTTGGAGGCTTACCACCTCTTTGGCCTCTGAGTTAAGGACCAAGGCTAGATATCCTGTCCACAGGTTTTCTTGTATTCCGAAGGTCTCCATGTGAATCGTGAAGTCAGACAAGTAAGCTGCGATGTTTTAACTCTTTCCCAGTGTATATAACTCTTTCCCAGTATATATAAAAAGCAACAAAGAAACTGATTAAGCTACTGCAGGTGGAAGCAGCAATGGCCTCCCTCTCTTCATTCTACCAGTTGTATACTGGCACAATTAATTATAGGATATGCATCTTCCCCACGCTGACAGCCATGACTATACTACAGAAGCAAGCTTCCATGTTACAGAGAGTGGAGAGTTAGCTGTAGTTTGTTGAGAGGATGGGGGATGGGGTGAGTTCATATAACATTATTATTATTTTACCACTAATTGTTATATGTGTATACCCATACAGGTGGCTGGGGAGAGTATGATTAGCATTATTATTATTACCATGAATTGTTTGTGTGTATATACACATATAGCTGGCTGGGGAGTGTATATATTGCTAGTTAATATTCCCTCTGGTAAGGTGCACACTAATGGTCTGTTCGCAACATCCCACTCACACTAGGAACACATAATTTTTGGTGGTATTAATTTTGAACATGAAGTCACTCCACTTGAATAGACTCAGTTTCTAACCTAATCTAGATCTGGTTGCTACACGTCGGTCAACACATGCTAGTTGATAAGAGGCAGTGAAGAACTTTCCTAGTATATGGCTCTGTCCTACAAGTCTACAGAGATTGTAAGTTCATAAATTAATGGTAAGAGACTGGGTGAAAGTTTCATTTCGTTCTTTCAAAGTGATCTGATGTGGCTGATATTCTGAACTGGTTGAAGCAATGTGATGTGATCCAAAGTGACGTGGCATATTATGAACCGGCTAGTCGATACCCTCGGTGTAGGTAAGTGTTTTTTTTGGCGATACCAGCCACTCCCCCTTGTCTAACCACCAGCAGCAAACCCACAGGTGCCAATTAATTGGGACCTTGAAGCCCTGCTAATATGCAAGCAGACAGGGCTGCTACATAGATCCAAATAGACTAGCAGCCATGAGCTTGAGGTGTTGGATTGCAGCTCTGCTTTCAAGGGGATGAAGAACATGTATTTCCCTTTGTCAGAATCAGCCCATTGTCCCTTTGTTGCCGATAGCGGAAATCCTTCCCTCATATTGGAGTTCCCCCTCCAACCTTTGCCATTGAATCATCCTCCACCACCGAGGATCCCTGCAGCGCTAGGCCTGATGCCACACAACAGACACGGTGTCTTTATTGGATCACGAGACAAAAACAGAATTCTAATACCACAGTTAGTACATCAGACCAACCTGCTTTACCTGTCTAAAAATCATTTTGTCCATTTTTTTTAAATTATAATTTTTTAGTAAGTATTTTGGATGAAGAATTCTTGGTCTGTTGCAGCAAAAGAAAGGTTGGAGCCACTAAATCTAAGTCCTGGATCTTAACCACCTGATCGAGCTAGTGCCTTCAGTGTCAGGTTCTTTAGTGTCTGCTGTTCTTAGCTTGAATGTATTAAATAGCTTGTATGTTTCACTACGTTGTACTGACACAATCGTCTCTCTTGTTCAGGCTAGCATGAAAGCTAGACCCTAACTACTTGTGGAGCTAGTACTTGGCCTGCAGTATTTGCTTTCCTTTGCTAGCTAAAAGAAGCGAAATAACTTCATTAGTGCACTCTCATATGATACTAACAGTGAAATGGCTGTACAAAAGAGCCAGTAGAGCCCAGTATTTCATTTGGTGTACCTAGAAGAACCCCCCCCCAAAAAAAAACACCTGCAAAAAAACCTCTAAGTACTGGCTCCGGATGGTTGTAGGATTAGCAGACTCAAGTGACACGCACAAGTTATTTTATAGCAGGTGTGACAAAACTCGTAAGCAAGAGGGAGGAGCTTACTGCCTTCAGCAGTGCTTTCTCTCAATGGTTTCCTTGTACTCACTGTGAGAGTATGACAGAATAGCCCGAGGCAACAAGTCATGTGCTGTGTTAAAAAAAAAGAAGAGTCCAAACGTAAGGAAATGGAGTGTTCCCCCACAGCCCGGCTCTTTTCACTTCCGTTCTGACCAATAAATGTGCATCTCCATGCACTCACATGAGCCGTAACAGTTGATTAAAACATACGTAGCTTGTGTTTGTGTTGAAATCTGAAGTACTAGCACAGAAAACCCTCTCTACATTTTCTTTCTGTCAGTATCGGTTTGACCAACGGTCGTGCATTGTACTGCACATAAGTTGGACTAATTAGCAAGGTCGAAATTAGTTTTTATATGTACTGTGCCATTATCTGAGGATGTAATACTGTTCATTCATAATTATATAGACTAGTAAAGTATCTAGTTGAAACATTGATCACAATTTCCAGCTAATTATTATTGAGAAGGTTATTATCGGTTTGACCAATGGTCGTGCATTGTATATACTGCACATAAGTTGGACTAATTAGCAAGGTCGAAATTAGTTTTTATATGTACTTTGCCATTATCTGAGAATGTAATACTGTTCATTCATATATACACTAGTAAAGTATCTAGTTGAAACATTGATCACAATTTCCAGCTAATTATTATTGAGAAAGTTATTGCAATGAAGAAATACTTAACTAACCATGCCACTTGGTACTAATTGTAACGTTATAATATGCATCCCTATGATGCTCACAGAGAACGATGGCACATGTGTGTTCTGAATGAAAACACCCCCCACATGCCATGCACCAGCATCTGCATAGTTACTGCTTATTCACACTTTGGAGTGCACTTCAGCACTGCAAGGCGTGTCTGTATCCTCCAGCATTGATGTGGACTGATCTTTGTAGCAGTCATGATAATAGTTGATAACGATAATAATAATAATATCAACATAGTAATAATAACAACAATAATCATAACAACAACAACAACATAATAATAATAATAATAATAATAATAATTATAATAATAATAATAATAATAATAATAATAATAATAATAATAATAATAATAATAATAATAATAATAATAATAATAATAATAATAATAATAATAATAATAATAATAATAATAACAATAACAACAACAAAATAATAACAACAACAATCTAATAATAAATTTCTGTATTACATTCCTGGGTGGGGGAAAATAATCATATAAAATAAAATAAATATACCATTAATAATTCTGATGGTGATAAGTATGCACAGTATCCTGATCACCTTACAGAGACCTGTAACCATGCTCCATTTGCAGTAGTAACAGAACCATGTTATATATAAGCACAAATTGTTTTTCAGATTGCACATACTGCCCCTTAACTACCCCTTAACTATCAATGTTACTGGATTGCCTCACACAACACACATTATATATATAAATATATACATGTATCTGGCTCCCAAACTCTCCAGAATGTGCTGCTAAGAGGATGTTTTATGTCTCAAAAAACTGCAACTGGGCATGGCAACATCTCAGATGCCATGCCAAAGAATGCTTCAGCTCCCATTGCTCTCTTCTTGACGCACATTTAATCTTTGTTTCAGCCCAGTAAGTCTCCCTACTGATGTGAAAATATCCAAGTTTTCATACGTAGTGATTTTCAACTGGCCACCTATAATTATACTATATATTCATCTATTAACTTCTTCTACCTCCAAGGTTCTCCTCCTAAGATCCTTGAGAGAAATCTTCATAATAATATCCTCAACCACCCAAATTCTCCCCTCCAGACATAATGTCTGCTCTTTGTTTAAGAAATGCTCGTGATCTTTCCTCCTTTCAAGATGACCATGACTCCAATTCTTCGATGATCCATAAGTTAGTCTAAAAATTTAATCTATGTGATTTATCCTCTAGTAAGCGATACCTTTCTCTCATAGTCGGAAATATCCTAATCTATTTTCTACTCTCGTCTGGACAGCTCACACTAACTACTTCTTTTCCAAGGTTAAGAGATAGGTTGGCTCTTGAACAGACTTTGCACCGCATCTACTCCGGTGCTCTTACTAAATAATGCACGTCTGATGATCGTTCCTTCTTCACAAATCCACAATTCTCTGTGCATTAATTCAAACAACATAGAGGCAGTTCAGGTTGTGGTTTTTTGCTTTAAGACTTGTATACTCCGTTAACTTGTGGCCCACCTCAAATAGAGATTATCTCTAGTTTATAAGCTCACACGGGTGTTGACTTGTGTTTGAGCTCTGAGATAGGAGATAATCTAATATCATCCTAAACTTAGCCGTGTACTCTACCATCAAGTAAAATACCTATCACAGACAAATGCATATTTCAATTATGTCAGGCCATGGCTAGGTTACATGAAAATGTGTAGCTAGTGTTAACTTGACAAGCAGTCTAGTCGCGCAGGAGTGGGTCTTACTGACCAAATATAGATCAAGGGTTGGACATGGTACCGACTTATAAAGCAGAATAAATGGCTGATAGTTGATAAATATTGAATTACAATCAAAGTGTTGAAACATGATTTCTGTCATCCACTTCCAGTGTTTCAACACCATGCCAGTACTCCTGCTCTAAATGATGATGTTTGAGCATTGCAGAATCCACACGCCCAGTTTCTTTCTGATATGCCATCATGCACCTGCGATGTCATTTTCATGTTCTACAATAAGAATGTGTAGTGGCATTCTCTCAGTGTTTCGTAGTCCTGGATCTGTGAAAAGGTGAATCACTTTCTCCTTTGCTTTTGTGGATTCATGTATTTTTCTTGTGGAACATCCCCAAATCAGTAGATAATAGTGAGTCTGTAAGTGGGAAAATGGATGCAGGAGTGGAAGTAGATGTTGATGCTAGTAGCTGTTGCCACCAGGGGTGAACAAAGCTGATCACTTTGTATATTTGCTAATTTTCTCTTTTTGCAACCATTGCTTTTCACTCTTATGTGCTCCACTCGTATATATAGGTATGCTTCATTGTCCACATGGAAAGAATTCTAGTGTGTTCGACTTGTCTATGTTTACACTTGATTGTGCCCTTGATTATGTTTTTCACACAATTAGACGACACCCTGTAAACGTAAATTTGATTACACTGTGCACCTGCACTAAAATCTTGAGAGTCCAGTGACACGATCTATTCACAAGCCCACCTAAGTCATGGGGCTGTCAGGGAGCATCCTGACAACTGCCTCTGACACCTCTGGAGAAGGAGGAACAACCTGTGGAAATCACGTTGTGACTGCCTCTGACACCTCTGGGAAAGGAGGAACAACCTGTGGGAATCTCTCACCTGATTACTCACCTACATCAGAAGGTGTAAAACCACAGAGACCAGAGAAGACAGACTACCCACAAAACCACTACGTGAACTGTGACAGAATCTATAAAAGAGAAGAACAGCAAAGAGAGAAGGAGAACAAAGAAAGAAAGAAAGCAAACGACAATTAAGACTGAGTAAGTCTATCATCGAAAGAGATAGATTACTAGTGATATTGTGCTTATTGATATATGTTTTTAATGTCCATTGTTTTATTGTTCTTTAATTCCTAACAAGCTCTAGTGAGGGAGTGAGGTTAGTGTATTGGTCTTACCAAGGTCTTGAGGGCAAGAGGTGTGGTGCATCTAGGTTCTCAGGCAAGGGTTTGGCGTCATCAGAAACTGCTAGTGACTTATAAGAGGTCACAGGGAGAGAGTTTCTGACAGGGGCCCCGGGAAAATCCCCAGCATAGTGCCCATGCATTAAGATGGCTCAGAGTAGGACCTATCCCAGGAATAATTGTGCACCATAGCAGTAGAGAGAATCAGCATTTAGCTCTCGAGTATAGGAAGGCCCGGCAGTTAAAGTTGAAAGAATCAGCATTGAGCTTCAGGTTAGTGGAGAACAAAAATATCTCAACATTGCAGGTTCAAAGGAGCACAGCTTGTGGCCTGTTCACTAAAAATCAATTTTGGTGCTACTAACTATTTCCAAACGAATTTCTAAAGAATACGGCCATCGGCGATGCACAAAAACATGGTACGCATTTGGAAGTGGATAAAAAGCATATTCTTTTTTATAGGACACAACCTTGGACACAAGTTAACCCTGGCACAACCTAGTGTGTCAATGATGGGATTCTGGCTAGGGTTACTAGAACAATAACAACAACACACTAATAATAACTTTATTGGTGTGACAGTTATTGGTGTGACAAGAAATAATAATAATAACAGATGGTAATAACAAATATAACTTGTTAATCAGAGTGACTTTTACCACTGTAGAATAGCTTCTAGCATGAAAAATAATGTGTGAGCAACTGGTGGCAGTTTTAAAACCCTCTGCAATATCTTGTTCACAAATGGGATTTGGATATCAGGCAGGAAGCTTTGGGCTACTTTTGTTGTTTCCTTCTTGTGGTGACCAAGTGAACTGATCTCGAGTGTCACTGACAAACCCCTACACTCAATGTGTAGATGAGAGTTGCAGTAGCATGAGGTTAAGTCACTGACTGTTTGGCGAAGTGTGGTGCACAGGAGGACATATTGCAAGAAGTTTGAGTCAGCACAGTTGAGAGTGGGTAGGAGATCATTGGGGGCAAGTAAAACAGTAGCAGGCATGGCAATACAGGGGAAAATGGGGCGGAGGAAGCTAGAGGAGAGGAGGGAAGAGATGAAGGTTTTGTTTGGAAGAGATTAGAGGTGTTGGAGCAGAGCAGATTGGTTGTAAATAAAATAAGAGAGGATGGAGGAATTGGATGGTGTGGAAAGAATATGAGATCTTGAGTATAAAATACGAGCTAAACAACGAGGTTGGATCAGTATGCAAGTGGAAGGGGAAAATGAAGGTGAGAAATGAGAAGGATTGGGCGAAGGAAGTAAACAGCAATAATAAATTTGCAAAGAATGGTGTGCGAAGGCAATCCATCACACCATCTATCCAAAATCTACAACTTGGGTGATCATAATTTCAGAGAAGCATTCCCAAATTTGCTACTTAAGTTTCTACACAGCTTATGCTACTTATAGCTTATTGGATTTAAAATGTTTTAAACAGCACAGCGAAACTGCCAAAGTTTCAACTGCTGCAGGAATGAAATGGTGGCTGGCTTCCAAGTTAGAATACTTAACCTTCTTCAGATCTGCCTACAGAGCAGCTTCACCAGCATCACTTAGCATTTCAGCTAACACTTTTCCACTCTTCCAAGGCACCAAACTCATATATACCTATGGGTTTTATGCTGTCAGATCCAGTCAGGAATGAGTGTTAATGAGTTAATGAGCGTGTCATTGATTGAGGCAGGCGTGAATGGGGCCCAGCATTCCACATATAGGTGAGACCATGTGTTGCGAGACAATCAACCTATACTCCTCAGTGGTGGCACTTGTGGGGATGCCACAGGGTTATTTATTTAAGTACTTAGCCAATCTTTATTACTGCTAATATCAAATAGGATGCATATTGTCTGACAGGAAGGAAGTGGAAGGTGTGGGGCACTTTCTAATAGACTGTGATGACTTTGGAAGGGAACAGAAAATGTTAATGAATCAGCTGGATGGAATTGAGGGAGCTGAAATATGGTGGGAGGAGTTTGAGATGGCAGGCACTGAGGGGAACTAGGTATTGTTTCTTGGGAAGGAGGTGAGTAATAAGTGATGAAGTGCGTGGGTGCATTTACAGTGTGTAATGAAGTGTTGGCAGAGAAGGAAGGGACTGATTTATGGCCTCCCCCCACCCCTCCACCATAACCAAGCAGTACAACTCAATTTAGCATAAAACATTAACTTATATTTATCGAATATATATATCATTGTGTTTAATACAGCACAAGTCATCTTGCCTCATTTACTGTCATTATTATTTGTACTGCACTGCATGGGGTGCCTGGTCAGAAGGGACTCTTTGCATTTCGAATATCAACCACGAATAAACCAACCAACCGTAAACCGCCTAAAAAACCCCAAAAATGCAAAACATACAGGAAATTCTGCTATATACGACGTTCCGAGTTATGCCGATTCGAAGCTACGACGCATAATATATGTGCACAGTGGCAGATCTAGGGGGGGGGGGGTTTGGGGGGTCAGAACCCCCCCTCAAGAATATAACCACACCCACTAAATTGTATTCAAACTTTGTGCAAATGCACAACACATGCATAGGACATGAGAATGTGGCACATTTGTGAAAGAGGTGTTGATGAAGAATTGAGTGATTGATAAGGTGGGAATGAATAAATCATTTTGTGAGGGACAGAATTAAGGACCGTCCACATGATGTGTCTGACTAGCATTGGAGAGCACATGCACTGCAGCTTGGAAGTATCTAGAAATATTTGAAATGGAAGTTCCTACTACCAAGTGCAGGAAGGTAGCTTCTCAGCAAGTGACATTAAAAAGTTTCTTCCAACCTTTACCAAGTGAGTCAAATCAATGGCTAAGAACCATAGCAATATTTTTATTTGATAAAAACTGTAGATACAGATTCCAGTTGATGCTGCTGAGAGTGATAACTCCACTTTCAGTCATGAAGAAGACATGATACCTCAATCACTCGCAGGCTGTAGCTGTTCACTTGCCGACATTTATTCTCATGACGTAGGTGAGCTTTTGGAGAGTTTAAGCACTTATAACACTGATGCTCAAATTTATACTTATCTCAGACATCACGTCCAACCACCAGCAAAATGATTTAATGATTTCAAAAACTGTGGAAAGCCAGTAAATCTGACATACCAAGCTTCTTGGATGTCAGGGAGTCGAGCCTTTTGGCACGTTTACTCTCCAAAGTTGAATGGTGGGCTATGTCGAGTGTGTCTTCTCTTTGATAAGTCTGATGACACTTCAAAACGTGGTGCATTTGTTAGATTTCCATTTCAGAAACTTGAAAAAGCTCTTGGCTCTAGCAAAAAGAACCCAGGAATAATAAATTCTCATGAACAGTCTGCATATCATATCCATGCACTTCAGATGGCTGAAGATTTCCTATACAACTATGAGCACCCAGAGTCAAAGATTGATAGCAGAATTGACAAGACTAAGCAAGAAAATTTAGTCAATAATAAAATTATTTTGCGATCAGTTGTTGATGCAATTCTTCTTTGTAGTAAGCAGGGAATAGCTCTTCGGGGTCACCGTGATGATTCTACTGCTGATCCCTCCTCCAATAGAGGTAATTTTCTTGCTTATCCTTGAAGCATTTGCTGATAGAGATCCGGTTCTGAAAGAATATTTGGATAATGGAGGGAAAAAAGCGAGATATACAAGCAAAACAATCCAAAATGATATTATTGATTGCATTAAGCAGCATTCAAGAAAGCATTTTACATGCTATGGACACAGAAGGTGCTAGTCCTTTCTTTTCAATTATTGGTGACGAAGTAAGTTGCAATGTTTCTAATAAGGAAATTCTTTCTTTGTGTTTGAGTTACATGACGTAGTGTCCAATGTATTGAAAGGAGCATTCTTTGAACTAGCTGATGTTCCCAGAACAACTGGTAAAGTTCTAGGAGAAACACTCCTAAGCATTGTTGAAAAGCACAACAGAGATCTCCGTTTTTATGTTGGGCAATGCTATGATAGAGCTTCATCAATGTCTTCATCTTGTGTTGGATGTCAAGCTCAAATTAAAGCAAATGCTCCTCTTGCTTTTTATCAACACTGTTTACTGTTTTAGTCATTGTCTTAATTTGGTTATCAGTCAATCATCCAAGATAGCTGAAGTTAGAAATATGATTGACAGTATAAATGAGACGTTCTTCTATTTTTATAACTCACCAAAGCGGCAATGCTTTTTTCTGTGGGTTTTAGCTACTAAACATCCAGAATAAAAAAAGCAGAAAGTACGAGGTCTTTCGAAAACAAGGTGGGTTGAGCGCCACGAATGCTATGAGAGTTACTTTGAAATGTATGCTTGTATAGCATAAACATTTGAAGCCATCTTAAACCCAGCTGCTTATGAATCAGTCTATGTTACTGAACTTGAGGGTGATGAATCTACATTCAATGACTGCAGTTGGGACAGGGAAACACGTATTAAAGCTCGAGGACTATTGAGAACTATGCAAACTCCATGCCATGCTATTTGTTTAAAAACTGTGATGTTTGCTCTTGAATCAATAAATCCACTAACAGTCAAGTTTCAGAAGAGAAATCAAGATATCTATCAAGCCTATATATAAGCAGGTGGATGAAACTATTGACTTCATCAAGTCTAGACGTGCTGATATTGACAATGTATTTGATCAGTGGTATAAAGAAGCAAGTGCTTTACTAATATTTGTTGGAGTTGAAGAAGTAACTCTTACAAGGAGAGTGGAGAGGCAAGCCCATATAGCTAAATAACCATCCTGGTGATTCTGCTCAAGAATGTTATAAAAGGATTATAGCTATTCCTTTCGTTGACACCATCATCTGTCAACTGGAGTCACGGTTCAACAAGGAAAGCAGAATTTGTGCTGAACTTTTGCTTCTCACTCCAGCCATTTCTGTCACTGATAAATTTGACCCAGTGTCCGAAGTCGCTCACATGCTTACATGGGAGTGCCATCTTCCTTCTCCAGTACAGCTCCAAAATGAGATGTCAAGATGGAAAATATTCTGGCAAAGAAGATTGGATGCAGGTGATGAAGTTCCTAACAGCTTGCTAAATGCAATTAGTGCTATTCGCCGAGAAGATTTCCCCAACATATATACCCTTTTGTGTATTGCTTGTGTCCTACCTATTACCAGTTGTGAAGCAGAGCGTAGTTTCTCTACTCTTCGGCGGACCAAAAATTACCTTCGAAACACTATGCCCACGTCCAGACTGTTATCTCTCATACTTATGGCTCAGCATAGTACCAACTTCAACAGAGACAAAATAATTGAAATATTTGTGAACAAACATGCCCGTAGAAACATGTCCGTAGAATGTTTAGCTCGTCTATTTTGTGTGCGTAATGACCTCCACTGACAATATTATTGATGCTGTACTTATTGTATATGTATGTATGACTTATTAAAACTTTCTTTAACCATAATAAATTTGAAAGAAACACTCAAAAGAGCTAAAGGTGACAATACCAAAAAATCACTGTCAACAAGTCAACCCCCCCCCCCTATAGTACAGCAAATATGTGCAACGATTGTGCTTTTAACGATAAAAGCATGAAACTTTGTACAGTGCTAAAGCATTATATGAAAAGGATTTTTGACTATAGGGACATCGCAGATATGTCCTGTGAGAAAAATGGCTACCGTTTTTTCAAAATGGTTATAATCGTCAATGCAATAATCACTATAGGAATATGATGTACTGATTATAAATTAACTGTGTCAAGGTAAATATGCTAGAAAGTCATTATGAGATGGAAGAGAAGTTTAGTCAGTGCAATTGCCACCACAAAAGCAAAGTGATGTGCATGGTAGAGCAGCTTTCTTGCACTTGCAGCGACCTCTGCAGCTCTTCTTGCAGCTACATTTTATCAACTCCCTACAAGCTTGTGCAGCTTCTGGTAATGCTTCCCAGCCTTCGTCGGTCTTCTTCCATCCCCATTCATTTGGTGATGGAAGTTCGGGGGCCTTGATTACCATCTGGGCCCAGCAGTAACCAGCCTGGTAAGCAGCCCTCTTGATGTGCTGGGTAAGTGCAGCCTGCGTAGGTGGCAAACACTCAATTGCCCTCCCTTTCTGGGTGAAGAGCTGTTTCCTGGCCTCATTTACACACTCCTGGCTACTGGAATGGGCGTACAGCAAAATTACGAATCGCTCAAGTGGTCCAAGCCATTCCTGGACGGTTTGTGGGGTTGGTTTAGCTGCCAAGGCAGAGAATGCTGGAGTCACCTCTTTGTATGCCTTCCAAGTGTCCCATGCAGTTTTCTTGCCTTTGCCTCCAAAGAAAGAAACTGTGTCGCATCCAGTGAAGGCATGGAACATTGGCAATGCAATGCACTTATCAGGACCAAGTACCTTGGCTATTTCATGTGCAGCAAAGAACCGAAAATTCTTCCCAACACCAAAGGCAATCCACAATTCAGCAAGGTCAAGCCGTTGAGCTGATGTTACTGCCAAAACTACAACATCGGTATCTACTGTGTGTATTGACACTTTGTTGTGTCCATCCCGCACAGCATCCTCCAGATGGAGGAACATGCGGGTGTCAGCCTCCTCATGGGTGCATGGAGCTAGAGACGAGATATCTTGCCGATTCTTACAAATCACATTGACATGATGCGTGGAGATAAGCTGCTTGCTAGTATCAATGCCGACTGCCATTGTAACCAAATAGGAGAACAACTCAGATTTGTTGTCTGCAATTCGGAACCAATTTCCAGGAACTGCACTTGATGGCTCAACACGTCTCCTCACCCCCTTTTCCCTCTTGCTTCGAGCACCAGCCTTCAAGCTGTCAAGCTGTCAGATATATACTCATTCCAGACAATGTCTAGTCTGGTCACATGCTGAAGCTGTGATGTGATATATGGCAAAAAAATATCAGTTGCATAGTCCTGGAAGGTTTTGGCAGTACGAGGTGGCAGCATGTGGACAATTGCAGCACCATCAAGAATGTAACTTCTCCAGTGGGACTATGGGGGACATTGACAGGTGTAAGGTCTTGTAAGCAGCTTAACAAGTCTGACTTTTCCCCTCCTCTCAAAACATCCATCTGCGAAAGTGATGGTGGGCAAGGCTGGTTTTCATGCTGAAAGAACTCATCAAGGTCACCATCATGAACTTGAGAGGCAATATAGCCTGGAAAAGAGAGAGCAGTTGTTCTTCAAGCTTGAAATCTGCTGCTGTTTGCTTGATTTTCCCTTGACTGGAGGCCGACTGAACAAAAGCAGGTTGTTGCGTTTGATCGTATTAGAGATTGGTATTCTCTAGTTGACCAGTCTCTCGTCCACATATGCCTCATATAGTTCAAGCCCTACTTACTCAATCTGCTGTACTGTGTCTGCCACTGCTGCATCTGCAATATTGCTGCTGTCCAGCACAAGAAGATCATTGCTGTCCTCAGTGAATGGGTTCCCCATATCTTCCATTGCTGCACTCAGTACTTTCACATCTCATGCAAAAGCTACTTGAGTGTGCCTTTTCTGCTCGTGGTGACGGCAATCGCTGTCCTGCTTCTCCATGACTGAACTCTCAAACTCTCCAATCAAATGAGCCATCTCAGGACCAGACACCATCCAACGTCGTAGAGCTGATGGGTTTTCGGTCAGGCCTACAGCTCCACCATCTCCTTTCACTGATGCATTGTGCTGCTCATGTGCATGGTCAATTGCAATCGCAGAAAATGCATGCTTCGACTTTTTCATGGTGAAATTCCCCTTCACAAACTCTTCATAGACATTGGGATGGTACTCCTTTAGTGAAACAATATCGCGCAAGTGAACTGGCACCCATCTGGAGTAATGGGTATGGTCTAAAGCAAAGAACCATGGAACAATCTTTGTCAGGGACTCTATGTAGAGTTCAAAGTTTCCCTCTCGTATGGCTCTCACATAGATCATCAAAGCCAGTTCCAGCTGCAGAATAATGCGCCAGAATTTGAAATGGGGGCATGCAGCAGCCCTATCTGCGCGCCACTCTTCCATTGACATCACCTTGCCTTCAGCTTCTTCTCTGTACTTGGCATATGCCTTCTGCAGGAGTAGATAGAGACTACTGGCTGTGACCTGATGGGCCAATCGGGTACGTGTCACATGTGCTGCTTTCAAGAATGAATTTGCTGTTCCAGGTCCTGCAACACCGGCCTGAGTGAGTGCTCCTGTCCACCCAAAAGATCTCCAAGTACCTTGAGAGTTGCCATCTCAATATGTAGTCCACCAAACATGATTACAAATTGTTTTTCACCGTGACTTTTGGGCCAGGTCCACTGAATCTGCTTTGCAAGCGAATACAGTGGCTGATCACATGCAAGAACTGAAACCTGGTCACCTGGATTCAGGACTTCAACTGCTGTCTTCACAATGTTCATGGAGTGACGGATCATGGCTATATACTGACTTAGCTTGGTCATGGAAGAGAGGTAACATGGAAATGAGAGCCACTTCACTGTCATCAGGCGGTGTTACTTGCTGACTAGCATGATAAATAGCCCAGGATATCATCTGATCCTCAGACAAGACATACATGTCTATGTCAAGAACCTGTTTCAAATGCTCCAGCCATCTGCAATATACAAAGCTAATAAATTTATCCATCAAAGAGTGAACCATAAACCAACCTATATTCCTCTTCCACTGCCTGTGATATGATCTGACAGTCAGCTTTGTTTGGGCCTGTTAGCTGTGGTACAGGTGGATCTTGTTTGATGAGAGTAGCAGGAGGGATGCTGGTATGGGTCTCGGGCAGGCATGCAATTGGCCCCTTGGTAGCAGTATCACTGTGAGTCACAACAAGCTGAGGAACTCCACTGTTGTCTTTGTTTGGATGCTGAAACAAAGACTGTGCAGTTCCATGGAATGTATTGTGAGCAGAAGTGGAGCTGGGGTTGTGATCTATGTTGCAGTTGTGAAGAGGCCACATTTAAGCTCAGGAGGACAGACAGCATTTGCTACATAGTAGTGATGACATATCTTGTTGCCTAGCTCAGTTAAAATATCCAACACACGGCTGTATGAGATACTCAAACCCAGCTGGTACATAATATCCACTAGTTCACGCTTGCGAGTCTTGGTGTGAAGCATCACACCTAGATAGATGGGCGAGGGAGTTTCTCTTTCCTGGCTATGTTTGACCATACTTGAAGCATGATTCTTCCGGGATCGCACCAAACTGTTGTGCATCAGCAACTGTGAAATGGTCAGAACTGGCTGGGACAATGTGGTTGAACTTGACTGTACTTCAATGTTAGGTCCACACAAAACCATAGCAACTAGAGACAAGAGAGAGGTTGGGACGGATTTTTCCTGGTATTTCATTTCAAATAAACCATTAAATTGGTTTTTCAACTTGAACATGTCTCTTCTTACTATCTTAGCAGTCCTGGCAAGATGAAAGGCATCGTTGTCAGCATCATGCTCACAAGCCTTCCTCAGTGCATATCCAATATCTATGTTAGGAAATGAGGACTACTTCTCGTCCTTGCTTGTGAGCTTCCATGTCAGGAAAATATCCCAGTAGTCTGTCTTTGAGCTTGGTGGAGTGAATGCGTCCAGTTACATCAGTTCCAAGCTGTTTTAGCCTTGTGCTGTAGAGGTTCACCAAATCTTTGAGTTTGAAGACAGGTGCAATAAGATCATCCATGCAAGTATCTTCAATGTACGACACCAGTTCAGCAAATGCTATACCATGGTTCACATCATCAGCATCAAAATCATGACATTTTTTGGTTTCGGAATCCCTTGCTCTGTTGTACAATGATGCCAGACACTGTACATGATATTGGGCATCTTGTGCAATCAGGTCACCTGAGCTCAGTTTGGCAAGCAGTTGCTCGTCCTGTAGTTTGATGGCACATTGTCTCACCTTGATGTCTACTCCAAAAGTTGATTCTTTGCTTAAGGACCTTCCAGCAGGTGCAGGTGCAGGCTTACCACAAAAGAAACATGTCTCAATGGACGTACGCAAATCTTATGAACACCTACGACTAAATCTCATACAGGCTTCCGCATCACCATCATCATCATCTACCAGTCTCTTTCTCTTCTCTGCTCGTCGTAGCTGGGTTTTATTGTACCGAAGTCTACACCAATAATGCCACCTGGCCAAGTGCTTCTTTAGTGTAGCCTCAACGCCCTCACTATCATCAAGCCTTGACAAATTTAAGGTCTTTGGCAAGCAACCTATGGCACTAAAACCCTTCAGAAGATCTGCAATTGTTGAGTAGTCTACCCCCTGTGTGCCACAACGGGACTCAGCTGGACACTGAAGAGCCTCTGTTGAATCTTCCTGGCACAGAAAGCACTTGCTCCAGTCAGTTACCAGAACTTGCGCTGATGCCTGAGACCTAAGAGGATCCACCACTTTGAAGATCTTTGCCATTACCACTCTAAGAGAAGGTAAGTATGGAGTAGCTATTGGGTTTACTTCTATTAACTATGTATATATACTTACCTTCAAAGAGGCCTTTCTCTTGCTGTTACCTACTCCAGCTGGTACCATGTGGCAGAATCACATGACTGTAGTCTCAGGTGGCAGAATCACATGACTGTAGTCTCAGGTGGCAGAATCACATGACTGTAGTCTCAGGAGTGTTGCTGTTCTTACTAATTGTACTTCAAGTTCATGTAGATGAAAATTATGCCTCATGTAGGTAAAAATTAGGTCTAGGCCACAAGATTGTACCTTCTATTTACATGTGCCTTACATGTGCCATACATTTTGTGCAATGGAGTCTGTTTCAAGAAACGATACTGAAGGTTCACTCTATCGTTGGCGGCCATTTTGAAAATCGCGCTGCCATTTTTGTTGTGGGTCAAATTAGCGATGTCCCTATAGCCAATAATGGTTTAAAAGGTATACTCTGACTGTGCACAAAGTTTCATGCTTTTATCGTAAAAGGCACAATTCATCTAAATATTGCACATATTTGCTGTACTACTAGTCAAAATGTCTAGATCCACCCCTGGTGCAAGTTACTGACCAGTGTTGGAGTTCGCCACGCCTCAACATAGTTGCCCAACGCGCAGAGCCACGTGGTGTGTGTGTCGACCCGTTCCGACTTCTGCAGTGCAACTTGAGCCTTCCGGCAGAGCGCTACGTCGCCTGCGATCCCCTGTAAGGATTCTTACCTTTATTTGCCTACCCTTAATTATTGCTGCTCCTACGCTTAAAAGTGGTACAAGTGGTGGTGAACGGTACGTTACTGTAAGATTAGAGGGGATTGACTGGACTTACAATACAAATTAGACTTAACCGCATCTTAGGAACGTAACCCTGTCGTAACTTGAGGACTGCCTGTATTTACACACTCAACGAACACTTTCTGTCTGTATATATCAAGCTCGCTGAGAATCTCTGATGAAGGCTAGAGCATCTAGCAGAATCGTGAGATTAAATTTGTTTGCCTCCCCCTGACCGAACACGGACACTGCAATCTCCCTCTGAACAGACCAGTAAGAGGTGCGCAAGGGTCTTTGTCTCCCCAGTCCTTTGCAGTACTCCTAGGCGCAACTCCTTCAAATCAGGAACGCTCTGAGACTTCGTTTGCCTTGTTAGGAGCATAACAAGAAGAGGCCCTTCAATTACACGCGGACGTTTTAAAAGCTTCACTTTTGAACGCAGGTACATATGATAGTAGGTCTAGTGGTAGTAGAACTAGCATGTGCCACAGGGATTCTTTTTTAATGCTTAATGTTGAATTCTGGTTAGCTAGCTATTATCTAATATTTGCAATAACATATAACAATGGCAATTCCATACCAATGGTTGTCTTAAGATGGGATAATGCTTTTTCCCCCTTTTATAATGCAACATCAATTGTGTGCATGTAGTCCTGGTAGCCAACCCTTCTAAGCCTTTCTAAAGGGCGGTAAAGATCTTGGGGCACCAGTAAGGTCAAATTGTTGTTACTCTGGCAGTGGTGGTTTATAGTACACACCTGTGATCTGTGTAGCCTGTGTGCAACTTAATACCATCCCACCATTTCTAGCTAGTTTCCTTCTCTCCCATGGTAGGGAGCCGAGGTGAGTTCTGCAGAAGAACATGCAGAAATCAAGGCTACCTTCTCTCGCCTTGGATTATGACTTCTACAGAGCCCCTCACCACATTGATATTGGTTCCTCTTGTCAACAAGCAACTCCATCCATTTAGAGCAGCCAGTAGTTACATTCCAGAAGAAAATATTTAGCTTGCTTGTATTCCTAGACACTTTGCTGCAAGGGAAGGATCAGCCATGCAGTACTATATAGTAGCTATCCTGGTAGCTATCCTGGCATGTAAGTGTGGATCTGTGGATCTGTATATGCTAGATGCATTATACTGTCTAGTGCGTGCTTTTCGAGGGCCTCAAATTTTGAGGATTGCTGTAACCAAATTATTTTCCGGAATAATTTTTGAGGTTATCGCCAACCCTTACCGTACCTAATTATTGTTTCAAATGACAAATGATTGGAGGGCAATGATTGGGAGGGCACAATTTTCGTGTGAGTGCCCACGATAGTCATCAAAAATAATAATATTAAAATTAGGGGGAAAAAGGGAAAAAAGCAAGGTGTTGCACAGTATATGGATTTGCAGGGAGATTTGTCATACATATATAACAATTACATGTGGCATTAACATTTTCCTGGAAGATAAAGCAGAACAAAGCAATAACGCTAACACAAAATAAGCATGCTCCACAATGGCCATTGAGAAATGTCTCTGTAAATGTAATAAATATTTCTTGAGGCTTAATATCATTAACTTTTTGACTTTTTGTCATTTGCAACACCAAAAAAATGCAAAATGTTGTAAGGATTACTAAGTTAGTAAACCCACGAGGTGAGGCATCTTGCATGGTGACAATCTTCTTGTTTACATTAAGAGTTCGTTTATTGACAGCTTGAAAAGAAGTAGTGGGAGAGAGCTTTCCTATGCAAGCTGTCCACCAATTGTGTTGGCATGTCTTCACAAGTGATTATCAAGTACAGAGATGGGAGCTCAAAGGAATTGTGGTATATTGGTTAAGATATCATCTTGTGTACAGCAGCCATGGAATTCACTTATCTTGGTTGTACCACCACAGGAATAACATTGGTCATTACTCACTCAAGCCTGTACTAATGTATACAAACCTACACAGGTTATCTTTCAGAAATGTGGCCAGGTGTGGGGCAAGATGGGGGGTGCAAAACCGACTGCCATAGCTCATAAAACATCTGTGCTAAGCAATTCATTCCTCACATGTAAAATGCTTGTCAAAGTGGGTCAAATGTGCTCCCACCGACCCTCTATCCCCCAAAGAATCATGCGGTGTAAATACCATGATAGAGTTTCTCTCCCTCTCAACCTTCCACTTCTCCTAGTCTAATTTGAACTTGATATTTGCTTATTACAGGATACTAGGTTTCTAGGTAATAATTCAGGATACTACTGATTCTAATTCAGGGTAGTACCAAACTGGTTGTCTATTGTCTAACATTGAACTCTCAACTTTGAGCAGTGAGGGGGTAAGGGGGGACTGCGCATGTTTGTTTTGAAGCTGGTTAGTAAATAGCAGCACTAGAATGAAATTCGAAACTATTGTTGGAGAGGAGGTGGAGTCTGTAACTTAGCAATTGTGTACAGATGCTAGTAGGTATACCACGTGTAGCTACTTGCTTCCCCTGTAGGCTGGCCCTCATTCATGGAACAGAGTTTGCCCATTTTAACAAGAAAGTGCTTCTTAGTGATCCACTGTGTACAAACTCAATTTAATCTCAAATTCCCTTTCTCCCAGGGAGGGACATCTGCAAACTTTATGTTTTATTTTTTTAGCCTGTGGTTACAACTTTAGAGCTCAGTAGATTCTGCAAACTTCATGGTATGGACTTGATATATAGCTCAAAAGATAGGTCTCTCTGTGTGCTCTCTTTTGATACTAAAATATGTTTCATAGGTATAACTATAGGCAAGTTACTAGACCCTAAAGCGGAGGGACCTCAAAAACCTGCACCCCAAAATCGCCGTCCAAAACCACTCTTGAGTTGTGAAGTGCAAAAAAATTAAAAATGCTAGAGGAAGCTCTAGAGCATACAAGGACCGTTTTGAGTAGGCGTTAAAAATTGATTACCTGGTCAAGCGGTGGGTGGAAAATTGAAGGTGTTGATTTATCGATGCCTTCAATTTTCCAACCGGCTTGACCAGGTAATCAATTTTTAACGCCTACTCTCTAGAGCTTCCTCTAGCCACTCTTAGCATTTGTAATTTTTTTGCACTTCGCAACTCAGTGGTTTTGCAGCGATTTTGGGGTGCAGGTTTTTGAGGTCCCTCCGCTTTAGGGTCTAGTAACTTGCCTATAGTTATACCTATGAAACATATTTTAGTATCAAAAGAGAGCACACAGAGAGACCTATCTTTTGAGCTATATATCAAGTCCATACCATGAAGTTTGCAGAATCTACTGAGCTCTAAAGTTGTAACCACAGGTTAAAAAATAAAAAAATAAAAAAATTATGCATCAGTCTCCCCAAAAGTGTTGAGGTCCCTCAACTTTAGGTCTAGTAACTTGCCTATAGTTATACCAATGAAATATATTTTAGTATCAAAAGAGAGCACACAGAGAGACCTATCTTTTGAGCTATATATCAAGTCCATACCATGAAGTGTGCAGAATCTAAAGTTGTAACCACAAGAAAAACACATATTAAAAATGCAGATGTCCCCCCTTAATTTGCAAATTGTGACTGGGTGGAATCCAGTATATGGCAAGGAGTATAACATGACAAACATCTATATATATTATATAATAATTATAGCTGCAGCCTTTAGTATCTTCGAGCCTTCCTACATCATCAAACAAGCCTTCTCCTCCACTCTATTACCAGTCCAGAGCGTGCACCAATGCCATTCTATGGAAGGTGCACTAGCATTGGTGAAATGAAAAGGGACAATATATTTGCATGCATAAAGTGTTCATATCAGAGTGATGTTCTAAACTCTCGTGTCTTTATAGAGTCATCTTGGCTTCCATGAACCTCCATCCACAACACATTCCTTCTTGTCTTGTCAGCATCCAGCTGTGGGCCTGCAGTGGTATCAACATAATGGACGAATTTTCCCCACCTCTTGGACAACAGATGTCATATGATTACATACCTAGCCATTTTCTTCACCTATTGGATCTACCATATATAGCAATTCTGAGTCACCTTGTAAATGTTTTACACTTTTCTCTTCTAAGATATGATGGATATTAGAGTGCGAGAAACTCACAAACATGCAGAAGAGGTAATGGAAAGAAAAGTTCTGGAGTTAGAGCAGGTAACACACGCAGAAGTTAAAGCTTATTTAGGATTTTGTATTGTTGGGGATAAGCCACCTTCCACCCAGTCAGGTCGGACTCTTTGCGTTTTTCACCAATTGCTGACTGTATCCCCCGTGATCGATTCTGAGAAATCTCACGATATCTGCATTTATATAGACAACACTAAAATAGCCTAACTAATAGCCACATCATGATGGGCTAGCTTGGTAAGGAAAAACCTATTATATCTCACTTTACAAAAATGTTTGGAGAAAGGTATAATCCTCGCAGAGAAATTGCTGTGGATGAAGGTGAAACAGTGTTCTTCCCTCCACCTGAAGATGCTCGTGGGCTTGCAGCTTCAATTGTGTATACAGCTAACTCTCTTTTAATGAATTGCTACAAAGAAGTGGACGATCCTCACTACAATCATTACTGCTACCAAACTAAGTTGGACATTTACAATCATTACTGCTACCAAACTAAGTTGGACATTGGCATGTATGCTTTCTGGTATGAGAGATTCAGCAGCACATAGAATGTATGGCTAACAACTGGACATTGGCATGTAGGCTTTCTGGTAGATTGAGCAGCACATATATAGGCCAACAACTAGATTTTAGACCAAGTGGGCGTGGTGTGAAAACTAGAATCAAGAGTAAGTTGGCGTGGTGTCAAACTGTGGCAAAGTAGAGTTCAGAATAAGTGGAGGGGTGTCGGAGGTTTTAAAAAGGAAGTTTGGATGTTGGACAGGGATGGACTTATCCCTGATCAGCTTGCACCACCAGTTGACCACTCTTCCACCACCACACCAGAGAGGAAGGCCACCACCACACAGAGAGGAAGGCCATCACCATACCAGAGAGGAAGACCACCACCACACCAGAGAGGAAGGCCACCACCACACCAGAGAGGAAGGCCACTACCACACCAGAGAGGAAGGCCACCACCACATCTAGAGGAAGGCCACCACCATACCAGAGAGGAAGGACACCACCACACCAGAGAGGAAGGCTATCCACCACCCACTGCAAATGTAATGGCAAAGCTTTGAGGGTGAGGTGAGGTAGTCATTGATATTGGTGTTGCTAATGCTAATGCACTAATGAACTCGAGGTCACCTGAAAGTTTAGCAGCAAATAGCAGGACTATTTGAATTTAGCTCTGAGTGGGTTAGAAGTGGTTGACAAGTATAATTTAGCTCTGAGTGGGTTAGAAGTGGTTCTGAGTGGGTTAGAAGTGGTTGACAAGTATAATAATTTAGCTTTGAGAAGGTTAGTTGTTAATTAGGGTTAGAATGGTTCTGAGTGGGTTAGAAGTGGTTGACAAGTATAATTTAGCTTTGTGTACAGAGCGGCTAGAAACAAATCTGACTGTGTTAGTGACCTGCAAAGTACACCGATAAACTTCAGCCCCCGGACCTTGCAGTAAATACTACATTCAAATGTGTGATGAAGAAGGAGTTTGTGACATGGTGTAGCGATCAAGTTCTCAGTCATTTGCAGGGTGCACCCAGGTAGAAGCAGTTAGAGTCGATTTGCGCCTGGCCACTGTGGAGCACTGGAGGTCAAAGTGTACATTATGAAAGGTGTTGAACATGTATATATCCCACCCCAAATGAACATGCTGGAATTCAAGAATGTGTACCCTAAACTTACCGATCATCTGTGTTGATTGCCTGACATGTGTCCTACAGTATACATGGCAGTGTCCTACAGTATACATGGCAGTGTCCTACAGTATACATGGCAGTGTCCTACAGTACACATGGCAGGTGTCCTGCAATATACATGGCATGTGTCCTACAGTATACATGGCAGTGTCCTACAGTATACATGGGAGTGTCCTACCATATACATGGCAGTGTCCTAGTGTATACATGGCATACAGTATGTCCAACAGTGTACATGTTAGTGTCCTACAGTATACATGGCAGTGTCCTACAGTATACATGGCATGTGTCCTACAGTGTACATGGCAGTGTCCTACAGTATACATAGCATGTGTCCTACAGTATACGTGGCATGTGTCCTACAGTATACGTGGCATGTGTCCTACAGTATACATGGCAGTGTCCTACAGTATACATGGTAGTGTCCTACAGTATACATGGCAGTGTCCTAGAGTATACATGGCATATGTCCAACAGTGTACATGTCGGTGTCCTACAGTATACATGGCAGTGTCCTACAGTATACATGGCATGTGTCCTATAGTATACATGGCAGTGTTCTACAGTATACATTGCATGTGTCCTTGTTGTAAACACTTTGTTGTAAACATTTCTCTATTTTATTCTGAATTTTTCCTCTGCTAGTTTTATGAGAATTTCCGTGGTTTCTCCGAGTATTACCTACCCCTGTCAAATTACCTTATATGGCAGCTTATGTGCACACAAGATGTGGTTACGGCAAAAAGATTGTTGGTGGATGATGTTACAAGAATGGGGAGGAAGTGAGCATGATGAAAAACGCCGAGGTGCCGGATCAAGAAAGAACAAACGACAAGCAGACTCTGGCTACACGACATTGCACTGGTGGGCTGCTGGCAATGTGTAGAGGACTCTGGCTACTCGACATTGCACTGGAGGGCTGCTGGCAATATGCGGAGGACTCTGGCTACTCCACATTGCACTGGAGAGCTGCTGGCAATGTGCGGAGGAGTCTGGCTACTCGACATTGCACTGGAGAGCTGATGGCAATGTGCTGAGGACTCTGGCTACTCGACATTGCACTGCAGGGCTGCTGGCAATGTGCGGAGGACTCTAGGTACTCTACATTGCACCTGGCAATGTGCTGAGGACTCTGGCTACATGACATTGCACTGGCTGGCAATGTGTGGAGGACTCTGGCTACTCCACATTGCACACACCGTGGGTTGCTGGTAATGTGTGGAGGACTCTGGCTACTCGACATTGCACTGGTGGGCTACTGGCAATGTGTGGAGGACTCTGGCTACTCCACATTGCACTGGTGGGCTGCTGGCAATGTGTTGGAGGACTCTGGCTACTCGACAATGCAGTGAGTAAACTTATTGCCCTCCGACTTATTTGTGTGTGTTTGTTTTTTCTCATATAATTTAGAGCTATAACATTTTCTCTCTCTCTTTGAATAAGCTTTTCAGGATGCTAATACAATAGGCTGTAGTTTTGGTATAAGAATCAGCACCATTGAGGTAAGCAAACAGAAGCTGTGCAGCACCAGCTCCATGTAGCACTATGTCTTCAACAAAGCTTACAGCGAGAAACCCATTCCCTGGCACCTCCATTCTCAAGAGGGAAGGATTCATAGTGGCCCAGCCTGGGTGCCTGTGCAGGTTTCCTCAGAGAAGAACTATCCAGAAACAGCAATAATGCTCGGCTCATGACAGCAGTTCCAAACATCGGCCATTTTTTCCTTTTAGCTCACGCCCCACAGCAAAAAAAGTCTAGTTCTCAACAAACTCTCAGTGGACATAATGTAGTTACAAAGACTTTCTGGATAATCAACTTAAATTTACTCACTCAACCTTTCTTCATCAGAAATAATGTGATTATGTGCCTTCCACCAAACACACAAACATTGAAGGCTTGAAAGCCAGACCATCTTGCCCAAACATCGAGCGAGTAAATTTATGTTGATTATCGGGAAAGTCAGAAGTAAGGTTTGTAACAATTTTATAATCGTTACAGTCATACTGGGCATGTGCAGGTTATAATCTGATATCGATACAGTAGTACTGAGCATGTGCAGGTTACAATCTGATATCGATACAGTAGTACTGGGCATGTGCAGGTTACAATGTGATGGTCGGCGCGTAACATCAGTATCAGTGAATGGTGTCCAAGTTTACACCTGAAGAAGCTTATGGCAGACAATAATTAGCTGATGTGCAGGCACAAGTGTACATGTAAATTCTCTCTATACTTGTTATACTATTTTGTAGTAATTATGACCTGGCTTAGCGGCGTTGTGTCTTGTGACAGACTGCCTTAAATGACTGAGAGTATGTGAGGTGCAAGTACGTGTGTGTGTGTGTGTGTGTTCAGAGGCTTGTAGTCTTCTATACTAAAGACACATTAAGAAACAAACCAGAATTATGTTAGGTCCCTGGTGCATTGCTAACCACATTGCTATTTTAGTTGACACGATTAACAATTAATCAGCATGCACTTACCGTCACATCACAGTGGCTGAGGCAGGGTAGCTCCAAGGATAGTGGGACACAACTGGATAAACACCCACTGGGTTGAGGCAGGGTGGACTATAGCTCTCTGTGGACACTCAGTGGATCAATACCACACTGGTTGAAATAGGTTGACAATAGCTCTATAGGGATACACAGTGGACCAACATCACACTGGGTTAAGGCAGGTTGAAGTAGGTTGACAATAGCTCTATGGTGACACACACTGGACCAACATCACACTGGGTTGAAGTAGGTTGACTGTAGCTCTATGGTGACACACACTGGACTACATCAGACCAGGTTGAGGTAGGTTGAATGGGCTGACTTACAGACAAGTTCTGTGAAACTCTAGCCCTGGCTCGCACAGTGCAGGAGTGCGTGTCTTCCATATACACTGCCTTGTTGTAGTTGTTGAGCAAATGTCATTGTACACGTGCCCATAGAGCCTGAATGTCAGGCTGGATCTCCCCGATTATTACTGGTTGGAAACAAACCTGCTTTTCCTTCTCCAGTTAACACCCAAAGACTTCGTACATGACAATTTCATTTCCAACAATCTCTCAGTTGACATGCAGTAGTATTACGACCTTCTCAATAATCAACTTAAAATTTGTGACTAGATAGTATTCATCAGGAATAACCCAAACCCAATATAACTCTGCATATGAGGGACTCCAAGGGATCTAGCATAATATAACTGCATATGTGGGTCTCCAGGGGATCTAATATAATATAACTCTGCATATGAGGGACTCAAGGGGATCTAATATATGCATATGAGGGACTCTGGGGGATCTAATATTGCTTTAGTTTGTCTAATCTGAAAATTTTAGTTGGGAGAGTTGGCATGTGCTTATGGAGCTGGCGGGTGCCAGTGGAAAGGCTAGACACTTGTGTGGATATATGTCGGAACTCCCTATTTTGGTTTAACCCTATTACAAGATGGCAGACGACAAATGTACCCAAACCAAACATTACGTACATCTCAACTAAATCGGCAGCTTCTTATCCTGATTGGTTGTTTTGGGCCAATGTTAAGACTCCTAGAATGCCCTGAACCCTGAAACCTTAGGTGGTAAACTGGCAGACCTAAATAAACATAAACACCCGAGGTCATAATTATGTGTAATGTATAGTGTATCTATCTATCTATCTATCCCATAAGGCAAGTATAATATGTCAGTTCATATCACAAAAGATTCTAAATGCTTCAATATATACACGTCTACGACTACTCTCTTTCTCGATTGCAGAATAAGATGGCCAGTAAGATTCATCCAGTGAGTGATCTAGTCAAGCTAATGCACTTGCTGCACCATAACCAGAATGAATGACCCATGCTGCTCAGTTCTGCTGTTTGGTTGTGGGAGTTCTCCTGTGCAACTGTGACCAAGTCCTTGAAGGAGACTGCAACTTATCCTACATGGATGCAGTCAACAATAGCATCAGAATTGGACTCTTTTGGAACAGTTGGACTGTACCAAGAAGTACAACTCGGGGTTGAGTGCTGCACCTTGCAACTTTTGGAATGTACCAAGAAGTCCAACTCAGGGCTGAGTCCTGCACCTCTCAACTATTGGACTGTACCAACTCTGGGCTAAGTCCTGCACTGCTCAACTATAATAAATATAACAACAACAACAAGGACAAGGAACCAAAAAATTGGATTGACCTGTTCATTACCATGTGGACCACTACCACTTGGAGACCCTTTACCATGTACACCAACATTGTATATACTGGCATAGTGTTGGATTTTGTCCAAACTGTTTGGATTTTTGACCCTTAAATTTTCTGTTTGGATTTTATCAATAAAATGTTAAATGTTTGGATTTTTTTGGAAAATTGTTTGACATTCATGCATATCAGACCACGTGCAGCCTATTTCAAAACCACTCTCTGTGGTATTAGCTAAGTGTGGTTACCTGGTCTGTGCAGGAATATTCATGTGGTCACTTGGTCTGTGCAGGAATATTCCTGCACAGTTCTGTGTTATTATGTGGTCACCTGGTCTATGCAGGAATATTCCTGCACTCTACGTGCGTGAGGCTTGCTTCCTCACAGCAATTTTTTAAATTGTTTTAAATTATTATTTTCAAAAAAATTTAATATAATTTTTTAATTAAAAAAAAAAATATATATATTTTTTTATATAGTAATTGTATTATGTATGCAGCTGAAAGCTGCACATTCAACTTCCTATTTAAACATGTTAAATAATAAGCCAATCCAATGGGAAGTCAGTTATCCAAACTTTGCTCATCCGAGTATGTTGGTCAACTGAAGCCTACAAGATCACGACATTTGGTGCACTGCTTGAATGCATAGGAACAACACCACTGTTGCTTACTTCCAGGTGTGATCATTAGGCACTTCATTGTAGGATTAATGCTTGACTTTTCTATTTGACACGCTTTGTGGGTACTTTTAAAACCCATGGCATTTCTCCAATGATACTACATACCACGTAGTGTAACTGCTGCCCCATTAATTCCTTCTTCCTCCACTGAATAATTTTTTTGCTAGCCTATTATATAGAATTCTCACTTATCTGTATATCTATCTTTCTATTTATTTTGTTATTATTTTTCATTTTATTATTATTATTATTATTATTATTATTATTATTATTATTATTATTATTATTATTATTATTATTATTAAAATATTATTATATTATTATTATTATTATTAATAATTCCTGTTGTTATTATTAGTATCATCATCATCATTATTACTATTATTTATTATTACTATTATTTAAATTAAAATCACCTTCTCAATAATCAACTTCAAATTTTAGTCACTCGACATTTAAACTAGATTCTCTAGTCTTCATCTGATGAAGACTAGAGCATCTAGTCGAAACGTCTGAGTGAATAAAATTTAAAGTTGATTGAGAAGGTGATTTTAATGTTATGTCAACTGAGTTCATTGAGAAATTATTATTATTTTTATTATTATTATTATCATCATCATCATCATCATCATCATCATCATCATCATTATTATTATTATTATTATTATTATTATTATTATTATTATTATTATTATTATGGCAGAATTGAAGGTGACCAATGTCAGTTCAATAATGATTATAACTTCTTATTTGCTTTCTTATTTGCAGGTATAAAGCAGAAATATTGTTAAGACAACCGCATTTGTTGTTGTTATTTCTTTCTCAGATTGCTGTCATGAAGTGGAATGAATTCCTGCTATTAATTGCCATCATTGCATGTTTTTCAGCTCTGGCCATTGTTCTCACCTCGAGTGGTAGAGTGATAACATGGGACGGAGACAACCGACACTTTTTGGCCCATCAAAAAAGCCTGAATTTGTTACAGCTCATCAATAGGATAGAGAGAGGCTATAGCCAATCTGTGCACACCGCCATGAGCAAGGACCTCGTGGTTTACAGTGCATTCTTTGATGACAGACCAAGGAAAGGCTATAACAATATGACGGTTTTTTTAATCTCGGCCAATAGAATCATCTTCAACGCTAGCTTGATCACTGGCTGTGGGGTTGGGACTATAAAAGCGAGATATTTCACTGTGCGGTATGTCCAGGAGGACATCCTGATGCACGACTGGTTGGGCATCAACAAGTTCCCGTATGAACAGCTCATCATTGAGTGTTACAATCTCGCACTTGATGCTGAAAGCAGACCATTTGTGATGTACAAGAGCCACCGACACTCGTCGACCACTCTAATCGTTGAATCTGATAAGCCCGTCATGATTCCGGCTCCCCGGATAAAGCCGTCGGGGAAGCACAACTTCTCTGTGGTTGTCTGCACTAAAGCATACACCAGAGGAGTTTCCTGGCTGCCGGAGTTCATGAGGTATCAGAAGACACTGGGAGTGGACCATGTGCACCTGACTGTCCTGGACACCTTCATCAAAGACGGAGGGTTCCAGGACTATGTGCTAGCAGATCATTTTTCACGTACGGCGATATCCAACGGGTTCCTGACCTACAAAGTGTGGAAAGAGTGGTACGAGGACTCCGAGAGTTACGTACACTCCACCATCTTGCAATACCTGGATTGCATCTATCGTTACCGGGGAACTTACGATTATGTCTCTCTCATGGATTCTGACGACTTCTTCACTCCTCGCACGCCTGGAAAGTCTTCCATCAAAGACTACATCCAGGAGTACTGTTTCGAGAAACCAGCAGATTCCTGTGCCTTTAGATGGCTATTCTACTATCCAGAAGTGTGTGGGATGAAAGGCAAAGTAGGAGAAGATGGAAACGTAACTGCTCAACTCATCCCTCATGCTGGAGTCGACGAGCAGGAGAGGTTGAAGTCGATTCACTCAACGGCTGCTCTTGTGGATACATCCTTCCATGATGCCACATGTGACGGGTGCCTGCTGCCGGGCTCCAATGTGGTGTTTGTCCCACCCGAAGTAGCGTACGTGGCACACAACAGAATGTACAGCATGAAGGATTATCTTGAAGTTTGTATGAACGACGACTTGCCTCTACCAAATCCTTTCATTTAGCACACCATTCACATTTTATCAATTATAGCCAATTTTATTAAAATCTGGTTTGGTGGATTCATCAACTGGTAATTATGTTTATTGTTGTTTGTTTCTCCCTCGCCCCCTCACACCAAACAAAATTGCCCATTCAACTTTTACCCAAATATGAATAGTGTATGTGTGTGTACATGCATGTCTGTGCATGCGTGTGCACTGGAATTAAATGCCAAGATATGCATATGCACACATTAACAAACAACATGACAATATAATTATTTGATTCGAACCGGTGTTTTTTATCAGACGTTTCCACTTTGGATATTTAAACAATCTACAAAAGCTATATAGTGTATGTAGGACTGAATAGTAATGTCCTACATAAGCACAAACCAGGGCCAAGCTCCACGTGTATATATATACCTGATACCCGGAGTATATAGTGATTTGGTAAGGGACTCATGTTTCTAATGCACTTGAAACCACTGAAATTTTAGCCCTATAAGTTTGTGGGAGTGATAATTTGTTCCGTAACACGCTCGGTTTTTTTCTTCTTTCTGTGTGCGCAGGACTTTCCCAACCTCACATAACTGGCACCTCCCAATAGGCGGGTGGAGAGGCTGAATGGGAAGGTCGGGTTTGAGTGTGGCAGCAGATGAACTAGATTATGAAATGGGCACCACAAAAGGGAGTAGCTATATATCTCGATCCCATTCGGAGTCGGATACCTAGCTGTGGCTCCAGCAACCAGAGGTTAATCATAACATAGTGGCTCCTGCAACCAGAGGCTAATCACAGCATAGTGGCTCCAGCAACCAGAGGTTACTCACAGCATAGTGGCTCCAGCAACCAGAGGTTAACCACATCATTCAGATGGCTAGAAGTGGTTCCAGCAACAGAGGTTAAACACAGCATTCAGATGCCTAGCAGTTAGCTACAGCACCGAGGTTAACCATAGCATTCAGATGACTAGCAGTGGCTCCAGCAACTGAGGTTAGCCATAGCATTGAGATTTCTAGCAGTGGCTCCAGCAACTGAGGTTAACCATAGTTACTAGCAGTGACTCCAGCAATCGAGGTTAACGATGGAATTCAGATTCCTAGCAGTCGAGCAACCAAGGTTAACCAGATATATAATTGCAGTCCAGCAGCAACTGTGGTTAACCACAGCATTCAGATGCCTAGCAGTGGCTTCAGCAACCAAGGTGGTTAACCATAGCATTCAGATGGCTAGCAGTGGCTCCAGCAACGAAGGTTAACCACAGCATTCAAGTTGTTCATTTCATTTCAAATTTGTAATTGATAAAACCTGGTGCGGTATTGTGCTGAACAAGATTCCAAGCTCGACTACCATATCCCGGCCTGAAGCTGCTCTAGCTGGCCGCCGACCACCTTGTTGGAAGAATCGACAGTAATGCTGGTCATAGCTATTGGGTGGGGATGATGTAGAAGCATGGCAGAAGCAAGGGTGAACTTGGCAGACTCAAATGCGAGCTGGCATTCAGGCGTCCAAGTGATGGTTTGTCCTTTGGTCTTTGTAGCCTCATGCAGAGGGTAGAGTTTCTTACCCAGTCGCGGCATGAAGCGATGATAAACAGAGGGGAGGGTAGTTTTGAGGTTTGCCATTGCATCAAATATGACGTTATTCAACATTTACCAAATTACCCTTTAACTGTACAATTGCTATCTAGGTAGAGATTTTTATCTGAACATGAAGTGGTCAAATGTAATTTTTCTCTCCATAAAACACTAGCCAGATCATATGTATGTTTAGCTTCATGGTTCAGCTCTCCACAGAAGGCTTTCTAGTACTGGAAGGCCTTGCATTCAATTCTACCATCTAGGTTTGCTAGGATATGTGAAGAATTTTACTAGCAATATTAGAAGAATTGCTCTAATATGTTGAAGGGTGAGGTTATTTTGGATGTGGCACAATGTTCTGCTGAAGTTCTTGTGGGACTGGAGTGGGAGCAGCAGGTGCATGGACTGAGAGAGCTGTTCTCTTGCTGAGGAAACGACGGTTGCAGACCATCACTCGGCCAGACTGTGTGCGAATGAAGTAGCGACGGTTTGGACTGATTGCAGTTACTGTGCCATACATAAATGTCCCAGGTTTTGGAGTCCGGGTTTGGATAGCGACATGTGCATCATGGCCCCAAGTCATGAAGAGAGTTGGCATGCTGGTCATAAAAGGACTCGGATTTCTGAAGGACATCATCGGCATGCTCAGTGTCAATGGGACGTTGCCATTCAGGGGCAAAGGACTGTCTGTGTGCAAGGGAGGGAGTCCTGAACCAGGTGTCCGTAAAGTTTCTGTGCTGGTGACATGCAGTCTCTCCTACAGGGTGTGTTCCTATACTGTAGCAGAAATCGGGAGAGGATGTCCTGGTCGACTGAGTGGCGCCTCCAGGCAGCTTTGATGAGTTGCTTCATCGATTTGATAGTGGACTCAGCCTTGCCATTGCTCTGAGGATAGTGCAGACTGGATATTACATGATGAACTCCCCAGCTCCTTAAGAAAACTTCAAACTTGTTGGATGTGGACTGAGGTCCGCCATCAGACCAGAGAATGTCCGGAGCGGCCGTGCGGCAAAACAGGTCATGCACAACATCAATGGTATGGGTTGACGTGGTTGTCAACACCCATTGGGAAGATATGCGGCCAGTCAGTGAGGCAATCAACCACCACGAGAAAGTACCGACCTCCATGATATGCGAAATCCATGGCGATCTGCTGGAATGGGCGTGATAGACGTGTCTTGGGCTCACAGGGATGTGACGGAAGAGAGTCCTGGCAGAGCTTGCAATCAGCAATGTACAATTCAATGTCGCGATCAATGCCAGGCCAGTAGACTGTTAGCTGAGCTCTGTCCTTTGACCTGGTGACACTTTGATGGGCCTCGTAGAGTCGCTCGAGGATAGTGGGACAGAATGTGGAGGGAATAAAGAGGCGACAGCCATAGACTAGGAGGCCATCATCTACACTGAAGTGGTCCCTTGAACCCCAGAACTTTTTCAGGTTGGGAGGAAGGCCACCCTTATGGTCAGGGAATACAGCCTGAATGAGGTGAAGAAGTTCCTGGTACTCATGGTCATTACGAGTATGGCTGTGGGGCTCTTGAAGACGGAGGTTACCGTCGTGCATAGCCCGTAGCTCAGAAGACTGCAGGCATCTGATAGAGGATAGGGAGGTGTGGACGTCAATGTCAAACTTGGCCATGTCCTCACCAGGATTGGGCTGGGAGCAGGGATGACATGAGAGAGCATCTGCTGCATCATTGTCTCTGCCCTTCTGTCACTTTGTGATGAAGTTGTATGCAAGAAGGTGCATGCGGAGCCTCTGAAGACGAGGGTTCTCAATCTCATCTAGTCGATGACTGTTAAGGATGGGGACCAGCGGATTGTGGTCAGTGATGACAGTGAACGTGGGCAGGCCCAAAAGGAAGATGCGGCATTTCTTAGTGACCCATGCCACTGCGAGAAGCTCAAGTTCTATGACAGAATAGCGAGTTTCCGCATCTGTGAGAAAACGGGGGAGCCGACCTGGGTGAGTTTCCATTCTTCGTGGTGTTGTTGCTGAAGGACCAATCCGAGACCAAGGAGACTTGCATCAGTGAGGAGCCATGTGGGTCGAGAGATATCATAGAATGCTAGTGTGGGAGCAGTGGTCAATATTTCCTTGGCCTTGAGAAAGGCATCAGTGTGGGTAGAGTCCCAAAGGAAATAATTTTTGCTACTAAGGAGAGGGCGGAGAGGAGAGAGTACTGGGCTAATAGCATCTGAACTTCCAGCGAGTTGGTTGAAGAGACCAAAGAAGGACCGGAGATCCGTTCTGCTGGACGGTGTAGGGAAGCTACTGATGGCTTGTGTGATGTCATCACTAATGCGGTAGCCATCAGAGGAGAGATGAAAACCAGCAAATTCAATACTTCCTTGGAATTTGTCACAGTTAAGAGAAATGCCTCGTTCCTCACACCGCTGTAAGAATTGGCGGACGTGGTCGACATGACTGGCAGGATCTTCGTCATAGATATTAGGACATCATCCACAACGCGGCGGAAGTGAGTGAGGCCTTGGAAGGCCTCGTACATCCAATGGTCATAGTGTTCGCTGATGGAGGAGAGACCATAAGATGCATGCAAGAACTTGTAGTGTCCGAGGGGTGTAATGCAGGAGCTGACTCTCATTGTCCAAAGGGCACTGGTGATACCCCTTGAAGGCATCAAATACTGTGAAGTACTTCGTTCTGGATGTGGCAATGTCGGCAACCGCTATTGCTGGAGGTGTAGACTGAAACCTTTCACGCTTAACAAAGTGGTTGAGGTATGAGAAGTCCACGCAAAGCCGAATGCGGTCAGAGTTCTTTTTTCGTGCCACAACAATGGGCGCCAGTCTGTGGGCTCTGTCTGCTTAGCGATGATGCCCTGTGACTCAAGCAGCTCAAGCTCATGCTTGGTCGGTTCCAAGTATGCATAGGGTAGGGTTCGAGGTGCATTGACACTGAATGGTTTAGCATCTTTAGTCATTACTATTTTAAATGTCTCACCAGGCATTGTCCGAATCTGGCCGTCGAACACGGTTGGAAACTCATTGAAAATTTCCTCTTTAGAACGTGATCCAGAACCTGAGGGCCAGACTCTAGGATGGACAGGACAGAAGACTGCGTCTCCGGAAGGGGTTGTGGGTACTTGGCTGGGAGGATGCCAAGATGCTTGGCAGTCTTCCAGGAAAGGAAAGCACCTGAAACGCACCTATAGATGTGGAAGTTGTCCTCCACCGAGCGATTCCCAACACTAATGATAGCCTTGAGACTACCAATGGGAGACATAATATTCCCATTCACGGCACGAGGCCTGACATCGGAGGGCAGGAGGTTGGGAACATGCTCATTGAAGTTGGTCAGGAAATCGATGCCAGCAGCACTGATATCGGCACCAGAGTCAGGGAGAACCTCAACAGTGGCCTGACCGTTCAAAGCCTATACGTGGACCATGAGCGTGAGAGCAGGGTCAGTGTGGTCGACAGACATAATGCTGGAGAGGCGTATCCTTGGAGCACCAACCAGCTGAGGACCACAGAGATGGAGACTATTGGTGCGTGGAGGCAGCTCCTCGTGGCATCTAGCACGAGGGTTGCTGGACTTGGACTTCTGGAGGCAGACACTGTGGTAATGACCTGTTCTCCCACAGTGGCTGCAGATTGACCTGAAGGCAGGACAGGATGTGCGATGGCCCTCAAGGTGCTCCGCCTGGCCACAACCACGGCAAGCACCAGAGCCAACTGTGGGTGATGCAGGAGCTTTCTTGCCCTTGGACTGCTTATACCTACTGACAGCTCTTATAGACTCACTTGAGGCAGAATCTAGGGCAGAGCAGGATACATCTGACCTCGTGTGCAACTCCTTCTTGGCAGCCTCCATGGCCCGACAAATTTTTATGGCATTCTCCAAAGTTAAGTTCTGCTCCTTGACGAGATCCTGGACAGTGTCCGTGTCCATGACACCTTCCACCAGCTGATCACGTAGGATGTTCTGGAGGCATTTGTTGTCACAGAAATTGCTGAGTGAAACGAGATAGTCATCAAAGGTTTCACCTGATGCCTGTTTGCGTTGCCTGAAGCTACGGCGCTCAATGGTTTCGTTGATCCGTCCCTGGACATATTGCTTCAGGCCAGCAATGATCTGAGCTTGATCAGCTCTCTGGGCATCAGTAAGACCGAGGTTGTCCACTATGGTGAGAGTCGCACGTGACATGCAAAACTGGAGTGCGTGTACCTTGATGGCGGCCTCCGATCCAGCTAGGCCAGAGAGTCATATAAGAATTCCACTGTTTCTCCCATGCCAGAAAATCAGATCCCCTGTCGACATTGAGATCAATCCTGGGGAGATCCCCAGCGCGGAATGTGTAGGGCATGACTAATAGACAGGAAAAAGCGGCGAGTTGAGTAGTAGTCGAAGAATTGCCAGACGACCGAGACGAAAGGTTCTAGGCCATGGAAGAGTGCAGGAAGATTCCAAGAGAGACTGATTGGGCTCTAGACGGGTTTCTTCCTCAGGTTTGGTACCCTGTTCGCAGCGCCATGTAAGAGATTGCTCTGGCAATAATCGAACGATACAATAGTGACAATCACGTGCATAATGTAAGTATATATATGTATGCATGATCACACATCACATGAGGTAAGTTAGTAGTTAGGTTAGCAGTTATCGATATCATACACCACTCACCTGAGGGTATCCCACTTGGAAACCGAGGGAGAGCATGCTGGGCAGCCTGAGCAGGTTTGATGTCCAAAAGGTTTTGTCTACATCATACAGCTCCATGTGTTCATGGAATGTCCTGAGGAAGCCCTCCATTTTCAGTATGTCGGTCAGTGGAGCAAGAGAGATGGCAGCTCGTCCTGCCCATCCCATTGTCCTCTCCTCCTCCTTGGCAGAGTCCTCAAGACAGCTCTGTTCTGCAATCTCTGCCAGTCGTGCAGCTTTTGCCCTGGAAAAGCCCGGAACTCTGAATCAACCTCTGCATCTTGGAGGCCTTTGGCCCGACAGTCCGCCTCTGCCTGAAGAAGGATCTCCTCATCCCTCTTGATTTGAGATGGTGCTCCTTGTCTGCTCAGGCTTCATGGACCTCTTCCTTCTCATGGTCGAGCCGATGGATCTCATTGTTCTGATGTCGTGTTTCCTAATCCATCAGTCTCACTTCTCTTTGTTCCTCTCGACGAACTTCTTTCATGTGCTTTTGCAGTTGGCCTAATATGACCATCAACTTGGCTACTGACATCCAAGAGGATGGAGAGGGTACTGTGATGGAAGCATCCTCCTCTGAGGAGACTTCTTCTTCTTGAGAAGACTTAGCTTGTGGGTCATTGTGTGGGGGAAAATGCTCTGTTCCCTCTTTCGCTGAAACCAGCTTCCTGGCCCTGGTAGTGGACATCTTACTTAGAGAAGAAGACCAAACAGCACTAAGACACGTAGAATAGCTCAACAGTGGCCAATCACCCAAAAAGGAGAGTTGTAGAGGGAGTGGAACTGTGTAAACGAATGTTGCCTGGAGTAGTAAGTCCATAGCCTTAGCTGCCACCAGTGATGTGGATTGACCAGGCTGAGGTGCCAGATGACCAACAAGATATAGGTATAATTCAACTCGCCACCAGTTCACCAATCTCAGTATGATTGGTTGGCTCCTTTAATTAAATAGGCTACAAGTCCTGAAACCTAGCCAGACATTATAAGGTAATAATAATTGTAACTGCTAACATGGACTTGTCTTGTTAAGTGTTTAGCTCATAATGACATAGCTGTGGATAATAGGTGACATAATAATTACACTCGGCCTATAATGTAAATGTTCCTTGCTTAGGGGACTCTGCTGGAGGATCCATAACAGTTACCTGTTTGTGTTTGTGAGCATGTGTTTGTGCTTGTGATTTTTTTAATGTGTGTCTGTTTGTGTGTGCTTTTGGTATGTATTTATGCTTATGATATGTTTGTCTGTGAGCTTGTGATGTGTGTGTGTGTGTGTTTGTGATGTGTTTGTGTTGTCATGTGCTTGTGTGTGTGTTCAAGTGTGTGCTTTTGATATGTGTTTGTGTGTATGCTTGTGATGTGTTAGTGTGTGTGCTTATGATATATGTTTGTGTGTGTCAGTGTGTGTGCATGATGGTATAATTGGTGTGTGGGTTTATCTAACTGTGTGTGGGGGGGGGGGGGGGGGGGGGGGGCAGGTGGTAATTCCTCTGTGAAAGGGGCGGCTTCTTTAGAATATCGGGGAATCCTTTCTGTTGCTACGTATTGTTCCAAACCATAGACACCATTCAGTTCTAATCCCACCAGTAGTCTATAAGATAGGCAAAGTTGTTGTGGTAATTTTTGTGTTGGAGATTCTGGCTAAGTTGTTTCACTACACCTGCACCAGGCCCTCTTCTACTCTACCTTCTTTCCAAATATAGATATCAAATATCCATTAGAGCTATCACAGTCCAAACCTTGATGCCTCTCTTGGTTTATATATAGGCTTAATCGGACTGTTTTAGAGACGATCAATCATCACCTCATCCACAGGAATTCTCCAAATTTTTTGGTAAAGTGAGGCATAATAGTACCTAGCCAATCATAATGTGGCTATTTGCTAAGGCTATTTTAGTGTTGCCTATATACAAAATGCAGATTTCATGTGATTCCTAGGAATCAATCACATGTGATACGGTCAGCAATTGGTTAAAAAAAAGCTAAGAATCCGACCTCAAATAATGTCACTGTGAGGAAGGTGATCATACAAAAAGCCTAAATTTCAGTATATCTCCAACTTCTGAGCCATTTTAATGATGTTGTGTATATACCCCTGCCAGTTAAGAGATGGATGCTGACAAGACTGGAAGGGAATGTGTTGTGGATGGAGATTCATGAAGGGATGTTCATGAAGACTATAAACATGGGCAGATCCAGCAATTTTTAAAAGGTGGGGTTGTTGTGACCACACCTTTAACCACATCTACACATTGTGATCACATCCTTAACCACACCCATATATGGTAGGCCATGCACCAACAACCACAATTCAGATCATCAGCATATCATTATAAAAAACATCATTATAAAAAAATTATCAACACCCACAATTCAGATCCACAATTCAGATCATAATAATAATCATACCATAATAAATCAGTTGTCAAATCAGTTGTCAAACAAAGAAGCTTGAAACAATCTTCTTCGCCAAGAGCTAGGAGCAGATTATCTGGTATATGTTTCTTGCTATGCCAGAGAACATTCCACCTTCTAAGCTCATTTCCCAGTGACATTGGAAATGGAAGGTCACCTTCCCAATGAAGTAAACTTTCAAACACAGACTGGTCAACAGATTCTGTCACGGAAGTACTTCTTATTATAATAGAGGGTACACACTGATCTTCTGAAAATCTGTCCTTCATTTGACCCAGGAGAGAATCCAAAAGAGGGATGGCAATTGCTCTTTTATAGTGCTCCTGTGGGCTATAACTTGGGACATTAGTACGGTTCTACTGAAGGCTCGTCTTTCTGGGAACACATTCAGAAACACCAATGGCATCAGCAAGTGGAAGGATCTCAGAATTGTACCAGGAGCTGAATATTTTATCAATGTTATCTATAGTAGTCCTGATATTTTCAATACTGGAATCTACCATCTTGTAAGCGTTGACTACATCATCATCTTGCTTCTGTAATTTTGAAGCCAGTTGCTTCACTTCATCAAGAACATCTTTTCTGACAATAAATACAGCAATGGATTGAAAACAAGAAAGCGGAGACTTCAATCCTTGAGCTTTCACTTTTGTTTCTCTGTCCCAATTCCAGCTTTTGTCATCCAAAAGCAAATGTTGATACTCACTGGGTGAAATAATAGCATCCAAAAAGGTCACAAAACATTCATACACATTTCAAAACAAGTATGGAGCTCCACCCAACACATCTTACAAAGACCAGGAAGCTTAGAACATCGAAATGCTGGCAAATATACATCCAAAGCTCGCTAAAAAACCCTTTGTCTCTTAGGACTTTTGTTCAAAAACAAATACGACTCATTAATCATGCCAATGAGGTTCCTTACTTCTTGGACTTTGCATGAAGCTGCAATAAAAAGGTTAAGGGAGTGAGCAAAGGGATGAGTGTACAAAGCCAGAGGAGAAATTTACTTGATCTTAGCTTGGACACCAGCTATTGCAGAAGACATCACAGCTGCTCCATTATAAGTCTGACCATGAATGTTACGAGCATTTAAGGAGATGGAAGTGTGTGAATTGGATCCCAAGATCTTTTCTGCAATTGTAGAGGCATTTGCTCTCTCAACATTAATGAGATTAATTAGGTACTCCTTAATATGAGACTTTTGTGGAGTAGTTAGATCAACAAACCGAACATATACAGAATGGATTTCCTGATTTACATGAGGGTCAGTCACTTCATCTGCTATGATGGCAAAAGGTAAGTTGTTTGCTTTCAGTTCACATGTGCACAACATGAATAATGTCATTTTGTATAGTTTTGCTTGTATTCTTTACATTTTTATCTCAAAAAGAAGATACTCTTGTCGAGTAGCATTACCTTATCCAAGGAGTTGCAATGTAGCTACAAAGTTCCTATTGACAGAGCAGTCAACTTTGTCTTCCCTATGACCTCTATAAGGTAAGCCCTGCTTAGCTAAACACTCGACACTGACTATTTGGCAAAGAATTTCTCTGTTTTTTTCTGCATGTTTTTCTTGTTGTTTCAGAAGCCTGCTATCCACTCTACTTACAAGACTGCAATAATTATGCCTGAAGAGATCTGCCCGTTCTGCAGCGTGACTATAGTGCTCTGCTCATGACAAATAAGAATACCATCTTTTCCTAGGGCCTTGATGTAGCGGTTTTGGTACACTGAAAGCACAGCAAACCAGGTTTTGTCCCTTGGCAACCTCCTCTATTGGGTTGCTCTGGAAAAAGAACACAATAGTGACAAATCCCCCCTTCAAGCACCTGAATGTAAGACAACCATGAAAACTTTTTAAGCCAGTGATGCTGGGAAGACACTGTCCAGGATTTTCCCTCCTTAGTGACTTGATGAGAGTGAAGTGCATCAGAAAGAACTTGTGCAGTGTGCGAAGTGAGGTATTAGTATTAGAATCTCTGGGTATTATCAACACTTTCCCCCAGTCTTCTCAAACAACCACATGGGGCTGTGATGATTGCTCCCAAGTCAATAAACTTCACTGCTTGAAGTGGTTTGGGTTAGATCTCTGGATAGATTACTGCTAAGCACTTAAGAAGTGATTGGGGTGTCTCGATCACTTGATAGATGATCATTGCTAATATAATCACTAACACTACTACCTGGAGCAGTCATTGTGGTAAACACTGGTGATGGCTTTTTCACAGAATTGGATTCAGCAGACCTATAGGTTTATGAAGTTATCCTAGTATATAAATTGCTACTAAACTGGTTACCTATTTAAGGGGGGAAGAGGGTTGAAAATGTTTGTTTTTTTCAAAAAAGTTTTTTTCTGCCCAAGTGCTGATAATGTGTCTGCAGGTTGAGTTTCAAGTTTCAGGGCAAGGGAATACTTCTATCAGAAGATATAGCCATATTTATACAGTGCATATTGATCATTTCATTTCATTTCACTTCACGTCCACAGTCGGGCGGTCGGCGATGATCGCCTACACCAAATACACTTTTTATATATCCAATTTCACGAACAACCTTTAACAGTCATTTGCGCAATGAATTGACCAGGCGGGGTGTACTGGTAAAAAGACGGAAAAGGCAGATATTGCTAATGGTAATTAAGTGTTGTGCAATAGTGCGCACCCGGAAAGGCGAGCACTTTTTTTTTAGATCGCGCTTTTTTAAAATACCACTTACCAAGAATAGCTGGAAAGGCGGTAACTGGGGAAGAGAAAGGAGAAATATTTTAAACAACGAACGCCAAGTAGTGAAGAAGAGTGGGATCAATCCCAATATAAGCCTCCAAGGGTCGAAAAAATCGTGCGCGTTTTTAATGATTTAATGTTGCTTATTGCTGAGCCTGTTAAGGCCATCACATATATAATACAGCACAGTGTGAAACTATTTAGTAACTAACCTAATAACAATCTATATTTTAAAAAGAAGTCAACAGTACTTAATTAATAAAATTATCCACAATATTAAGTTACGAGTGTCCCGCTGCTCAGGAAGGGGGGGACAGGAGTGGACCAAAGATCATTCCTCAGCTGACCATACAACAATTCCTTTCTCCTTTGCCACCACTTCCCTACCCAATACATAACACACTCACCCACCTCCTCCATCACTGCATCACTTACTCCCTCCACATCTTTCCCCAAATTCAATGCCACCTTTCCATCCTTACTCACTCTTCTTAATTCATCCAGCCACTGTCTTGCCCCTGCAATTCTGCGTACCTCATCTATCAGAACCAGCCGATCCCTCTCAAATTCCCCGCATGTCACCAAGAAATGTTCCACATCCTCCCCTGCTCCACTATCACACATTATACACCTCTCATCCCTAACTATCCCACATCTCTTCTTATCCTCTAACAACCCAGCTGATGCAGTCCTCAGTCGAAATTGCAGCCGCACACCTTCCTGACCATGCATGGACCTCACATACCTCTCCACCCCTGCACCATTCTTTGCCAATTTATAATAATTCAGCATACTTTTCCCGTCCTCCCAGTCCTTCTCATTTCTCACCTTCACTTTCCCCTTCCACTTGCGCACTGACCCAACCTCGTTGTTTATCTTGTACTTTCTCCTCAAGATATCATATTCTTCCCACCATCCAATTACGCGAGCACCAAAAGGTGTCGAATGTGTTAATGAAACTTATAATGAAACTTATAATGAACTGTGCACGTGGCTGGTGAACTGCACATTGTCTGTCCAAGTTTCAACAATTTGGCTGGTGAACTGTCCATGGCTGCTTCAGGAACATTAATTCTGCTGAGGTTATAGACTATCTGAAGACCCAGGGTTTATTGACAAATTCTGTCACATGTGGAAGGTAAAACAGACATAATTGGGGATTTGGTGATTCACTGATGTTATACCTGCAGTATAAATATGACTTTGAGAAGAAAGGCTTCATTGAAGGATGGTTGGACTTGGGCATGTTCAACATGCAAATCTACTAAATCAATTCCATGGTATACAGATTGAATGCAGTTGTGTTGATTAAACTGAATCATAATATTGACTTATATACAGGGAGTTTTTTCCCTAAATCACGGCTTCCGCTGCGAAGCTGGATCATCCTTATTTATTGGTCCAGGGAATACCAGGTTACAGATGCTGCACGTGAGTGTGGTTGTAACAAAGATACTGCAGTCAATGTGTACCAGTGGCTGCGGGAGGTATGTTCCACAGAGCTGTGTGCACAACCTATTGTGTTAGGTGGGTCTGGCGTGGTTGTGCAAATCGATGAGTCCCAGTTCACACATAAACCAAAGGTATTTCAAGGCAGTCGTATATCATATTGAACAAGAGATAAACGTTTGTTCTTTGTGAATGAATAGCATCACAGAGGACGCCCTCCAGCACAAGACGTTTGGGTGTTTGGGATGGTGGATACTAACCACACACCAGCTCTTGGTATTCATGACCACTTGTGTTTGCCACGATAGTCAATTATTATTGCAATATTTTCCAAGGTTCCATGCAGATTGTGGCCCAACGGGATGCAGCAACACTCCTGCCAATAATTCAAGCACATGTTGCACAAGGAACGATTGTGCACTCTGACCAGTGGGCCGCATACAGGAGGGTGGCAGCTGTGCCTGGTGTGGCTAGCCATGCTACGGTCAACCACTCGATTCAATTTGTCGACCATAGAATGGGGGTTCACACTCAGCACATAAAATCGTATTGGAATAGGGTAAATATATATAACTGGTATTTAATAATACATAACTTGAATAACATTCTACATTCTTTACAGGCAAAGATAAAGATAAAATCGATGAAGGGTGTCCATCGTCACCAGCTATATACCATCGTATCTAGATGAATTCATGTGGAGGGAGCATAAAGGACTGACAACGGAAGAGGCGTACAAGAACATCATCCGTTCTATAGCTGCACAATATCAATTTTAAATAAATAACTAATTTTAAATGCAAAACATGGTAAAAACTTAATTCGATCGTGGTAAAAAAATATATATGTGATAGGATCTGAGAAAAGGGACAAAAAACAGTTTTGAGATATAACCAAAAATAGTCTTAACAGTCAATACTTCGACAATTTTTTAAATTTGTATTACAGTTATCTACTATCCTTCCTCTACCTCTGTGTGAAGTTTTGAGCCTTCTGCTTGCTTCCTTATATGCAAGCGTGGAGTTAGAAGATGGCTAGTAGCTACGTGAGACGGACTTACATTTGTTTGTAACGCGAGGGCAATTGAGAGAATACTGTGCTATACGGAATAATGGGAAACTCCGTTAGAAAGGGGAAAGTCCCTCGTTAATGCGCGGTTAAAAATAAATAAAAAATAAATAAATCTATTGTCACACAGAAAGAACTGTGTGAATAATTGGCATCTCCACAGGAAGCTGCAAAAGCAATTCTCTCCCAGAGATCAGCAGTCTCTCCTGGAGGTTATTGGCGACTACTTCACATCAAACAGAAGTTGTGACAGTGACTCAGACAGTGACTCTTGAGTATATATGAAGAAGCAGGTATACATGCAAACTGTAGTACTAATACATAATGAAAGGTATGAAAGGTACAAATAACCAAGCAATAATAAGAAAAAGTAGTAAAATAAGTAATAAGGAAAGTAGTATAATAGTAAAGTAGTAATGATGGATCCATGGTTACACTGGAGGGAGTGAAGATTGTAGTGATGAGCAACAGCATGATCCAGAGTTGACCAATGATGAACAGATACAGGAAGCAATGTCACACTTGCTGGCAGTTAGAGAATCTGTCAACCTTGAGGTTCGGTATGTGGACACTCAAGAAAAAGAGCTGGTATACTAGTTCATGACCAGTGCTGTGGCAGCTCCCACTTCAATGGCAAGAAGTGCTCCACACAATTCGCCAATGACTATGTGTCACAAACACGAGATTCCTGTCTTGAGCTTTCAAATAATGAACTTGATATGGTCATTCTCGGGCAGTTGCAGGCATTTTGCATTGGTGATGATGATGTTCACTGTTGGACTTACCCTGCACAGGGACAAAAAAGAAGTATCAAAGCTTCAACTACATTCAGAGAGTCTGTTACAAGTTCTTTACGCTATGGGTATGAAAAGGATGAAAAATTTAAGCAAACATTTCAAAGAAAGTGGAATAACCCCACGCATACATGGCAACACACACAGATGCCCAAAGCATTCTCTTACCACTAAAGACATAGAGCTTGTAGTCAGGTTCCTCCTGAGCTATGTGGAGCAACATGGACTTCTCTAGGGTTCCAGGTTACAGTAGGAGTGACATCAAGCTCCTACCATCCAGTACATCTAAAAGGGGGATTTGGAAATCTTACAGAAGTGATGAAACATCACATAATCAGGCTGTAGCTTACAGTACTTTTTGTAGACTATGGAGAGAGTTACTACCATATCATTATCATGAAGCCAATGTAGGGCTTGTGCTGGCAATACCAGAAAAATAGCACCGCCATTCACGAATGCCAGTGGTATTTGTGTTTGATCAAATCCGTCTTTTCTGCCCGGAGAATAATCAGAACATCACATGCCCAATGCCAACAGTGGCAAAAGCAATAAGCTGACAAGGAACCCCTGTGATGCTGTCACAGCTGCTAACAGTCCTCCACCAGCACATCCTCCACCAGCAAAGCGCATGAGGGAGTGTCGTACTTGCAGACATGCTGGTCACAACAGCAGATCATGTCCAAACACAGAAACATAGCTAATTCCTCACACTTCATATTGCTCAGTTTATGCTTCATACTATTTATACTGAACTCAGGTAAAAAACTACACTTTAGCCTGTCATTCATTCTATATTGTGATTAAAGCAACACTCTAGCTAGTCCTTGTGTTTTCTTCCCCTTTTCATGCTGCAGTTATCATTAGCTAGCTAGCTTAACATTATGTGGCAACTAGCTGAGCATTAGCCATAGCTACTGGCTAAGCACTATAGCTACTGGCCTAGCACTAGCTAGCTACTGGCAGAGCATTCGCTAGTTAATGGCCTAGTTACTGGCCAGCATTCACTAGGTACTGGCAGAGCATTAGCTAGCTACTAGCTGAGCATTCGCTATGTACTGGTTGGGCATTAGCTAGCTATGGCTGATGCATTAGCTAGCTACTAGCTGAGAGATAAACATCGTGTGTGTTTTCTGACTATTTATTATAATTTTTTTTAACGCACACTATAGTCTTAAAAGTTACTTTTTTGTGTAGCCCTGTCAGGAGAGGAGTATTTTTCTACTTCTGGAGCATAGTACCTCAACAGCGTAGTTCTTGCTCCGTAGTCAAAACCAAAAAAAAAGCTTTCTTCTTACCGCAGAATTTGCACGAGTTCACACCTCCAGCAATAATCAAACTAAGCGTGCGCGGAGGTGCGCGGAGATTAGTGCCAAACTTTTTCAAGCGCGTTTTCTCGAATGCTCCAATCTCTTGCATTCTGTGGTTTATATCTTTGGTTTGGAATGGAGTTAAGAGCTGATTTTTGTTCCATTCTGTAGGCAATTGTGTGTTCTTTGTCCTAACATCAATAACTCAATTTACAAAATTTCTACGAAAGGTCAGATCCTGTCACATATTGTAAATAATTATAAGATATATCATGGTAAAAACATGGTAAAAGACAAGGAATTATAATGTGCAGTTCACCAGCCACGTGCACAGTTCATTATAAGTTTCATTATATAAGTTTCATTAACACATTCGACATCTTTTGGTACCGCTCGCGTTATTAAAAACGCGCACGATTTTTTCGACCCTTGGAGGCTTATATTGGGATTGATCGGAAGAGTGAGGAGTAGAAGAAAACCTCCGCTAGCGGCTGTTGTTGAGCCTGTTACAGTAGCCGCGTCAGGCAAGTTTAATGTTTATCTCTGTACTAAAAAGTTACTTGCTGTTTCCTTCCTTTGTTTGTTAGTGAGTCTCTTGTATCCTCTAGGTGAGGGTAGCGCCTTCTGTGAACCTTCACTTACCTTGCTATCAATTGAAAATGTCTGAAGAGAGGCCATTTCCAGTGGTGACCCTGAATAGGAAGAAGTTGGGTCTCTTGGTTCGTTCAGCTTCTTTTGGAGTGTTGCTACTGGCTCTACCGCTTCAGACTAGAGGGCTACCGCTTCAGACTAGAGGGGTGTTATGGGAGAACTGGGGAGAACTGGGTAAGGGTAGGTTATATTTTTTATTTTTTTTTAATTTTTTTTTTTTTAATTTTTATTCACACACTCAAGTCAGGGTAAACAATAATAAAATTATTAGTCTATTCTATAAATTAACAGAATCTATTCTATAATAGATAATAGATTATGGGTCTGTTAGTTCACGGAGAAGAGGTGATTGAGTACATACCAAGACATGGTAACGATCAGAGGCAGATGCACCACAGAGATTACAGATACAGTCTGAATTTGGGGGGTGGAATGTTTTATTCTCACAGATTTTTTTATGGAACCCATGACTAGTTGTTCTTGTGATGATATGTCAATTTCTCTGATTTGATGTCTTCCAGGTTGCTGATTGAAATGCTGGTCCTCGATGGAATTGTTGCCATATGTAATGTTCCTCTTGTTCCTGCCGAAAGTCTAAATACTCTGTTATGACCATATCTTGGAAGGGTAATCTCTCTGTTATGGAGGTCCATGGTGAAAGTGTGTTCATCTATAAGATGGTATACTAATGTGGATGATGTGCTCATGTGGAGGCCCAATAGCTGTTTTATAAAGGATGACTTAACTTTGTCTATTTCTTTTAGGTGGTGCAAATGGAGGTAAGGAGTGATCTCGTGCAAACATAGGTGATGATTGGGGAGTTTTCATGCAAAATATTTTCATCCCCATTTCAATTGATACTCTTTGAAGATGATGCAAACATCCAATGGCTGAGTAGGCTTTATTCTTTTTTTCTATTTAGGTGGATTGTAAATGTTGGAATGTAATTCCCAGATATTAATAACTGGAAGTGATGTTTACTTCTTGGTTGTCATATGTGAAATGCCAAGTCTTCCAGCTTTCCTGAACTTCATAATCCTAATTTTTTAAATGTTCACCTTTATCTTGTTCTTTAAGCACCAACTATGGAGCACATTAAGAGCTTCTTGAATGTCATCCGAATTTATGGGTAAGCGGATAAGATCATAGAAAGTAGTAATAAGTGTATTCAATGTTTAGCAGAGCTCCCTTATAACTGAAGGGAAAATTTTCCTGTAGGGCAGTCATGGTGTGTCATATTTTTACTTTTTGTTCAAATTGTGGTAACACTCAAGACATCAAACCCTGTACCCATTCTTTGAACATCCAGTCAGTACTGGGTGCTCGCATTGCTGGAATTAGTCATTCTGGCCTGGATGACTGCGGTCATGGATATGTTGCCCCCTCTTTTTTTGGCTTTTTGGGGAATATACTAATACAATAGGGAGTGACCCAAATACAAAAATTATTATGTTGGATGCTGCTCATAGGTTACATGGTTTTTATGGGGTTGGGCATGAAGAAAAACAATCAACAAGGAACCACAAAATGGTTATGACTTATAGACATCATTGATGTTAGTGTTACTGTTAATGGCACATGTCATAGACAGGACCACAAATCAAATGATGGTGTTGCTGTGATATCTTGGGACACTGGAGAAGTTTTAGGTCTTATGTCTAAGTTCTGTCAAGCTTGCGCCGAATACCTGAAGATGAGACAGAGGCAAGTTACAAAGAATGGTCACAAGGTAAGTTGTGAAGCCATTTTTGAAGGATGTTCTGGTTCCATGGAAGTTGTAGGAATACCCAAAAAATTTGGGCATTCAGTGGAGAGACTGAAGCTTTTTGGACCACACACATAATTAGTGAAATGGTTTGTCAAGCCTTATGGTCCTAGTGTTGAACTAAAGAATGTCTTCAATTGTACCTTGCATATGTTAGACCCATTCTGGAATATGGTGCCCCCACTCCACCCACATAGAGGAACTGGGAGATTTGCACTTTGGATGGCGTTCAAACAGTGGCACACGGACTACTCCACTTTGCTAGCTTGGTCTGAACTACCAAGTTTGGCATCCCGTAGAACATTTCTGAAACTATGCTACTTGGCTCATACCCTGCATGGATCTGTCCACTCCACTCCTCCCACTGCAAACTAGACAAATGGATATTCGACTAAGGAGCTACGAGACAATAATGGAAGTTCCCTTTGCCAGAACTGAATCGTACAAGTCATCAATTCCCCCCCATATGGAACATATTACCTGTTGAAATTAGAGCATGCCAAACTTTCTCAGACTTTAAACGTCAATTACAACATTTTTGGTACCATTAAGTTTCCTTTATTTTTATCAGGGAAGTCACTCGTATTTGCATATATTGCTACTTGGCTCCCCCTGCACCCTGTAATGCAAAATGTATAAATCATGTTAGTGAGCATTTTTTAAAGCATTTTGAGACATGCATTAATAGGCGCTGTTGATGACGATGGCAAGCATGTAACTTGGTGGTACTAGGGGGATTAGTCGCCTGTCTATAATTGAAACACAAACCTACTGTGAAGGAGCAATTACCAATAACGAGGACAACCTAGACGGGATGATTCGCGATGTGGAAGCCAAAAATGTTATCAACTGCTTAACATCCCCAACATGAGTATTGTCCTACCGGCATTTTGAGTTGAGCCTGCACCAAAAGTGAGGATCTTTTGCATAAGTGTTTAGGCGGCTACACAGAATCAAAATGAGAGTTTTAATTCTGTAGTGTGGAGTAGAGTGCGTAAGACAGAGTATATGAGTGCGACAAGTATCAGGCTTGCCGTCAATTTAGGTTTGGTGAGCTTCAATGTTGGAAGGAAGGTTGGCTTTGGCATGATTATGTCTAAAAGATAGTCGAGCTAACATGTCATTTGAGTGTTCTATTTAGTTTATGTGTGTTTTGCTTTGTATTGTCAAGCTTGCAGGGATTACTGGATGAGTGAAGACGTGCGTGGATGATGACGATTGATGCACCTGGGCCCTGCAAAAAATTATGATGTGTTTATGTTTGCAAGGCAACGTATCAAAACAAGTCCAATGCATCTTTAAAATATATAGTTGGACACTAGCTTTTGCTGAAAAATAGAGGAAAGTTAAAGTCAATGTTGCTTTCAACATTTTGTTTGTATATATGCACACACAATTCTAGTAATGAATGGATGTGTTCCATGGATTGTTTCTGGCAATGGGAATGTGGTTAAAAACTGCTTGGACTTGAAGGCTTGATATCTTTAAAAGTGATTTTTCAAAAACCGTTCTAATGATAACTTTAATTTATCCTTGAATTAAAAAAATTATATCATTTGAAAGTTATTCTACAAATTAACCGTGAGTTTTTGTTTGAGAGGAACATTAAAAAAAAGACCTATAGATGAAAATGTAACGTGATGTTATGAAGCTGTGTTCATAAAATCCAACAAAAAACTTCTTTTCAAAATTTCAAGAAGGACAGTTTGTAGTATACTCGTTATGATCGACTAATAACCCGAATAAGAGCCTCGCAAAGGTCGTTGCTGGAACGTGGTTTGCTTACGGTCTGCACTCGAAGAGCCCTATAATAAGGAAGGAAAAAAGTAGGGCGAAACAAAATTACTAAAGAGAACTACCATTAGAAAGTACAATAATTTGATATAATACATAAATCAGGAAACTAGAGCGAATGGGAGCAAATTTTTGGTACTTTATATGAGACTACGCGACACGCATTCCCCCCTTAACATGGCAGTCAGCTTCATGCAGCCTCTTTCTTTATATTTTCAGCTGATTAAACTTTAAATACAGTCTATATACTCACTGTGACCTTTGATTTAAAAAAATTAACAGCTGCTACAGAGTCAGTGTAAATTTTAACATGTCTTTAGTGGCCTGCACCTAGAGTGCAAATTATGTTTTTCTTGTTGACTAAAAAAAAAAAATTTCTTTGAGAACCAAAAGCAACCCCCTCCGCGATCTGCCCCTGGTACATCACTCTCAGTCTGTTATGACCACAATGTAATTTTATTCTCTCACCTTTGTTAATCCAACTTCCATAAAATAACATTGGTGCATGCTCGGACTGGTAATAGAAACTGGATGGGAAGGTTTGACGGTGTACTGTAGGAAGGCTCGAAGATACTCGAGGCTGCCAATGTTTGTCACGTTTATACACCTTACCATAATACTCTATGCCACACATTCACAATTTGTGCAAATTAAGATTCATGCTGGTACAATTATCTGTGGGCAACTAATTTGGCTGACGCGTATCCCCACACGTGGTTAAGCACGGATGACGCGTAATGACGTTGGTCGTCGTTGGGGACGTCACTATAGGGCTGGTAAAGAATCGCTGGAACAAAAGTACAAATTTTGAACGAGAGTTTGTGTTTAGAAAAGTTGCGCCTAAACCTCTGTTGGATGTGAAGGTGAGCCTTGTGGGTGCTTATATAGCAGAAGGTAATAGCAGAAGGTAATACTTGAATAGTTCACAGTAACAAACTCTGGGTGGCTTTACAAAAAATCAGTGGAACTGAGAGGAACACACAACACCCACCCACCAACTATGGACGTTGTTTAACATTTAGGATAGCATTGTCGCGTTTGTGATTACTTAACTGTAGGCCATTGTCACAATCAGCTCAATTTGTGGTTGTTAACCTGATAGATAAACACATGTCAACTTCCAAACCTAATTCATAAAACCCTTGTTAGGGATCAGAGGATATGTTAGCGGATTATTCTCAGGGGGATATAATGTAGGAAGATGATAAAAGAAGACTTTACTGTCCACAACTTGAGCTGCTCTGACTGGGCTTCTTGAGCTGTGTCCTTTAAGCGGAGAAGAGTGCTGAGCATGTCTGGAATGTGTGATTTGTGGTTATGACTGGTTCCATAGATTCTGAATACTTCACTGTATGAACTTAATATATAACTCAATGATAGATCTCTCTTTGTGCTGTCTTTTGGTATTACATCTATAGGTATAACTATGCTGAAGTTATATGCACCAAAGTGTGGTTACCTCAAAACCTGAGTGCCTGAATTGGTTTTAATGTTAGTTCCTGATTGGAAAGTGCCAGCCATTGTTATCTGTGGCTAGAGGAAGCCCTACTCTTCAACTTGACGTGTTGATTTAGGTAACAAATTAGGTAAGCGGTAAGCGGTGAATTTTTTTTGTTGAATTTTTTCCCTCCACCCCGCTTGCCTAAATAGTTATAAACAGTTCAGGCAACCAGATTTTGAGGACTCCCACTTTGGCTGTATGTAACTTTAGCATAGTTAATATCAACACAGGCAAAAAAATTAAGTAAAAGGCTGGACCTCAACTAGCTCTATAGTATAATTTTTTGTTTGACCAAGTGGTTTTGCTTAGGTAGTCCTTAGATGCTTACCTTTGGTGAATGGTGTGGAATCCCGACAACCCACTTTCAGAACTATATAAGGATAATATTATAGTAGAGTAGACATGATGCACAAACTAAATTACTATTGACACCATATCTGCCTAATTAGTATGAATACTAATTAGGCAGCCTATTTAAAGGAGCCAGGTCAAGAAGTCCAGTCAGAGTCAGCTCAAGAAGCCCAGTCAGAGTCAGCTCAAGAAGCCCAGTCAGAGTCAGCTCAAGTTGTTATTTTCAACAATTTTTTTTTTATAATGAAAGAGGTATGTCTCTGAGATAGCTAGATGATGGCATGGAGCAGGCTAGTAGCTGTTAAATTCCTAGAATCTCAAGTGAACCCTGATTTTTTCAGCCACTCAAGTTCTCTAGTCAAACCTGCATTCCTCAGCAACTGAAGTTTCTAGAATCAACCGAGTTCCTCAGCTGCTCACTTCAACAAGTTGGTGATTGCCCGCCTGTATGTATTTGATAAGTCTCTATGATAGCTACATGCTGATTATACAGTCTTCCACATACTTTTCTATCTAAGAATTATCCTCCGAGCATTACAAATGAGAAACTTCACTTCTGAATCGAAGGAATACATTCTATGTACCAATATATGGTTTCACGCAGGTGGAAGGACCTGGGATTTCTCCCACCCCCTTTTCAGGATTGTGATGGCATTATGTTTTGACATTTAAATCAGTTGTGGCCTTTCAATTGTGATTCACATGAGCCTAGCAAGGTTGATGTCACTTAGTCTATTTCAAAGATGTGCCATCATAATTCTCATCTGACTAAAAGTCTCTATTTCAAAGATGTGCCATCATAATCCTCATCTGACTAAAAGTCATACACTTTCCAGCTAGTACTATACAATAGAATGCTAATACTGGGCATGTAAAGATTCCAAGTTCGACATTTCCCCCCTCCCTCCCAGTAACCAAAAGTCCTGTATGAAAACTTCATGTCACAAGTAAAACTACCTTGGTACATGACTAGATCACCGATTATATGTACTGGGATAGCTTGAAAGGATGGCAAAAAGGTTTTCCAGAACCACGAGTGTCATATATAGGTGGATATTGATTGTTTCTATGAATTTGTCCAGTCCACCCGCAACAGAAGAAAATTAGACTTTTGAGCAGGAAGGGACATAATCATGATCTGACCTTAACAAATAGAGGCAAAAGGTGTTTAACAAAAAGGGGGTGCTTAACTTTCCTATCATCGACAGCACCATTTGGTGGTCTGCCTTTCTTCAATCAAAAACATTCGCACAATCATTGATTAGCCATAATTATAAAATGTTTATTTGCAGCTCTATTTACCCACCTAATTTTAAGTGTGTTACTACATGGTCACCAAGGTTAAAAATCTTCGACCCTTCATGATTTTCATCGCCTAAAAGTGACTAGCCAATGTAGTCTAGCAGAAGAAATTTTCCAGTGACAGGGAGGACTCTTGACTCATTTGAGGATGACTTTGGCAAGGAAGAAGATTGTGGCATCCTTGCTTAACTGAGTGAACCATCTTGTAAATGTGCAGTCTTGGATAGGTTGGACATAATAGACATAATAGCTGAAATCCAGTTGGTTGTGCTTAGCAGCAGAGAGTGATGATTTGGTCTCTGTCGAGAAGGCTTGAATGATCTCATGTTTGTGAATGGGATCTAGTCCAAAGGGCAGTAATTTTTTTCCCTGGGTAAAATGCAGGTAACTGCCTATAGCCCAAGTATATCCTGGTATATTTGAATGCATCGACTTATTAATGGATGAGCTAGGGTCTCTTTTTGCTAACTTGCTCTCTTATATCCTCACAACTCGGTTATAACAAATATATACACATATATATTACTATAACATTCTCAATGATCAACTTGAAATTGTGTTCTCTCGACGTTTTGACTAGATGCTGTAGCCATCATCAGGAATAATGAGACGCTAAAACTCAGTGAGCCTGTTACCAGTAGCTAGCTATTCACCACATGCTACAAAATCACACCTCGGTTCACGCATCCACAACGTGAACCGGATGTGGAATAAAATAAAATAATAATAATAATAATATTAATTAATAATATAATAATAATAATAATAATAATAATAATAATAATAATAATAATAATAATAATAATAATAATAATAATAATAATAATAATAATAATAATAATAATAATAAAATACAATAATAATAATAAAATAATAATACAAAATAATATTAATAATAAATAAAAATAAATAATAATAATAATAATAATAATAATAATAATAATAATAATAATAATAATAATAATAATAATAATAATAATAATAATAATAATAATAATAATAAAATAATAATAATAATAATAATAATAATAATAATAATAATAATAATAATAATAATAATAATAATAACAGTAATAATAATTAAATTATAAACAATACTGAAGCCACGGTTTTGTAAGAGGTATGTGGATGGTGCCTTCTGCATTGTGAAGAAGGGAAGTGGAGTTGATGGACCATCTGAACAACATCAGGTCATCCATAAAGTTTACCATGGAGCTTGAAGTGGACGGATCGTTTCCCTTTCTGGATTGCCACCTACATAGAAAGGAAAAGGAAGGCTAACTGCAACTGTTTGCAGGAAACCTACGCACACCAACCAGTACTTGATATCCATGTCAGAAGAGGAGGGGTGATGAGCTTTGTGATTCCTTATGCAGCTTGGACATCAGGAGGGTCTGCAGGAAGTTCACATCAAAGTCATTTTCAGAACTCTGAGGACACAATTGAGCAGAAAGGATGTTTTACCAGCTAATATGTACTCATGTTTTGTGTACCGCACCACTTGTAGCTGGGGGAGATACTACATAGGGAAAAGTAAAAGAACATCAAGATGCTGTAAAAAGGGTGGTAAAGAGAAGTCTGCAATTGCTGAACATCCTATTTTGTGGAGGAAGCCACCATCTTGGACCAGGCCAGAAGATAGAAGGAACTTGTAGTGAAGGAGGCATTGCACATCAGCCTAACCAAAGTGTGAGTGGTTCAATTGAGTTGAGACTGTGGAATATACTTGCCTAGCTGCTCGGGAGCCTTTCTCAAAGAGCCTAACTTTAAGCCACGACCACCATAATTTTATCTTATCTATTTATTTATTTATGTACTTAATTATTGTTGTTGTTGTTATTGTTGTTGTTATTATTATTTATTACTTGTTTGTTATTATTATTATTGGTGTTGTTGTTTTAATTCATTTATTAATTATATACATTTTTCTTTTCTTTGTTTTTTCCCCTTGTTTGTTTCTTTATTTTTATATTTTTTTTAATTTCTTTATATTTCTTTATATGTTATTATTATTTTATTTCTTCCATCTTTCGTCAACATTCCAAAAATTACTTCCACGGCCTCATCAATAGGAACATCGGTAAAAAGAGAGGAAACATCAAAATTGACAAGATGCTCATCCTGTGCCAACATTCACCTTGAATACGCTTGATAAATTGCCCAGAGTCTTACTTGTATTTTTAGCTAGAGGGGATATCAAAAGTGCTATGAACTCGGAAAGATTATACAACTGTACACGTACACAAGACACAATTGACCTAAGGGGAACCTCAGGTTTATTTATTTTAGGGAGCCCATAAATAGGTGGTGGTTTACTTACACTGGGCCTAATTCATGCAGTTGTTATTTCTCCTGTCTTGTTCATATTCTTTAACACATGATTCACCTGCTTTCCTCTGCCTCGGTAGGATCCCTTCAGTATTCCATATGTTTTAGTTTCCAGCATTCCTGTCAGCTTTGATCTTTGTCATCAGAATTGTTGTTTTCCCCTTGTCTGATGGTAAGATTATGAGCTCTTCCATCTTCCTCAGTTCTCCCAGGGCCTTTCTCTGTTCCTTTGTCAGGTTGTCCTTTGGTTTCCTTGCTCTTCTCGAGTTCCACATATTCTTCCTCGAAGCCCATGTGCCTTGCTATCCTCCAGCTTCCTGGCCATATCTTCCACTGCAGTTATGGTGTCCAACAAAGGTAAACTCTTTAGAGCAGGGGCAAAGTTAAGACTCAAAGCAAGTACTTCTTCCTGAGTTGGAGAAAGGTTCTTCTCTGTCAGATTCACCACCCATCTGTTCAAGTCTTGGGGGTGAATCTTCACTTCTCTCGATCTCCTTCTCTCCAAAAGTGTCTCCCACTTCTTTTGATGGTTCTGCATGGATTTGCTGTGGGTCTTCTCTGCTGCTCCCCTACAAAGGGTTTGTATCCTCTGATAGTCACTTCCGAGATCCTTTAAAAAACTTAAGGAATGAGTAGCAATTGCTTGTTGTAATGCACAGTAATATGTTACTTTGTTTCTAGCTACTTATAGCCATGTGCTTGTATTTCATCAAACAACAAGAACAAACGATTGTTGAATATAAGCATATGCAAAAATAGCTATGTTCAAATATTGATTGTGATATTCATGTTTTGTGTTCAGTGTGTGGTCACAAAAACAAGAGCGCAATGTTTATGAACAAGAATGCTTTGCAACCATGCTTGTCATGGACTTTAGTGAACGTCTGACTTGCTATAAATGTTTAAGTGAGTTATTCATTCAATTTGTTTTATAACTTTCCCGGTAATCCGATGCTGAGAACAATCCGATGCTGAGAAAGTTAATAATAGATAGCTACCTGCTTAATCATCACTTGTTATGATCATTTAGTGTCATAAATGGAAGGGTGTTTAAATAAATATATATATATATGGATGTTTAATCCTCAAGGTTGTAATTAGTATGCCCCAGACTACTGATTATATTTAAGCTCTAGAGGCCGCTTAAAAAAATAATGGCTGATCATCTAAGTTTTCTCCTGTGGATAGCCTTCTTTGGAGAAAGCCTAGACCAATCCATCTACTCTGTGGTTTATGTCTATAGGTTTCTCATGGCACAGGAGCTCTATTGAAAACATTATTTAGCCTATTCAACTAACATTGAAAATAGAGTTAGCATTAGAGGTAATTTACTTTGAATTCTGCTGGGCATTAAGAGGGTTAAATTAACTCTAGTGGTATCGATGTAAAATTTTATGTATCGTACTTATTCTATGACATGATTACATATATAATGTGACGTAATCTCCACTTCACGAGGTTTTACTATCCTTGGTCTTTGTTGTAGTGTTAGTATTGTTAGTTGTAGTGATGTTGATGGTTGTATAAAGCCAACTAGTGTTGGTTTCTACAATTTATACCTCTATCTTAAAAGAAGCTTGAGTAACTATTACTACACCATGGATGTGCTCCTGAAACCATCGTGACTGAATTTGGACATAAATTCCCCTATGGCTGCGAAGCAGTGGAAATATTTATAAAATTTATCGAAGAATGTGGGGATCGTGTCCCGAACAAATTTAGAACTCTGATCAACTATGTATGTATCTCACACGTTTGATTGTGTTGAGGAGTGCCCCAACTACGAGTTGCCAATTAAAACACTGACACAATTATACATCAAAATGCCAAATGAAGTATTTTGCCCAGCATTGCCACTAGAAGACGGTAGTGTGATTTCCTACAAGAACTTCAGAAGCTTGGCAAAGATTGTAATATCAGACCTATGAGTGCAGAGCAATACCGTAAGGAACTGATAAGAGACTCCTTCATCAATGCTTCTCCACTGATCCGACTACGCCTTCTGGAAAACAAGCATTTGACGTCTTTTGACCAAGCAAATGCATTAGATTTGGCAGAGAAGAACTTGGATGCTTATGCTACTCATTCAACTGCAGCAATGACTATGCCGCAAGCTGAGGAACATGGTCAAGTGGCCTCTCCTACTGATCCTTCCCTTGCTGCAACCTATACGCACAAGTAGAAGTGCTTCTTCTGTGGAGGTGCTGCTATGCATAATAAGAGGGTTTTCCGATGAAATCTACAGTGTCACAAATGTGGGACTGAAGGTGATTTTGCAAAAGCATGGCAGTCTAAAACTTGTAAATCTAGCAAAAGTACAATAGCTGCTGTGTTCTCACAAAGAATTTGATCAATTATTGCTGCCTGTCCCAGAAGCCTATCCCCGGCCTCCATGATCGTCTCTGTGTGCGGACAATGGCTCTAATTGACTCAGGAAGCTCCGATAGTTTCATGAATGGTCAAGTCTTTAGGAAGCTGAACCTTCACATTCATCCTGCATCACAGGACATTTCTATGCCTCTTACAACGGTAAAGACCTACCTCTATTCTAGGTCATGTTTTGCAGATATTACCCTTAATGATCATGTCTATAGTGCCACATACCTTTGTTTTCTCAAAAATCTCTGTAGTGAAACTTCCAGAAATAACACAAGATTGTCAATATCAAGTTTAGTGGTAATATCCCAACCAATGCCAGTCTGTACTCTTGCAGAAACTTCAATTGGCAAGCCATCACTCCCCGTTAAGCTTCCTTCTGGCTGTAAACCAATAACAACTAAGTCACGATGTTTCAGCAAAGATGGTCGAAAATTTACACACCAAGCATTTACTCCGCTTCTACATGAGGGCATTATTGAGCTTAGTACTTCACCTTGGCGGCCACAAGTTGTCATTTTCAAACATCCCTTACTCCATCAAAAGAAATGGCTTTGTGTTGACTATTCTCAGATAGTAAATCGGTATACTGAACTCATTGGGTATCCACTTCCCCGGATTGATGAGATTAACAACCTTGCTATCTACCGACGGTTTTCAACATTTGATTGGAAAAGTGCTTACCATCAATAATAAAATAATCTGACTCAAAGTATACCGGTTTCAAGGCCAATGGGAGACTCCACCATTTTTATCGCATCCCATTTGGTGTTACCAATGCTATTGACTCTACCATTTTTATCGCATCCCATTTGGTGTTACCAATGCTATTGCCATTTTTCAATAAGGATAAAGTAGTTGAAGACGAGGGACTCAAGGACACTTTCCCATAACTTGACAATTGCAGGCAATGACCAAAAAAGATCAAGATGAGAACGTCCAGAGATTTTTTGTAGCTGCCCAGCACAAAAATCGGACCAATCAAAGGAAGTCTATGATGTCTGTCAATATTCTGGTATATTGTGTATCATCAAACCAGATTGTGAAAGGCTCCATCCTCATAGTCGCTCCCTTCACAGGGTTGTGGGAGTGTTTGTTCAGTAGCAAAATGGATACCAAACTTCTCTGACATGATACAGCTGCTTATGAGTGCAGTATGTTTTCCACTGGGCGAGACCGAGACTGCCTTGACAGCTTTTGATCTTCTCAAGATGGAGCTTGAGAAATCAGCCCTTCACTCCATAGATGAAAGTTGTCCATTTGTGGTGGAATGTGATGCTTCAGAGGTTGCTATCTTGGCAACCCTTAATCAAAGGGGGAGGCCTGTCACCTTTATGTGGAGAACACTGCAGTGTAGTGAACTACACCATCCATCTGAAGAGAAGGAGGCTACAGCGACCATAGTGCATAAATGGTGCTATTTTCTTGCTGGTCGGCACTTCGTCCTATCCTTAGTGGCCTTCATGTTGGATAACAGGAAATGTTCAAAGGTCAAAAACATGATACACAGGACTGGAAAATTGAGCTGGCGGCATTCTGCTTGACTGTTAAGTATCGACCCGGAAAATATGTGTGGCACCAGACTCATTTGCATGAGCATTCCAGGCTTCAATGTCAACATCAGATGAGCATTCCTGGCTCAATGTCAACATCAGACTTGAGTGATATCTACACCGCTTTGAGTCACCCAGGAGTAATCCAAATATTGCAATTTGTACGGTCCAAGAATCTACCGTTCTCTACTGAAGATGTGAGAAAACGTGTTCTATCTGCAGAATATGTGCAGAACTGAACAGTTTTATCATCCCCCACCTGGAACTCTTAATCATCAACCCATGGAATGCCTTAGTAATGATTCAAAGGGCCATCGTCTTCAGCATCCCACAATGTCTACATGCTCACTCTTGCTGAGTATTCACGTTTTCCATTTGCATTTCCCTATCCCAACATGAATTCATCGACAGTCATCAAGTGCCTTGATCAGGTATTCACTTCTTGTGACATGAATAATTCAGACCATGGTTCATCCTTCCTATCATGAGAACTCAGAACTATCTTTTACACTGGGGAATAGTGACTATCAAGACTCCGCCTTATCACCCTATAATGGCCAAGTTGAAGGGTAATTTGGAAGTTTTTCCGTCATGCACTGAAGTCATCGAATCTGCCAGACTCGCAATGGGAACTTGTTCTATCGGATGCATTAGATTCAATCAGGTCACTTCTCTCTAGTCCTGCTTCGCTGATTCATTAGGATCAACAAGAATGATTCACTTGTGGATCAAGCTGAACCAAACTCAACTTATGCTCATGTGCATTACATGAATGGTCACAAATCAACTGTTTCCCTTCGAGACTTGGCTCCCTCTCTCGGCCAACTGAGTAGGTGCTACATATACTTTGTCACTGCAGGCTGCAGCCAGCCTTAGACGTTTCTCCACTAGACTGTGTTGTTGGCACAAATGAAATGAGACTACTGTTCCAAATGAGTTCACCACACCTCACGTGATTACATATAGTGTGACGTGATCTTTGTTGTAGTGTTAGTATTGTTAGTTGTAGTGATGTTGATAGTTGTATAAAGCCAAATACTGTTGTTTACTACAGGTATTTTCAATTCTGCAGGTACACACTAGAAGATGAAGATTGTTCACTCTTTTCTTTTCGTCTTTGCCTGTACAACTTTTGTTGTTTGCACTGCCTTGTATTACATGCACATGAACTCTAAGGACCTGATGATGGACAATAGCAGAAGCAGGTACATCAACTCTAAGGCTCTGATGATGGGAAATAGCAGAACATCAAGAGCCAGTGTGCAAGAATCGCCGAACGATCCCTTTTCTTACCTTCGTGGCAGCCCAATATCCAAGGATATCATAGTACACAGTGCCTTCTTGGACAACAGATCCAGAAATGGTCACAAAACTGTGACAATGATGTTCGTTGGAGCCAATAGAACTATCTACGACTCCAAGTGGATCATTGGTTGTGGGGTAGGAACTAAAACTGCCAAAGACTATCTTGTACGATTAGTGGAGGAGGATATTCTAATGCATGTGAAATTTGCTGGAAGGCGGCGGCCACTGCCGCAGTACGAACAGCTTGTTGTGGAATGCTATGACATTTTTGGCACCAGTGGTAGCAGAGCTTTTGTGACTTACAAGACTTCAGAGACATCCAGCACATTTGTGGCTGAGTCAGAAGTGCCGTATATGATTCCAGCGCCAAAAGTGAAGGCTTCAGGCAAGCACAACTTCACCGTTGTGGTGTGTACTAGGGCATACAACAGAGGTGTGACTTTTCTTCCAGAGTTTATCCGATATCAAAAGACACTTGGTATGGATCATGTGCACTTAACTTTTACAGACACCTTCATTAAGGATGGAGGCTTTCGTGATCTCCTGCTGACTGATTCATTCATACGTCAGTCAATTGCAAGTGGATTTCTTTCAATCCGTGTGTGGAAAGATTGGTATGATGGAAAGGAGAATTACCAACACTCAGCAATTCTTCAGTACCATGACTGCATGTACCGCCATCGAGGGACATATGATTATGTCTTCAACCTAGATTCAGATGATTTTTTCAACCCTTGCATTGTGGGAATGACTCTAAAAGATGTCATCGCTAAGTACTGCTATGTCAAACCAGCTGCCTCTTGTGCTTTTAAGTGGCTCTTTTTCTATCCTGATATCTGTGGTTTTAAAAGCAAAGTAGGACCAGATGGCAACGTCACAAATCATCTAAACTCCCACAGGCCCCAAGATGCTGAAGGGCATTTGAAATCAGTTCATTCGACAGCTTCTCTAGTAGATACTTCATTTCATGATGCCAGATGCAAGACATGTCTTTTGCCTGGTTACCAAGTGGCATATGTTCCAAGCCGAGAGGCATATGTGGCTCACAACAGAATGTATGCAAGGAATATATATGTGCCTGGATGTAGGCGACGACATTAATTACTACTATAATTTTATTTTACACATAAATGGCATGCAGTCGTAGACAAACTTTCGGTTCTGGCTGATTATCATCACAACTTCAATTCCTGGAGATTACGACCAAATACGGTATATGCAGATACATGTACTGTAATGTTCTTAAATATAAATGATTTCTATATATATCTTTTGTAATGATTTTTCAGGTAGCTAGCACCAAGAATGCAGAAAATTCCATTGATGCTCAATAATTTAGGCAAATGCTAATCACTTTTTTCACATCAGTTAATCAATAATTATGGGAGGAATTTTTCTTTCAACAACGTACAGTCCTTGTTTTGTTTTTTAATAGCAACTATGCCTTTGGCACAGGCTAGAACAATGGATAAGCAAGCACACAGGTGATCTACAGAGCTGTATATAGCTACTGCACCGCCAGAGCCACTTGCACCAAACTTGTTAAATTGGAACTGGATCTCCAGCGTTTTGGTGAATGCAGCCAATGAATATGTGAGAAACTTACAACTTTAATCCTCTCACTGACAACTTTATTTTGTTTTGATTTTAATGATGAAGAAAAGTACCTAGCAACCATATATCTGGTATTACTTGATTAGTTGACAGACATTGTAATGAGTTGTGGTTGCTTAGCAACAACCACACGTCGATATCATAAAGGGGAAGTAAAACCTTATTTCATAACTTTTAGCTAGTCAATTTATTTGGCCGTAAAAACAGTTCCCCAAGACTCATTGAGTATCAAGGTGTTTGTTATGCATCCAAGACAAAATGATAAATTTTGATAGCTTAGCAACAAAGCACATGGGATAGATTGCCTTGTTTGTCGTTGAACATTTGATGAGTTATAGGAATTCTGCAAACAACCACAGAGGAACAGATGTTCAAACATAAAACAATAATGGCTCGTTCCATTTACATATTATACATATACATATATACTCTGGGTTCAAGCTTTGCTAGAACTAAGTCTTAAGAGTTTCTTGAGGATGAAGCTGTGGCTGTGAGTGATTGATGAATATGGGGGCTATCGGCCAACTGGTGGAAATGAATGAGTTGCTCCCACCTGCTATATAAGAATATTACAAATGCCAGCTGTACTGAGGATTTGAGAATTGAATGTTGTGTGCTCCAGTTGAGCTTCAGACAATTAGGATGGACAATACCCATGATGCAAAGTATACCCACAAATTCCTTCATTTCCTCCACTGGTGGTGTCAGGCAAATACTACTACTAAACTCCTTCCTTAGACACTACCCTGTGATGCCTAACCCACAACCTCTGATTAGACCAGACACTGTGTAACCACTCACGAAGAGCAATGATTAATAGCAGTAGTTAAAAATACCTTATTAATCAACTCACAAAATATGACATACACCAGTCAAAGATACAGTACCCCAAGCTCAACTCAATAGGCGCAATTTACTTGGTACAAAATACTATACACCAGTTCAACATACACTCACTAAAGAGGTGATCTACTTTATTCAGTTCCTTTTATAGAACATTCACATCTACTTCACAGCTCTTTGCTGTGACTTCTTGGTAATTAGCAGCCGACCCCTCAGATGCTTCTGAGCCTTCTAGAAGTTGTTGTTATTATACTTGGCATCTGTTGTGGATTCATTACAGGTTTCCCCGGCTGGTTGTTGTGTGGTGGTTTCTGGCTTTCTCTGCAGGTGGAGCTCTGTGGTTTGTTTGGTCCCACTATTATTAACAATTCTCAGGTAAGTCTTTGTTTGCTATATGCCTATGTGGGCTCATCTCTGACATCTCCTTCTCCTCGAGGCACTCCATCAGCATTATTATTAGCTGATCCTGACTTGTGTGTAAGTGGATAAGGCGGCAACCTGGCATCTCCGGTGGGAATGGTATGTTCCACCAACTTGGTTTGGCCAGGCACATCTCAGATCACGTCCTGAAACTCTTTCTTCAACTCTGCTAGTTGTCGCTGCTGCTCGGGATTGAGGTGGGTTATATCTTTATTCTCCATCTCCGAGCTTGGTTGGAGCGGGTCGTCAAATTCGTCGTCCAATGCTAGGAAGACTGCTGGGTCGGGTGATGTCCAAAGCTTCATTCCATTGACATGGAATATTTTATACCTTTTGCCAGGTATATATATATACCCATGTCAACTTTATATGTCATGGCCGTGATCTTTTCCGTGACAACAAAAGGTCCCTGCCATGCATTTCGTACTTAGTCTAAGTTGGTCGGTCTAAACACCAACACAAAGTCTCCCACTTCAAAAACTCTCGATGAGGACTTTCTGTTGTACTGTCGTTTCTGTTTCTCTTTCTCACTCTTCTCATTCTCTCTGGCTAAATCATGGGCCATTTCAATATCCTCCCTTAATAACCTGGGGTATTCTCCCACATTCGTCTCCATATGTGTCCTCTTTCCCTTTCCAATACCGAGTAAGCTCATCTAGGGGCAACCTCATTTCCCTCCCGAAAACAATGGAAAGGTGAAAAACCTGCAGTGCCGTGCTTCGGTGTGCCTATAGTACAAAAGGTATGCACTGGTCCCATTGTGTCTTTCCTCCCAATGTGAGTTTCCATATTAACCCTTTGAGGGTGGCATTAAACCGTTCAACCATCCCGACGGTTTGGGGATGGTATAATTATATGTTCTAATCTGGTGAATATCCATTATAGCACAGAATTGCTTCATCGTCTTTGATACAAAATTAGTACCATTGTCAGTCAGTACTTCTTTAGGCACTCCCACCCTCAAGGTCAGGTTAATCAAACAATCTACCAACGTCATGTTTTTAATAGGGAAGGCCTCTGGCCACTTTGTGGCATAATCCATAATAACTAAGTTGGGGTGAGTAGGAGAGTTTCAATATGTTCATAATGTTTTATGTTGGTGAATCTATGGAAATCTTCACGTCTTCACTGTAGGCCCATAGAGATCTTTATAAAGGTTTGATTAAGGGGGTCCACTACCCCCCCCAAAAAAATTGGGTTTTTTTTGGTTTTCCCCCCAAAATATGATGACAGTATATACATGCAAGATGCTGCCTTCCAAATTGGAGAAGATTTGGATGCTCCATTCTAGACTTATATTAACTTCAGTATATATACTCCCGATTTACGAAGAAGATGCTTCACGTAATAGTGAGTTTCAATGGCTGCAGAGACCGACAAGGGAAGCAAACCAGTGATTCTGGTCATCCCCCTAGGAAGCGGCCTATATAGGACAGACCAAACTTCCCATCCCTATTCTTGATTTTTCTAGTATGTACATGTATACCACTTTTGGTGTTTTTTTTAATGGTATGGTCAGTTCAACCATTGAAATACTATACTAGTCCTTAAAATGCCCGTCCAGAAAAAGTTGCTTTTTTGGGCCATGGACGGTTCTCCCTGCTTCATATTTGGAGTAATCAGACAAAATTATATAGATTCTGAATCTGTTTCCTCTCAATGAGAGCTACAAGATGACACTCTCTGTTTTTAATTTTAAGCAAGTATGATGTCAACAGGTACAAAAAAACATGAAAATGCTACCAAGAAATTGCAATAGTTTTTAAAATCCATGATCACACTATTTAAAAAATACTCAATGTTATATTGTGTTTCTGTAATTTCCCCTGTGGTAAGTTGTGAAATCCTAAAGTAAACTAGTCTCCAAATATGACCGTCCTCGTGAAATCTTAAATGTTCACTAAGTCCGGATCAGTTGTAGCTGGGTAGTTGGCACAGCACCAGAAGGTAGGTCTGTGTATAGCTACACATCATACAAGATTTCAAATAGAAATTCTGAAGCAAAGAGAAGTTGTGTGTTTTTTTTGTTTTGTTTTTTGGGTAGTGGACCCCCTCACAACTTACCACAGGGGAAATTACAAAGTATGAAACACAATCATTATAACATTGATTTTTTTTTTAATAGTGTGATCATGGACTTTAAAAACTATTGCAATAACTTGGTAGCATTTTCATTGTTTTTTTGTACCTGTTGACATCATACTTGCTTAAAATTAAAAACAGAGAATGTCATCTTGTAGCTCTCATTGAGAGGAAACAGAATATATATAATTTTTTCTGATTACTCCAAATATGAAGTAGGGAGAACCGTCCTTGGCTCAAAAAACACCTTTTTCGGGACAGGGACTAGTATAGTATTTCAATGGTTGAACTGACCATACCATTAAAAAAAACACCAAAAGTGGTATACATATACATGCTAGAAAAATCAAGAATAGGGAGGGGAAGTTTGGTCTGTCCTATATAGGCCGCTTCCTAGGGGGATGACCAGAGTCGCTGGTTTGCTTCCCTTGTCGGTCTCCGCGGCCATTGAAACTCACTATTACGTGAAGCATCTTCTTCGCAAATTGGGAGTACTCAAGTTAGTATAAGTCCAGAATGGAGCATCCAAATCTTCTCCAATTTGGAAGGCAGCATCTTGCACGTACTGTTATCATATTTTGGGGGGGAAACCCCCCAAAACCCCAAAAAGTATTTTTGGGTAGTGGACCCCCTTAAGTCGCGTCTTGATTTTTAAAGGTATTTTCTCCCTCATACAGAGGGTGGTGTCCAGATAATAATCTATAATATCTGAGGCAGGCTGTGTTTCATGCACTTATTGGTGTGGTTGGATATAGAGAAGGTGAAATAATGGATTCCTACCACTTCCACTTGCTCACAAGGAGAACTGAACTAACATTTATAAAAACAACAGAACAAAAGACAAAATACAATAAAATATTAACTCTTGTGTGTAGCTATATATGAAAATGAAAAATCCCTCGGAGAGGACCATGTGTGCACTGGGTAACTTGCCTGCTCTTCTAACAAAGCTCCTGGGAATCACAGTGGAATATGATTATAGACTTAATTTAACTCAATCCCACCCAATAACAGTTTAGTTCTGGTATTGGGATCAGGCGGACCTCTTAAGGAGACCTTCACCACTCCCAAGTTCTACTAGTTGGACAGCACATATAAACCCACTTGAGTTATGCGTGACTAAGTTGGAAGTTTTGTGTTTGTCGTAACTAGTTTAGTTTGTTCTCCTGGACACTTTTATTATTCCAGTGGCCATAAAACGTGTACCACTTACAGGTATCATATCATACTCATGTAGGGATCTATATACAGCCATGGAAAAGATTTTCTCCAATCAATTACACCATTAGTACAAAGAAGGAACACCAAGAACTTTGTGTGGACCAACAAGTGGGTCCCAGGACATGACCCATAGGCCTAGCAAGCCCACACACCACTGCATACATTGATATAATAGATGGGACATGTTGATATGTACACAGGTGCTTTTATCGTAGATGAGTCACTGGACAAGTTCATTGCACTACTACTACCCAATTCTGAGAGGGATGCCATACCTGAGGAAAGTCTCGAGTATGTGAAGGGCATTTACGACATGACCAATTACTATCCACTTGCACCCTAGCCCTAGCCCTAGCCCTAGCCCTAGCCCTAGCCCTCTGCAGGTCATTTGTGAATGGATATTGGACTGGGCATATATATAACTAACTACTTGGAATTAGAGAAACTAGTGCCAAATCTCAGAGACAAGGAATGGTACAGATTCTCAACTATGGAACACTGCAGCTCTACATGTCATAAGGCATGCACATAAAGATTTACCAAGTACTGTGCTTTGATCAAAGTCTTGGGATGGAACTGTTTATTTCAAACAACACAGACCTCCTCAAACTGACCAGGACCAACTTCAAATAGAAGTTTTTCTAGCTGATGAATATTTGTAAAGACCATGGAGAATCTCAGGCTACACAACAAGCTGCTACATGCAAGTGAGGAAGACAAACTGCACAGACACATTGCAAAACTCTCCTTCACTCACTGCAACATCGTCAGCGAAAACCATGGAGACAGTTGCATTTTTGGAGAGGGGATGACCCACATGTTTTGTTTTTTTTGGTTTTGTTTTTTGTAGTTATATACCACTTTATAACTCCATAGATTCTGTAAACTTCATGTTATGGACTTGATATATAGTTTAAAAATATGTCTCTCTTTGTGCTATCTGTTGATACTAAAATATTTTTCATACATGCCAAATTAAGGGAGCTACAAGTAGAGGGACCCTCAAAAACCTGAAAGCATGCAACCTCCACATAAATAACTCCAGATTGCTAAGTGCTAAATTAGCACGTGTATATATAGAGCCCTACTCTATGCAATGAGTGTTTTCATATATATTTTTTAACTACAATTTTTTTTTTATTGTTATTTTAATGATGTAGAGTTATGATAATTAAATGAGCTGTGGGAAGCGGCACTCTGCTGTTGCCAGGGTTACATCCACATCTTTGACTGGGTTTCTAGCAGATGATCTGCTGCCACGAATACTTCAGGAACCATCTCAGGTGCATACAAAAGGCATGAAGATGCCAAGAAGAGAGCGTGGCCAGTGTGTCCGAGAGATAGAACATGGTGTTTTTACATCCTTAGTTTTGTCATCCATAGGAGGAATGGGTCGGGAAGCAACGACTTTTTATAAAAGATTGGCAGACAAGCTATCGCACAAGAAGTACCTTATTCTGTTTTGATGAATTGGCTAAGATGCAGAATGTCTTTTGCAGTGTTAAGGTCTTCAATCATGTGTATTCGTAGCAGATCGTCTGCTAGAAACCCAGTCAAAGATGTGGATGTAACCCTGGCAACAGTAGAGGGCCGCATCTCACTGCTTATTTAATTTACGTCATTAAAATAATAATTATAATATTATATTGCAATTGTGTTATGTGTAATTGTGTTATGTATATATCAAAATCAACGTTGAAAGGAAAAAAATAAAAATAAAATAATAAAGACCTAGACCTGATCGAGAGGGAGGGACCATCACAAGTCGGAGATCATCTGCTCAGACCACTATATATGAGAGTAACATTGCTATGTGCTCTGCCAGAGAGACCCAGAGAAAGCAACCCTACTGGGCTCCTCATTAGGTAACATCTCCTGCATCTCTGACAAGAAAAGACCGAGATGTTGGGGATGATGGGAGAGAGACTGAAATACCTCTTCTCCCATGATGTCATCCTATTGCTCCGCCACTCCTTTGCCATTCCAAAACTATTGTATAACCTGCGGACCTCACCATACTTCCTATCACCAAAGCTCCAGGAGTACGACAACCTGTTAGGTCTATTTTGAGTAGGATCGTGAACATCCACTTTGATGGAGAAGACCCTGCCTGGACTCAAGCAACACTACCAGTGAAGAATGGAGGCCTGGGAATTAGAAGTGCAGTGCAGCTTGCACCGTCTGCCTTTTTAGCATCAGCTGCTGCTTGTTCTGAGTTGGTTTCTCACATCCTCCCCCCACAGCTTCAAAGTTCCACACCCACACCTTACCAGGAAGAGGCCAAGGCATTGTGGTCCATTGGCCATGACACACCATCCCCTGAAGGCACTGGCCAACATCTCCAGAAGGCATGGGATTCTGCACGAGTGACAGCAACCGCAAACAAGCTGTTGGAGAATGCCCAAGATGGGAGAGCACGTGCTCGTCTTTTGTCTGCATCAACTCAAGAGTCAGGTGTGTGGTTGACTGCACCCCCTTGTTCATCTTTAGGGCTACGCATGGACGACAACACCATCCGGGTGGCAGTGGGACTTAGGCTTGGATGCTCCCTGTGCAAACCTCATATATGGCATCACTGTGGTTCCTATGTAGATTATCTTGCAACTCATGGCCTTAGCTGCAGACATAGTGAAGGCTGCCATTTCCGCCACTCCTCACTCAATGACATTATTCACCATGCCCTGTCTGCAGCAAAAATTCCATCTCGGCAGGGACATATAGGAGTGATGGAAAGAGACCTGATGGTATAACAATGGTTCCTTGGGAGTATGGCAAGCTGTTGGTATGGGACGCTACCTGCACAGACACCTATGCCCATTCATACATAGCAAGTGCAACCAGTGAGGCAGGTGCAGTTGCTGCTATGGCTGAAACGAAGAAGAGGGCAAAGTACTCGAATATGGACCCCTCTCACTTCTTCCAACCAGTGGCTGTGGAGACATCAGGGACTTTCAGCCCGGGGACTTTACCTTTTTTGAAAGAGCTTGGCCGCAGAGTGAGCAGAACAACAGGGGAGAGCCCTTCCTGAACGTTTGGCAGTTGCCATACAGAGGGAACAGCGCGTGCATTATGGGAACACTGGGCAATGACTCCAGCCTGGAGGACTTATATCATTAGACTTTCATTAATTATTGTGTTGTTTTATTATTAATAATAAATAATAAAATTTTTTTTTAAATAATTTAAAAAATTTAAGAGCGAGTACGCGGTCAAGCGCGCGTGGGTGGAAAATGAATTTCGTTAAAAATCCATAAAACTCATTTTCCACCCACGCGCTGACCGCATACTTACATTTTAACGCCTAATGAAAACACTCATTGCATAGAGTAGGGCTTCCCCTAGCTACGCGTGCTAATTTCAAATCTTTAGTACTTAGCAATCTGGAGTTATTTATGTGGAGGTTGCAGGCATTCAGGTTTTGAGGTCCTGTCATGACAAATTTGGTCCCCCCAGGAACTTTTTCTTTAAAAAATATGTTCCCCCTTGATCTTTTTACTTGAAAAAAATTTCCCTCTTGAGAAATAAAGGGCTAGGGCAAGGGCTAGGGCTAGGGCTAGGGCTAGGGTGGGAACAAAATTTTCAATAAGGGGGAGCAACTTTTGGGGGGGAACAAATTAAACGTTGCAGTCCCTCCACTTTAGGTCTAGTAACTTGTATATACCTATGAAAAATATTTTAGTATATATCAAAAGAGAACACACAGTGAGACATATCTTTTGAGCGATATATCAAGTCCATACCATGAAGTTTGCTGAATCTACGGAGCTCTAAAGTGGTAACCATAAGTTTTGGGGGGGAAATTAAAAAATGCAACTGTCTCCCCTTGGTTTACGTGCAAGACATGACTGCTGTTCAATCATCCAGTCTACATGGCTATGTCAGTCCTGAACCTTCCTAAAACTATGACGTGTGATGGCACAATTGAAATAAGAGTATCAAGAGAGAGCAGAGATCATATAAATAGATATGGACTCACTGGTGCATGAGAGCCAGACTGAAGAAATTTAGGTTGCCATGGCTCACAAATTCGATCTCCATGACACCGGAACTATATACCTGAAAGAACATCTTACCCATGCACACATATCCTTCATTTTCCATAGCACCTTCTTTTTGCCTCTCAATATTCTCTCGATATTTTGTTTGACTGGAGGATCTGGCCTTAATCAGGAACAAATAACTTTTTCAAATACCCAGTTATGAATATGCTTTGTACTGAAGGTTATCTTGGAATCATTACAGAAATAGTAGATTTTAAATTGTGGTAAAATGAATACATTTTCATTTCACAAGGAATCCTTTCCAAAATAACAAGCAGTCCTCTGTGCACACTGTGTTTGCCATGAATGCTTAGTTTGGCTTTATCTTACTTGGAGATTATGATGATTGTATATATCCTACACTGGCTGGATGAAGAAGGGGAGAGGTGTGCGTGTTTATAGGTAGGTATAATAGAATTGTCAATATTTGTTAATCTTTTTGGCAAGAAGCGAGCCCTCCGCCGCGCGACGTATGAATGTTGTATTCAATGCACGTGCACCAGTAAAAAAATAGAAATGGAACACCTGCATGCACGCAAATCTCTGTTATTTGGCGGCAACACATTAATGCGTTTTAGCTTCTTCTTCTTTTTTTTAAATTTAAAGCAACTGGCATTTCCCCTCTTCATTAACCTCATTAACCTTTTTACTATGAAATAGGCTAGAATCTTTGCAGTAGTTCCCATTTTGCTGGAGTACTTGGTCAGGCCCCCAAGTGACGACGACTCTGACAACGACATCTAGGACTATCTGGACAGGGCATTTTTTCTGAGGAACACATGAGCAGTCGACGCTCCACTTGATATTTGTGTCTACCAGTGGCCCAGTGGCAGTGGAACTTCTTTGACATTCCAAAGAACAAATTAACTCTCCCACACTCGCTTCCAGCTCCTACTCCAATTATGATGGATTTAGCAGATATAAAGGCAGACCCCTCTAGATTTGTTCCCGATTCCACAGGTTTTTCATTTATATAAAATATTAACATTAACACTTATTGAAGAACTGGATTTTACAGAGTTTCCTTGTTCAGACATATCCATCTGCATTTGAAGACAAGATGAAAATTATCATAATAGCAGCTGTTCATCATATCTACTATTTCTCTCAACAACTCTCAGTGGACATGATTTAGATACAATAACTTTAGCTACATTAGCTTTAGAAAAACTAATAGCTAGTTTTAGCTACCTAGCTCATGATCATAATTGTCCTGAGAAACAAAGTAACTCAATCTGAGCTTCTAGAAGTAATAGTTGGGCAGTGGATAGCCTAGCTTTTAGTTGGCTACCTAACATTGAACAACTAGATCATCTTACCCTCTATGATGGCTCTGCTTCTTAGAAGAGCAGAATGAGCAGAATGCAAAAGTTTTGTTTACCACTCATCTGGTAAATTGTATTGCCATAAGAATGGGTATAACACTAATAGGCACTAAGTTGCCAACAAGCTAGATTTGTTATTCGCTGATAAAAAAACACCCACCAACATCAATGCAAGGCAAGTAACCATAGCCTAGAAGCACAATTGATGTCACTTGTTAGTCACTACCCAGCTAGCAATTTCGTTTCTATAGAGCTAATGGCAAACTTACTTTGTACAAAGGACATGTTTTTGAGGTGTAGAAATGCTTAGGCTGTCGGATATCCTCTGGAATGTGTTGTAGCTGAATCTCTGTGATCTGGCATAATATACTATTACGAAAAATGTGTGTGGGTTTGTGTGTGTGTAAAAACCTTGAATTACCAGCCCTGATATATAACACTTGAGAGGAGAGAGGGGTTTACTCATTCTGCCTGCAAGATAATCTATATAATTATATATAATTATACACATTGAAAATGATTCATGTTCAAGTTGACTGAGCTTGGCGCATCCACCATTGAGAAACCTCCTTAGGCTCAGGTAAAGCATGTTTCTACAAGGAAGGAGAGTCATAAAAGTACACTATTAACTAAACCTTGAAGATCGCCTTTGACATCTAGAAGATTCAAACGACACTAAAGCGGACACACTATATAAAGTGGGGCGCTTGAGATGGCTGTGAGAAAGCTATTATTATAAACCTGCTAAAATTACTGCATTGTAATTAGGCATGATTGAACAATTTCTAAGCTACGCAACCTTCTTTGTTGTGGTTTTCAATACTCTTGTAGAGAGTGCTGCGAGAAAGCTACAGCTACAAACTACAGTCTACAGCTGCATTAGTAGCTGCGCTAGTCTGGCATGGGACCCAAGAAGGAAGTCGACTGATGTACTGACAATGCTAGCTGCTACAGCACTCCTCCAAAGCCAACTGATTTAGCGCTAGGTTTAGCTTTTGGAGATGTGATAATAGTTGTGCGGATTCTTGCGCGCAGAGCTGGAGATTTAATCTTTTTATTAAAGCAGGACAGCTAGCTGCTTGATTTTCCAGAATGGATAAAGAGAATAGACTTCAGAAAAGGAGAGAAAGAGAAAAGTCAAAACCTGCTTCTGAACACGAGATTTGGAGGGGAAAAAGAGCGAAGGCTATAAAAAAATCGTGGGAGGAGCACAGCATCCCACGATGGAGAAGCTTCCTTAGGCTCAGGTGAAGTTTCATTCTGACTTAGCCAATCTATTCATCAACACACTCTAGTCTCTAGCCATGGAGGACACGTTTGCTAAAATGGAAATTATCGTCCAGACTAAGGGAAAAGATCGTTACGGTCAATATTGAGGTGATACTCCTTGAAAACTGTGAGCTACTCTTAGCTACTTCACCATATCACAATTCAATCTGTGACATCAGATCAGTGTATAGTGTTAAGCCAGCACCTCTTATTGGAGTAGGACTCTTATTGGAGTAGGACAATACTTGAGCAATGTGATAAATTGATGTTTTTATTTCACCTTTGCTTATCCACAAGGCCTGAGAAGGTGATAATAATTAATAATTTAATTGCTCTGTTGAGCCATGAGATAGGCCATCAGTAAGTACGTACAATGACAATGACTACTAGACTATTTTAATGGTTATTACAATAAAATAATGAATTACAAAGAGTTTGTTTGGGGATGATCGATGGGGGGGGGGAAGTGCCAAAGACATAGAACTCTAGGTACCAAACATTAAGTATTTCCTCTTCTCCCACCATTTGAGCACATTTCCCATTACAATTCTGTCTACCCTATCCAACACCTCTTCCTTCACCCCTGCTATATACTGATCTACCCAACATTAGGCCTACTCTCCCTTCTCCATCTTAATTTCTTTATACCACCCACCCTTCAGACCCTTCAATGCCCTCAACCATATCCAATAATCTTTCTCGATCACCAGAAAACTCTCCACAGTACAACAAGAAATGCACAACATCTTCCACAACACCTTCATCACATAGCTCACATCTACCATCCCGGCACATACCACACCTCACCTTGTCACCCAAGAGTCCTGCTGATGCCGTCCTTAACCTAAATCTCAGCCTCACTTCTCCTTTGTTACTGAATTCTCTTACATATCTTTCTTGTCCAGACTCTTCTTTAGCTAACTTATACCACTTGAGACTTGATTTTCCTCCTACTTCTTCCCACCACTCTTCCTTATGAACATCCATTACACAATTCATCCATGTGGCACTTCAGCCTACTACCTCCAATGCTCCTTCCCCCCCAAACTTCCTTTTCAGCTCACAAAACTCTGCCCACCAACCTGGACAATCACTTAACAGTGCCACAACTTTTTTCACTAGTCTCATTCTCTGCAACTTCCATCCAAATAACACTTTCTTTTCTTCCCTTCTCTGCTCCAGCCTCCTCCAGCCCAGGTCCCCTCTTACTGCCACCCCTGCAACTGTATTACTCCCTCCAACCAGTTTCCTCCCAACGCTCGCTTGACACAAATTCTTGCAGGCTGTCTTCCATCCTATCCACCATACTTCAGATGCATGCTCTAGACATGGCCTAGCTAGCAACTCCCATATTAGTTTACCTCTGTCTGTCTCCATTTCTCCATTTACCCTGCTCATATAACCAATTCTTGCCATCCATTTCTCTGCCTTTTATTTCTCTGCCTTTTCCTTCATCTTCTCCAAATGAATCCTCTCATCCCCCTGTCAAACCACACACCAAGGTTTGCATATTTTCCGTTCTCTCCTCATTAATCTTCCACTCTCCTCCACTGCACTTTCCACCAACTGTCACTGACTTCTCTTCTCGCTATTAAACCTAAATCTCCATATCATTGCATACTCCCCCACCACATCCAACATCACTTGTAACTCCACCTGATCTCTCGCTAAAAGTACAATATCATCTGCATACAGCAACCCACCACACCATGTTCCTTCTGCTTCAATCCCTAACCTTTTCCCCTCCAAACCCTTCAACAATCCCATGACATACACACTATAGAGAACTGGTGACAAAGGACCACCCTGTCTCAGTCCTGCCTCCACTTCAAACCACCTGGACCCCTGTCCACCTAACATTACACTTGACTGAATTCCTTCATACAAGCATTTTCACACATTGACAAATTCTTCCTGAACTCTGTACACTCTCATCTTCATCCACAATCCTTCTCTCCACACAGTATCATATGCCTTGCTTACATCCAGAAATGCCAGAAATGTGTGTGTCCTCATTATGTCACACACACACACACCTCAACACTAGGAACTGGTCGGCACATCCTCTTCCTGGCCTAAATCCGCCCTGACCCTGTTAGTATACACTTCTCTGCAAACCTACTGAGCCTACCTGCCAACACTCTTGCATCACTTTTGCCAACTGTAATTACTAGCCACCTCATCTCCAGATTTAAAGAGTGACACAATATAACTCTGTCTCCAATCCTCTGGTGATAAGTTCGACTTCATCGCCAAATTAACTAGAGAACATAACACTTCCACCATCCTATTCCCACCATACTTCAACATCTCATTAATTATTCCATCAGGACCAGAAGCCTTGCTCCTTTTGAACCCCTTCACAGTATATTGTGCATCTTTTTTAATTTTTTTAATTTATTTTATTTTATAATTTTATATAATAATAAGATACACAAATAGCCATAAGCTAATACTAGTGTGTGTCTGTGTATATATAATGCTACATGAATAAAGGAGCAATGAAAAGATGGATAATAGAAATGTCCATGAATGATGTTGTATAATGTGCTTTGTTTAAAAAAAGACCTGTGGTTCTTGAGGGTTGGTGAGGGTTGGTAGCTCAGAATAGTGTAATAGTTTATAATAAGTAGAGTCCCATTTCCTCAGGCACATTCTCAGTGCAAACTTTTGAACATTTTCAATTTTGCTTGTGTCCTTAATTAAATGTGGATCCCAGACTGGAGCAGCATATTCTAAATGGGGCCGCACATGTAGGCTGTATAAATTTAGTATGTTGACAGAATTCATATATAGAATTTCCTATACAGTATATAGCCCAAGGAGTTTCCTTGCCTTCGAGCAGATGGAGTTGAATGTTTAGACCAGGAAAGATCCGAGGAAAGGAGTACTCCTAGGTACTTGAAGGTCTCTACATGCTGAATAGGTGTACCATTTAATAAGAATTGTGGTAGCTGAACAGTTTTCCATTAACATTGTCTTTTATTGCTAACCCCACTAGGCCTTGCATTCATACAGTATTTTTTTACGCATGCCTAGTAGCGCTGCAAAAAAAACCGCGTGCCTTTATAAGGATGTAGTGACCTTTACCAGGCCTTAGCCAAGCTTTTTCCCAGTACGCTTTTTCTGGTTCGTTTCCTAAGATGGATGCTACAAAGACAACTACAGTTTTCTTCGACATGTCTGCGGGAGGAGAACCTATGGGAAGGGTCAAAATGGAGGTATGTAGTATTAAATAGCAATAACGATTTGGTAATGACCCTTCGCTTAAAGGGTATGAGATGAGTAGCTATGTAGTTTGACTTTACCGAAGGGTTTTGAGGATTACTACGTAGGAGTGACGATAAAGAGAGCTGGCACCTCGCCAGATATGCACTACTTTTTAGCTCCTGTGTGCATTGCTGGTTCTTATGTGTGTTGTGTGTTCATTCGTTAGCGTGGGAGTGGTATTTCCAGGCTGCTCATGAATGTATTCATAAAGAATTCAAAACATCCCTGGGGTAGTGGTTTCCATGCAATTGTGCTGTGATATTATGTTCTGCTGTAGTCCCTAGGTTGACTTGGAAGCATACAGCTACTTCCTTATCTAGCTGGACAGCAATAGCTTTTGGGTAATTGGATTCCTGCCTGTTCCCTTCCACAACCGTTTAGTTTGCTCTGACTGGAGCTTAGGAAACCAAGAGGTGTTTGTGATCATAAAGTAATAAAGTAATCAACATAAGCCAGATCTCGGCTAATTTTCTAGAGAACTTAGTTACACTAAAATAAATGTTGGAATTCCACCAGGAACAGTATGTATCCACCCAACTTGCATTACAGTGCTTGCCACAGTGTAGTACAGAGAAGAAAGGGCGACAGGACAAACATAAAATGTGGCAATGCCATTCATTAAAGGGGACAAAAAACATTAAATGCATTGTGATGTAAGTTGGAACATAGTTGGCCGAAAATACTTTGTGAACTTTTGTCTTCACTTCCAATCACTTTGTAAAGATGGGGCAGTAACAAGGGAAGGGATAAGAAGAGAACCTTGGCCAGCACCTACTGCAGTCATTCATGGTGCTCTTGAGATTGCCTCTCCATCTTTCTATCCTTCTGCTCCTTGCTCTTATCGCCTGGAGTCAAGGTTACTTTCTGCATTTGTATGGAGGTGTTGTGTCGTCCAGTAGATTAGCCTGTGGCATACTTGTACGTATGTACTGGCTGCTTCGCTCAATGGTGCATGTGTATGGAGGTGTTGTGACGTCCAGTAGATTAGCCTGTGGCACACTCTGTCTGCTTCGCTCAATGGTGCATGTGTATGGAGGTGTTGTGTCGTCCAGTAGATTAGCCTGTGGCATACATACTTGTATGTGTTGTCTGCTTCGCTCAATGGTGCATGTGTATGGAGGTGTTGTGCCATCCAGTAGAGCTAGCCTGTGCGATTCTTGTGTTTTTGGTACCTTGCTCAATGGATTTGTATTAGTGCAAAGCTCTTCTATCCATCCCCTCTATATGTTCTCTATTTTTGGTACTCTAATGTGCATCTGGGAGCTTTTGGTAGTCTCCCTTGTCTACTAAAACAAGCAGTGCAACAGAACACTGAGAGTGGATGACCATGCCAGGAGTAAAACCACAATAATTTCTCAACCCTCTTGCTATCCAAAACAACAACAGGTGGCAGGCTTTCATGCCGAGGTAGGGACGCCACCTGGGGTGCCATGGTAGGGACGCCACCTGGGGTGCTGAGGTAGGGTAGGGACGCCACCTGTGGTACCTGGGGTGCTGAGGTAGGGACGCCACCTGGGATGCCATGGTAGGAGTGCCACTTGTGGTGCCGAGGTAGGGGCCACCTGGGAGGGATCCTTTTCCCCCACACCCAGAAATTTTAAGATAATTAAAATGTGGCTTACAAATGATTTATTCTGTGGTTTTGCAGTTTCTGTACGTCTAAAATTTGATTGGAGTCAACAGTTGAAGGTCGAGGACCTTCGATAGCAATGCAAATTAGTCTGCCAAGATTAGCTTCACTAGGTCTAGATCGAAGATGATTATTGATATGCTCTTCATTTGACTGAAAGAACACTGTCCCAACTAAGATGAAACGTTTGAAGATTTCTGGAAATAACTCAACATCTACACCTGAGGATTCCATCTCTACTGCTCACAGTCTTTCTTGTGACAGTGGAACACGATACAATTTCACTCAAAGCATTGCACTAAATGATCGTTTACCAGTGCTGTCCATAGCTGCAGAAATGTGCATGAACCACACCCATAAATTTGTCCCGTTCTTGAAGTGGTACAGCTGGACCGTCGGAGCCACCTCAGTGCTTTCAAATTATATATGAATGTCTCTATTAGATCGTTTTCTTATAGATACTTCCTGTAACATTAAGGTCACTAAAGAAGAAACTGTAGCCCTCCCACCCTATTTGGGGGTTTATGGCGATCATGACTTGATTCAACTCTTATCCATTACACAAGAAAACCTGTTGTGCGTTTTTCCATTTGTGGACACAAGTATGCGTGTGAACTCGATCTTATCGTGCGGGTGTAAGCACAGTGCATGATGATGTATTCTCGAGCTTGACCTCAAGAGCTGGCAACCTTCTGTTGCAGAGCCGGGGGGGGGGGGGGGGGGAATAACAGCTGGTAATTGATAGTGCGTGGGTTTGGAAGCCATGTCTGTAAAATTAGCATATGTTTGTCGTTCCAACTACACCTAGGGTGGGGTGATAGTGCCTGGGATGTCAGACCATGAGGTGATATGTGTACTTGCGCGTCTTGTGACTGGCTGTTCCTTTGGAGGAATGTCTTGTCTCCCAAGGCAAGTGTGAGTAAACTATTTAAGTGGGGCATAAATTAGCCCCCCCCCTTGAAGGAATTGTTGGCTGTGTGTGTGCTGGTATATTGAATATGTCCGAGCAAAGTCTTGTTAGTGTGCCGATATTTGATCTACAGAATAAGTAAATGTACACATTCTGCTGGTGGGCAATACCAAGAATTTTCCCTATTGAGATTAAATACTTCCCAGGCATAATGAATTGATATAGGGTCTGTCTGTGTGCACAAGACTCGTGTGTACAGTGTGCGAGTCAGCAACTGTTATTGCCTGGTGGCTAGATGTGGTATGGGTAGAAAAGGGAGTATAGATCCTCTTTGACCAGCGCACTGCAAGTCCCTACTAAAGGCTGGTTTATAATATGCTGCTACTGGGGTGTGCCAAGTTGATTTATGTGATACTGTGAACATGAAGTAACTTTGCTTGAATAGACTCACTTGCTATCCTAGTTCCAGTTGCGACACGTGTTGGATGTGTTTTGTTTGTGTTTCCGCAACAACGACAACAAAAAGTTTCTCTCAAACTCTCTGTTGACATAATAACATTATTATAACCTTCTCAATAATCAAACTTCAAATTGCATTCTCTCGGCGTTTCGACTAGATGCTCTAGCCTTCATCAGGAATGACAGTTTGAAGTTGATTATTGAGAAGGTTATAATAAAAGGTTTCTCCTCTCCTCGAGGGATGAGCGAGGAAAAGGTGGTAGAGGCAGTGAGGAACTCTCCTGGTATATGGTGTATCCCATAAGTCATTTGGAGGTTGAAGTTAATGGGTGGCATTCGTAATTCATGGGTGAAAGTTCAATAGTTCAAAGCGATGTCACGCGAAAGCCTCGCAACATATTGTGAACCGCCGGTAAGAGTCAACCTGCAGCATGGCTTATCACTAGACATGGGATTTTTCTGTCATTTTGTTCAGCAAAATATGATGTTTTTATGTCATTTTTTTGTGGTAAATGGCAAAATATGTGATTATGAAATTCAGATAAGTAGGGGCTCTATATCAGGGGGGGGGGGAAACGGTTTTAAACCTTTTATTACGGGATAGAACAACTAGCAGTCAGCAGCACGAGAATAGAAACAGTGTGTCACCATAATTTTGACCGCATTCTCTTCAGTCAAACGGTGGCGCCTGTCAGTCAACACAGTTTTGTAGACCGATAAGGTTCTCTCCACATCGACATTGGCAGTAGGGCAGAACTTGAAGTTGGCGATGTCTCCAGGACCAAATCCTTCAGGGAGGGAGCCTTCCTCACCTTTCAAGCACCCCACAATTGAGCGTAGCACCAGAACATCAGGGTTTCTCTCCAGCACAGAGTTGAACTTGTTTTGTAACAGCAACCCCTTTTGGCCAGCAATACTGTCGAGGTTGGACTTGGCTTCGTCGAGGATGGCAAAGGCTCTTTCCAAAGGCAAACCCGCTTCTTCAAGACGAGTCAGAACAGCAGTAAGGAAAGCCAAGTTTCCTGCAATGAAGGCCAAGTCTGAGCAATTTCTGAAACTTTCCGATGGCTGCTGCATCTTCTGGCGACAACTGACGGTTTTGACTTTATCGAAATTTTTGGCGTAAAACAAAGCTGCATCTATCCAGGTGCCCCATCTTGTCAGCACAGGCTCGGGTGGAAGGGGAACTTCAGGACAGACCCCTTTCCAGTTAATGATGTGGGAGGGGTCTTTTACAAAGATCCTCTTCACGGTGGAGATGAGATCATTGACCTCTGGAAATATTTTGCGGACAGATTCACAGACACGATGGAGACCATGGGCAAGACAAGTGATGTGAATGAGTGTGGGTTAGAAGACCTTCAGTTCCCGGCCTGATTTTAGCATGTATGCTGTGGCATCGGAGAGAAGCAGCTTCGCCGATCAGCATCAAAATTGGGCCACAGAAACTTGAGGGTGTTGTTGACTAGGCAAGAGATGGTGGCAGAGTCGAGGAAAACCACATTGGCAAGGTAAGGGACATGGTACTTCTCGTTTGTCGAGCCTCCCAATCAAAACATTTGCCACGTAGCGGCCCATGGCATCCGTCGTATCATCGACGCCCTCCCAAACTGTCCTGTATCTCGTGAATGGCATCCTGGTAGCACTCACCCAAGTACTTCTTCTCAAGGGTAGCGGCCCATGGCATCCGTCGTATCATCGACGCCCTCCCAAACTGTCCTGAATCTCGTGAATGGCATCCTGGTAGCACTCACTCAAGTACTTCTTCTCAAGGGTGGTTCTGTCTAGCATGGAGATCCCGATGTTTGACTCCAAGAATCTGCGGAATTTGGGCATGTCCAACTTCATCCATGGAATGCTAGCGGCGAGGAAGGCTTCACAGAGCTCTTTTCCAACAATTGCAGCCCTTGATTTCTTCGGTGTCGTGGCGAAACAATCCTCAAGTTGTGCCTGGATCACATTTCTTTTCCGCTTCAATTGACGGTTCTTCTCGTGTGTCTTGGACCCTACATGTTGCCCGATCTGACTCTTCTTAACCAAATTTTCGTAAGCCTTCTCACAGACCTTGCAGAAGCCACAAGTGTCTGGGTGGTGTTAAATAAATGCTGAGTGAAACACAGCTCCTGTTTTTGTCTAGTTCTTTACAGTTGACATTTATTGAATGTCTTACTTCCTGATAACAGAGTTAATTTCTTACAGTCGCGAAAAAAGGCACTTTTATGTAAAAACATGTTTTATGTGCTCACATAAAAATCCCATGTCTATTTACCACCTTGTGGTGACTAAGGAGGACCTGTCGATGGTCGTTGTTGATAGTTACTGTGCCTCTAGGAGCAATGGCTTTACATCCTTTACATTTGCTTCTGGAGGCTGTTGGTGCGTGCACCTCCTTATTCTTAATAAGGGGGAGGTGGGGCTTGAACGATAAAATTAAATTTAAAACTTGTGCTAGCTCCAATGTCGCTCAATTGATTTACTGGCTATGTAGCTCAAAAGATGGATCTCTCGGTGTGCTCTTTTTTTTTAAATGCAGCATTGGTAAAACCATGCCAACATTATAATGCAGCTAAAATGGGGATGTCCTCAAACTGAGTGCTTGAACTTGCTGCAGGCGTGGCTCCTGATTGAAGGGAGTGTGGTTACAGGAATAGGCTTCATAAGCACACAAGAGCAGCACTTGCCTGCAGTGGCCTCTTGAATATCCTTCACAACCCATCAACATTATCAGTGGCTATGCTTGACTATTTAGCCATTTATTAGCACCTAATGAAAACCATCATTGTAGTGCTTCCTCTCACCACACTATATTTGCCAGCACTTTCCTATCCCGACCACCATTCTTGCGGCCAGTTCAGGCACTCGATTTTGAGGTACTGCCACTTGATCTGCGGGTAACTTTTAGCATATGAGATCCATCTTTTGAGCTATATTCCTGGTAAAGTGTGGAGAAGAGGAATCTTATGGAACTCCGATGTCACAACCACATCTTTATTTGGTGGTTTGTTCATTCCTTTTAAATTTGAAGGCGACATTGAGTGGACTCAAACGCATCCTGCAAGATGGTGATGCTGGCTACGAACATTTAAGTTTTGTCCATGCTCACACTAATGACATCTACTTTCCCCCTTCCCCCCCTCAGTGCTGTTCGTTGCTAGCTCCTGCGAGAATGTTCGTGTTGTATTTGTATTTTTGGGCGTGTCAACTGAAATAGTGGTGCGTGAACCTCTTGTCCCAGACAAAAGACATTTTTCACAAACGAAGTGTTGAATGAACATAAGTGTTGAATGTAATATTTGCCATTGGTGAATAGGAACAATGTGATGCAAACTTTTCTTCTTTTTAGCTTCGTAAAGACGTGGTGCCCAAAACTGCAGGTGAGGCATTTGTTTTGTGTTAATGCAAATTGAGGTTGGTATAATGTAAATGTTAGCTACAGTATGGGATATGTACCTGGCTTTAGGTTAGCTAGGTCTAGCTATTCTAAACAATACTTCAGTGCCTCCTTTTTCAAATGTGAAGAGATTCGTTCAGCAGACAAGCTTCCACAGAAAGGGTGTGGATGAGGTGGTGCATGGCAGTGATTGTCCTAGTTTCCTCCCCACTCAACTATTTATTATTTTATTTTTTTATGATTTTCCCGATAAAGCGGTCTCCATCATTTTGAGTACACCTTTATTCCTATAGGCACTTGCCTGTATTATGGCTACATAGCTAACAATGGCTTTGTTGATGTGGCTGTATGCATATTTACTACAACATGTGTTTGAGTTGGTACGATTTGTGTAGAGAACTTTAGGGCTCTGTGCACTGGTGAGAAAGGCTTTGGCTTTAAGGGCTCCGTCTTCCATCGCGTCATTCCTGGCTTTATGTGTCAGGGAGGGGACTTCACAAATCACAATGGCACGGGAGGAAAATCCATCTATGGAGAGAAGTGAGAGCTTGTGTGGAATCATTATTACCTGATGGTATATCCACTAACCTTTGTGAACCCTTGTAATGTCACCTGCTATCTACCTGATGGTATCCACTAACCTTTGTGAACCCTTGTAATGTCACCTGCTATCTACCTGATGGTATCCACTAACCTTTGTGAACCCTTGTAATGTCACCTGCTATCTAATTGGATGCCATGTCCGGATTTCTTTATATAGAGGTGTGTGGGGGGTGGGGGCACAGTTGTGAAACTATTGGTGCATGTTTCAAGGTTAGTGAGCATATATGACCTCCATTCAATAGGAAGAAGGTGTGGTAGAGAAGCCATGCATGTGACTGTGTCTATTGCAAACATTTACTGAGCCATTTCTTGTGATTTTTTTAATATTTATATATATATATATTACTTTTTATAACTTCATTCATGTTCAAAGATTTTGGTTTCAAAAGGTAGCCAATTCTGTGTGCTTTCCAATGGTGTTACAATGGTGGTGTTGCTATAAACTGTGGCTGAAATATGGGCAAAACCACAAAGGTCATTACAAGTTGTATGGGCTCTTGCTCGCGAACTCTTTGAGCACTTGTCATTTATGGTGATATCAGAATACCTACAGATACAACTTAACGAAGTAATGTTTATAAAACAATTCCTATTATCCCAATTTTTCAAAATACAGAACAATGCTAAAGCTTTCAGATTATATAAAAGTTAGGGAAAAATTTGACTGAGTTAACACTTACGCGGCGTCAATTGAAAACGTCACAATAATCGTACGTGCGTTATACTCAAACCGGAAGCAACCATCTGGGTGCGGCATTGTTTTTTTAAACCTTGTGCGATCGCATGGGGAAGAAACGGTCTGTTGTTAGTTGCTGCTATGGCATATTTACTACTCCAAAATTGACCAAACAACAGAGACACATCCAGGGAACATTGGTTATCTCAGCAAACTGTAAGTATTCGATAACCAGTTTAAAAAAACACATTCTATTGACGCTATTGTTATACCTTTGTTTAGAAACTAGTCATGGTAGCTTCTACGCTATTTTTGTATGTTAGTCGGCTGCTTAGACTATGCAAAGTATGCCAGATTTGTCTGTATGCTGTGTGGTAGCTATATGATTGGCAATTTAGGTTGGTGGGAGCTATTTTTGTTACATTGTGTACTAAAACTTACCTGGCTATATAGCTATCTAGCTACAAGAACAGCAATAATAACAGCAAAAGTCCATTTGAATACCTTGCTAGATCAAGTACAATGTTTTATAAGAAGATAATTGAATATAGTCATTGAATAACAATATAGTCATGAGTTCACCGTGTTGCTCTTGGTTTCTTCAGGATCTTGGCTGTGTGGTACTCTTTGAAGCACTCTTCTGGATGTAGAGGTGGGTGGTCAGAGCAAGTCTGACAGTAGTACACTGAGCCTGAGCGAACCGTAAGTGGCCTGTTTACGATCAGAATTTGTGCATAAATATTTGTTTCACGCACTACTAGGTCAAAAACCTCGTCTGCAAAGAACAGGTGAAGAAATATCCTTGCGCTCAACATCATCATCTGGCAAATTTGAACCAGGAGTTTCTGTATACAAACGCTCGGTGGGGCTCATAATGTTGTCAACTTCTTTGCACCTGACAAGCCCACTTGAAGAATTTCCACTCGTATGGCCAGTTTCCACATCCATTTCCCCATCAGTCTCATCTACACTACTGCTGCCATTAGCATCTTCCATTTATTCAGGGACCGCATCCTCCAGGTCATTCTTCCACATCATATAGTTCATCTTCTTCCAATATCATCTAGTTCACTGTCACCTTCAAAGTCATTCTCAATATCAGAAAGAGCCTCCAATACTGCCTGTAGATCCATATTTGTGTTTGTTTTGGATAAAAATACACACCATGTTTCTTATTTGCACAGCTGGAAATGAACCACGAAATAAAACGCCTGTTTTTTAATTTTTATATGTTATTCATGGAGATGATGATGCATTCCCAAGTTTGATTATAAACCCATCAACCTTGCCTAGTAAGTACAGACTATAAAACAGACAATCCACAGAGCTATGCAACAAGAAATATCATGTCACAGAGGCTGTGACACACGCACTGCCAGGAGCTGTGACACGCATATGTGGGGTGGATTGTGACACGTGGGGTGGATTGTTGTGTCACAAATGCCTTGTTGTGTCACAAATGCCTTGTTGTGTCACAAATGCCGTGACAGATTCAGTGTCAGAGTTATGGCCTGTTCACGCTGCACTTAAACCGATGCACATTGGATCAGAGGAAAATGATGATGCGCATTAATGCACGTTCGTCACGTCCAGAATACTGTACGAAGAAAAAATTGTCTGCCTACCAAAGTCAGTCAAAATCATATACTGTAGTTGACTAAAGTTTGTTTTTGCTCCTTTCTTACTGATCGGCTACCTACAGATGTGCAGAAAGCATTTTCTGCAGAGAAGAAAGAGGAGAGAGTTGAGGGAAAGGCAGAACCGATGAAGGTTTCATCTGCACGAACTTCAGAAGTCCAGATGCAGGGCCTATAAACATAGCAACAGTTATCTAGCTAATGTAGTTGGCTAGTTTGGCCGCAGACCACAGCTAGTAGTATACAGGTAGCTCCAAAATTCCCAACTGCAGCATCACGAAGACGTGAGTAAATAAAATTCTTTTCAATGCACACTCACGTAGTTATTTGAATGCTTTAATTTGTTGCTCTGATTTGCATCCAACCACCTATCGAGGTGGATGCGACCGATGCACGCTTGTGCAGTGTGGGCAGGCCTTTAGACTGCTATAGTGCATGAGATTAGTTTGAAAAGTACAATACTAAAAAACACATGGTTTGCTCACAGTGTTAAAATAACAACTGTGGTTACGACTTTGGAGCTCTATAAATTCTGCATACTTCACTCTATGACTTTGATATATGGCTCAGAAGATTATCTCTCTGTGTGCGCTTGTGTGCGCTCTTTTGATAATAATTTTTTTGCATGGGTACAACCATACCTAAGTTACATGCAGTCAAAATTGGGGGCCTCAAAACCAGCCTGCCCAAGCTTTCTGCATTTCTAACTCCTAATTGGAAAGTGCAAGACATTTGAAATTATTACCAGTGGCCAGAGGAGCTCTACTCTATACAATGAGTGTTATAATTATGCACTGAAACGTAAGTAAGCGGTCAAGCGCGGGGGTGGAAACTTAGTTTTTGAAGTTAATTTTCCACCTATTATAGGACGTGCTGTAATGAGTTTCATTAATATCGCACAAACTCAGAGAGTGTGCCTTCAAAGTATTGCTCTCGCTGATGGTGACTGGAGAGAAGCTTTCTGTAGTACATCGTTGAAGCTTGTTGTGGCCAGCAGTAGCCAGTTTAGCTGTAAGTTAATGAGGAGCCCAGCACGAGCGGCTGCTTTAAGGGGTACAATATGTGACTTACATTATCATGTTTGTTCAGCTGTTTCTATTTATAGTGTCGATAAATTCTATGCCCTATAAGACATGCACTGTATTGGTCTATTAGGAACCACCACACACACACATACAAATACCCTCTAATTGTAACCTTGAGGCAAGTAGCAATAAGACATGCCCAAATAATTGTTGATTAGACTTTTATAAGCTGAAGACTGGAGTGTTATGGCCACCAGCAGGGGTTGAACCCAGATATCTGCTTTCCTGGTGCCTTTTTAGTCACCGTTGCCACAGGCACCGAAATGATTAGTATTCTTCCAAACAGGACTTGAGCTCTTTCAGAACTGCAACCAATAGTTAACCTCCCTTCAAAAGTAAATCACACTCAGATTAGGAATTAGTAACTGGGTCCTAATAGGGAATATACGGTATTGATTCCCAATGTATCCATGGGCACTGCTTTCATGTTTGTTCGAGGTGAAGGCTCTGGTTGACACTTGGCTGCAAGCCTGCAGATTGCCAAAGTGCTAGCAAGATCCTTGACTTCCACTCTTCATATTTGCTCGCCATTGCTTGAATGAACACTAAAAGTAGATCAGATTGTAGCAAATTTTGAGCTTTCCAGTCCTGATATTTGATGTGTGTATATATATATATCGTGTGGTGCTTGGATTCGTAGAAAATCGTGAATGTGAGTACATTTCCTCTGGAACGTAATTGTTGGTAGCATGAGTAGGCATGGCTAGTGGCATAATAGTGCAGGATCCCCTTATGGTAAGGTCAGGCGGAGATCACTTGATTAAACTATTTTCTGGCAATTCTTGTGCTGAGCAAACCGCATGATGTAGCAGTGGGAAATTACAGTCCGGCATCAGACATTTTCCAAATTTTCATTGATTTTGTCTGGAAAAAATCAATTGACTATCGAAAAGTCTGAGCCACACTAATCAATGCTAAAAAATATGCATATCCGCACAACCACAAACGTATCGAAACATCCGATGCCCTAACCTTCGACACAGATTAATGGGGAAGAGGTGAAGCTGTTACTTGATGACTGACTCAATCTGTTATAAAGTGACTCGATCTGTTATAAAATTTTAATGCACTCATTCCTTGATGATTGATTTGAGGTTGCATGCAAGTAGAAACTTTCAAAAAAAAAGGATGGCAGATCAAAATCTGAGAATGGCAGAACCAAATTGAGACAAATTGAAACAGATTTGGTTGTCATTTCCTGCACTGATGTAGCTATTGGATGTGAATGAATTATTGTATTATGGATGATTTACATATGATTACAACCTTCTCTGTTAGGTTTGCTGATGAGAACTTTGAATTGAAGCATACAGAATCTGGTATCCTGTCCATGGCTAATGCTGGTGCCCACACTAATGGCTCCCAGTTCTTTATCTGCACTGCCAAGACAACCTGGTGGGATTCTTCTTCTTATTATTATTATTGTTATTATTATTATATATGTGTGAGTGTGTCTAACCAGATTTGCGAAAAACAGACTTGCTGCGGAATTATTATTTTTTAGGGTTTTGTAAAAGTCGAGCCTTGTGTCTGATCTAGACTAACGCGACCAACAGGTTTCCAATTTTTCTCTCAAGTGTGCTACACTGGCTTATGAAGACATTCAATGAATTTGTTGCTAAGGAAGGTGCTATAAAACTACTCACTGGTTCCATATTATGCATTACATAATCAGTAAGTTTGGACGAGGAAGAATGAAGCTGTTGGAGTCTTCTTGTCTGGGAAAGTTGGATTGTCGATGTAAGCCAGCGCTAGTATTGACTATTGACTGTAGTTATTTTAGGTGGGTTCAAGCTCGTACAGAATCTAGTTAAAAAAAATATCTTGCAACAACTCAGGGGTTCGCAAATCTAGGTCACATATATCAGGGTTTCATTTAGAAAATTGTCCAAGGGGGGGAAACTGGAGGAATCATGATGGTTAAAGATGTGACAAAGTTTCTAATGAATTTTAATAATACAATTTCCAGGGGGGGGGGGGGGAAGGTTCCAAAGGGAGCAACTCCCCCCTAAATGAAACCCTGTATATATTATATATATATTATATTAAATTGCTAAAAATAAAATTTTGGCTGTCTAGATGATGTGTGCTACATGGCATGCAGTAATTGTTTCTATAGTTGCTATGATATGGGCACTTACTGACAGCATCCCTAGGTCCAAAACTCCTGGATAAGGGAAGGCGAAATGTATTTTCATTTTTATAAACTTGGTCACATGAGACCTCCACTTAGCACATAGCTTTACTAACTGGGCTTTATTTGGAAGGTTCACATCGGTTCAAGTTCAGAATGTTTTTCTGTCCGAGTTGGTGACATCTCCGAGGAGATGATGCTTTTTATCACGATTAGCTTAGCGTGTATATATATGATTAGGAGTCCAGAAAAGATTAATCAAGGTTAAACTGTAAAATGCAATTGGCTTGCGGGGTTTTTCTTTGGAGGTAGGTATTGGAGGGGGGGTCTTTCTCTAAAGCTGTATATAGCTATACTGCTGTACCTATATATAGCCGTTTTCTCCTGTCAGGGCTTCTTGGCCAAGACAGACTAAAACTTGATGAGTTGTTTTTCCTGTTGTGTGTCTCTGAAGCCGCCTCGGCTGCGCCAATCTTTGAGAGAAGGCAACAAAAGTTGTATTATTATTTTTGGCTCCTCCTGTAGTCTTATTGATGCTACCAAATGTCTCGGTCATAAAGCAGTTCATGAAATGCTTTGCTTACCTGTTGATTTATACCCCCTTCCAGGTTGGATGGGAAGCATGTGGTGTTTGGCAAAGTGGTTGATGGCATGGATGTCATAAAACAAGTGGAAACTTACGGATCTGACTCGGGCAAGACCTCGAAGAAGATTGTGGTAGTAGATTGTGGTCAATTATAGACCTCCTTGCTGCAACTGGAAATGACTTGAGAACTCCAATAGTAGATGTGATTTGTTTAGCTTTTGTTGTTGTTTTGTTTACTCGATACTTGCATAATGTTCTTCTGAGTACACCAAACATGATTTCATACAAGGGTGGGAGGGACTTGGGATTCCCCCACCCCCAGAATCACGTAAGTTTTTATTATTATTATTTTTTTTATGACACGGGTTTAGGGGGGGGGGGGGGGGGATGTCAAGGATGTCTGCCCATGTACACTCGGAGGTCTATATAGGAAGCTGACTGGCTCCTGATGCTTCCACCAGGAACTTGATGTTTTGGTGTTGTCTATTCACACGCTGCAAAGGCTTTGAGAAGCCTGTCCAAATGAGAAACACGTCATCCAGGAATCTCTTCCACAGAGTGGAGTTGTTCCAGCCTTGTGCACTTTTACAGGATTTCATTCTCCAATGTTGAGGGTAAAGGGTAAAGTGTATGGTGCTGGTATATATGATGGTACATTTGTTGGTCAAATCTGAAAATTGTCCGCGAGCATGATGGTGAGCATTGTTTGCAGCACATCTTGGAGTCGAGGTGTAAGACCTTTCCTATTCCTTCTTGGGGGATCTTGAGGTGGAGCGATTATATGTCGACTTGTCGGGAGCGAATGTGATTCGACAGCTGTGTTCTGGATCTGTTTGGCAATGTCGTCCAGGCAAGTTGGCAGGATCTGGTCTATGAATCAGCTCTGTGGCTCCTTTGCCCAAACAGATCGGCCTATCTAGTGTGGATGTTTCATATACTTTCCGTAGGAAGTAGATCTCCAGAATTCTGATTTCATCTAGGCTGCGTTGGAGTGACTTGTGTGTTTGGTTGATCCTATGTTGATCAAGCCATGTCTTGAGCGTCCTGTGGATTTTGATAGTAGGCTCTTTGTGCAGTCTGTTGATTCTCATACACAAGTGGTATCCTGGAGGTGCTCTTTGCTTCCCTGATGACGGTCTCCGTCTACAAGACCTTTGCCTGCTTGTTTGATGTACCACCATAGAGTTGTCCCAGGAGAGTTGTGTGATTGCTTGGTTGATTTTCCTGGTGGCATTGGATGTGTACTTTCCTGGTTCTGTAGTTTTGAGTTCTTTCCTTGTAGGCATGTGGTAGGTGAGTACTCCTGGTGTTTGTGAGGTGGGGTTAGGCCTGAGTGCAATTTTGTGTGTATTTGGGCCATGAGATGGGATTTGCTGGTGGGAGAGGGAACAAATTTTACGCCCAATTGCAGGGCTTGTTGCTGGTATATATGTAGGGTTCAGGGTTTCGAAGGGAGTTTTAGGATAAGGGGCAGTTCCTTGATGTAGTTCTACAGTGGATGGGATGGCTGCTTCAATGGAGGCTGCCTCAGTTGGTTGGGGGGGTTCAGGACTGAAGTAATTGATGGTGATTCAGTGCTGGGGTGGGTGATGCCATCACCAATACTTTGGGTGTGGTGTTCTGTGGTGGTAGTGGTTTTTGGGTTTGGTAGTTGAGGTTGCTGCTGTTGAGGTTGCGATGGTTGTAACCATGTAGCTTTCCTGGTGGGTTTGGGTTGGCTGTTCCCCTGGTGTGGGTTGACTATGTTTCCCTTGTCATGGATCAGTTCTCTCGGGTTATTGGTGCTAATGTGGTCGGTGGCATTGCGGTTGGTGTTGTGTCATGGATCAGTTCTCTCGGGTTATTGGTGCTAATGAGGTCGGTGGCATTGCGGTTGGTGTTGATGTTCCAGCTGCTGTGCTGCCGTTCTGCTTGGTGAGGTTTGGAAGGGTGGGTGATTTCACTAAACATTCCAACCTGCAGTTCCAAAACAAAAACATGAACAGCCAAATGAAATTACCATTAGAAAGCGTGTCTAAGGGGCCACATTTGGTATATGAATCAAAACCATGGCATGAAGACTTTATGCTTTGATCCTCCCTTTTAAACTATCCCAATTGTTTTGAAGGTTTGGTTACAATGAGTGGCTCCTCCACTGATCAATTTGAGTTTTGGTGCTCTGATTGTCCTATTCTGTTTCATATTACTGAACCAAGTATTTGTCATATATATTTTTCATCCGAGTAAAAGGGGGGGGGGTGGTTCTGCAGTAAAATCATACTTGTATCTAAGGTACATGTGCATTAGTGAATGTGTACATCGCTGAGTAGTAACAGTGAAAATGTGCATTTTCATGTATATACAGAATATAAGAAAAAGAAAATGTAAAAATTGTCAATTTAGGCCATATCCAACACTAGTTGGGAGCTAGTGCTGCCTAGTGTCTGTGTGTGTGTGTGGTCTGACATACACAAGACCAGAAAAACAGATAACTATATCGAGGAAAAAAATTATATTCCCATTTTCGTTGACAGTTATTCGAATAGATTTTAGACCTTGTAAAATGCAATTGGCTTGCTAAAGTCTTACTTTGAAGACATTACTACCAGTAAGCGTAGGTCGGGGGGGGGGCTTTCTCTACAGCTTGAGCTGTACTGCTGTTCCTATTTCTATAGCAGCTTCTTGAAGGCTAGAGCATCTAGTCGAAATGTCGAGAGAATACAATGTGAAGTTGATTACTCAGAAGGTTATTGAAAATGTTTGTATTATTTGTGGCTCCTCCTGTAGTCTTATTGATGCTACCAAATGTCTTTGTCATAAACCAGTTCATGAAATGCTTTGCTTACCTGTTGATTTATAACCTCCTTCCAGGTTGGATGGAAAGCATGTGGTGTTTGGCCAAGTGGTGATGGCATGGAAACCATCTTAATTTGAGTCTGACAAGACCTCAAAGAAGATTGCAGATTGTGGTCAGTTGTAGTTCTTGGTGCAAGTGGAAATGACCTTCAACAAATTAGGACTTGTATATGTAGTAAAAAGAGATTGGGCCTTTTCTTTACTTTTATTTATTTTGTTATATATAAGATGTTCACGGCCACCCCCTGAAACTTTTATAATTAGTAGTTTGAGGAGGTGACATTCAAACATGATTGGATAAACACTTCATGATTATTTTTTGAACTGAAGAGATCTCTATGTTGAGTGTTGTGCCTATGTCTCAGGCAAGGTGGGTGGCAACACTTCCTGCTGGAGTGAGGAAGGTGTTCCTTTTTACTTGAGCAGCAACTAGTATCTCATTCTCAGACCTATGACTAGTGGACTTCAGTTACTTCCTTGCCAGAATACATATTCATAAATGTTCTAGGCACTATGAACAATAACCAGCTACAAAATAAGTTTGAGATAGAGAAAAAGTATACATACATATAAGTAGTTATTTGGGACTAAAATTTTATGATAGCAAATCTTATTATATAGCACGTATATTATTATTACGTATTGAATGTACAATTGTCTTGCATCAAGCTTTCTTCAGAAAAGGCGTCTCAACAGTTCTGGTCAACAATTAGCAAGATCCTGGAAAGGAAAGATGAAAATCTTGCACAGCAGTTGCACTAAACCAGGTAGGTAAGAAAGCTATGGCTGCAGTAGATGTAGAAATAACATTGTACACTTGGTTCCAGTCACCACACCTGAAAGCTATCCACTGGCTGTGAAGCCGAATAAATCTCGTTTTAAAATAACCAATAGCTGGCTTTGCAGGTGGAAAGTTAGAAATGGCATCAAAATGAAAAACAACAACCCCAAACAACAACTATATAGGGATGGACTGATTTTCTATCTGCCCACACAAGGGCTGCTGTATGAATTGTTAGCACAATAAGAGCCTTAAAGGATTGTAGGGGCAACAAGACTAAATTTAAATTGCACATGTTGGGAAAGAAGTGGAGATACTGTCTCTTCTAGCATGATTAAACATAACAATACAGACAATTAAATATAGCCTAAAACTGCACTCCTGATTATACAAAACCCTGATTTACACTCTACTCCAATGCTTTGCAAATATCTCTGATAGATGTATTCTCCAGTAAAAAAGAGGAGTTGGTACATGCATTATCAGAGAGTTCATTTGGTATATCTATCTAAGATAATGAAAAAATGAAATTCTATGTCTTCTTCATAGAGATGCAACTGTCGCTATCACGATGGGCTCATTCAAGTAAGTTGAAGGGACATGGACACTTCCAAATACATATATATATATATCTTGGCTGTTCCTGCTATTATTATATCTCTGTATGCTGCGGTGTTCGTTCATTAGCTGATGGCATGTGTTGACAAGTTCCAGCTTGAAATTGAACAACCAAGCAATGTACAAAGAGAAAAACTGCTTAGACAGAAATAAAATAACGACCACTGATTAAAGTTTAAAATATATAATTATGCTATTGCTACTGTATTAATTTCCCCCCAGTAATCACCTAACCACTCATTGGGCCGACTCCAACTTTTTGTAAGCACTAGCTCCTCCTGTCCAACACACTTTGCCTGCACATATATACTCCATAGTAGGTCTCACTAGAAGCTCCCACACCATCCTTCCACTGTCTACTTCCACCTGCCCATTTACTCTCCTTATCCATGTCACCTTCCTAACCCGACTCTTCTGCCTTCCTTGCCATCTTCTTCTGTAACTGAACATTAGCCCTTAGCTTCCTATCAAACCGTTCCCAAGTATATACTTGAACCCAGCGCAATTTCATTGCAATTTCAATCTGAAATATCCTATCAATAGTCAACAGGGCTCTACAGAGTTTTACTATAGGAAGCAATTCTGGTATGGTTTTAGTGTAGGATATATCGTGTTCCGAATAATGTTGCGGAGGCGGAAAAAGTCACGAGTCAAGCAGTGTGTAATTGCCATCCATACTACATTATGAGTGGTATTTATACCCAATATCACTACAGACCATGCTATCTCATGTTAATAGCATACCACCAACCCAACTTCATTACGAACAAAGCAATCATGTTACTATACCACCATAAATATATGCATTTTTTTGTTGTTAATCTTCAATCCTGCCTTTTTATAACTGAAGAGGATGAGGATGAATTTGTTGATCCATTAAATTAATGTTTACTGTGCAATTATATGTACTTATGAATAACCTTCTCAACTTGAAATTGTATTTAGATGTTCTAGCCTTCACCAGGAACGTCGAGAGAATACATTGATTATTGAGGTTATTGTAATGTTGTTTTGTCAACTGAGAGTTTCATTGAGAATATAAGAATATAAGTATCTTATTTCATCGTCACTTAGAAAGCGCGGCTTTACGGATTATGGCACGGCCTATTTCACTGGGCATGGGCAGCAGCTTAGTGAAAAGGGGCACGTGCGTATTCGGTTGGGTATGCCTACAGTCACAGTTGCGAGTCTATTGTGCTCTGTACAAGTTGTTGGTCGGAGCAAAATTATCTGAAAAACAAAGCTATTATTTAGTCATCCTCTGTAACAGCTTGATCCTGTTGTTAGGTACTCCTTAAACTCTCCCTCACTGATGCTGGCGAAAGGATGATCTCTACTGCAGTAAATATTGTTGAGGGGAAAGGTCTGTGTGGAGATGACCTCTGCATTAGGATTTGTTTCTTGTATTTGTTGCTGTGATTGATAGTTCCTCTGCCATGGTTGAACTGCAGCTGCACATTAAACACTAGACCACATACGCACACTATTTTCAATCATTCCTTGTGTATTGTCAAGTAAGTGTGGGGTGTTGTTGGGGACTCGTGCGTCTATCTGACCACTGGCGGGGTTCCAACTTCTGATATCTCTGTTAACTAATAACCAACCATACAGATAATAGCACAATAACTAAACATTGAATGCTGACTCTGCCTGAGGCCCACCAAGGTTAGCTACGTGTTCAACCACTCCCTCTTCTTGCATCACACAAGTGGTAACAAAACATCGTAACTTGACCTTACATACTCAGTGGCGGAGAAAACAGGGGGGCAGGGGGGGCTCTGCCCCCCCCCCCATTTTTATACTGGGGCGGCTAAGCCCCCCTATTTTTTGTCAATGTCAACATGTTTAGTTTGATCATTCATGAACTGCCTTGTGTAATTACAGATAGAACTTTGCAAGCTATGTAGGCAGACTGCAAAGAACATACACTAGATACACTAGATATTCATGGTTTAATTAGTGCACTGAGGTGCTTACTGACTTGTGCATGTTATTATAATTTAACCATAAAAATTAGTGCACTGAGGCGCCTACTCTGACACTTGACTTGTGCATATTATAATGCCAATTAACCAACTTGCAAGCTCAACATCTAGACCACATGGGCATATAACCAGCTACATTATTATCTAGATAGCAAGTTGATTTGTAGGCCAATATACTGATAGCTACATTATGCCTAAGCGACATGCCTCACTGGTCCAGTAAAGCTAAAAAAGCAAAGAAAACTGAGGAACTGGAAGATAGTTCAGAAGCCAGTGATTGTGATGAATCTGAAGCAATGGTTGTCCTTGGCAGTGATGAAAAAGGAGATGCTCAACATGGAAGTCCAGAAAATGTAGAGCAGCATTCAAGTGAGATAAACTCAAACACTCCTATTTACCAACCCCTAATTATGCTCAAACTTCAGTGTGAAGAAGTGGATTCTGGTAGTGACTTATCATGACCGGACCGTCCTGGCCAAGACATCAAATCAGTGCATGTCACAATGTTGTAGTAGCGATGTAGAAGCTTTTCAACCAGTTGATAAGCCAACACTAGCACTACTGGTATCTAAACAGAGAAATTTTCAACCAAAGTGGTATAAAGAGTTTGCTTGGCTTAGTATTTGCATTACAAAAGAAAGTATTTTGTCTTTATTGTCGTTATAGCAACAAGCATGGTTTATTTTCATTCAGTAAAATGGGGGACAGTGCTTTTACTAAATCAGGATTCCAGAATTGGAAAAAAGCCTTGGAAAAGTTCAGAGGACATGCATACTTGTAGAGAAGCAAAATAAAAATGGATAGCTCGTGGGATGACAATTTCAAGCCAGCTGAGCTGCCACATTTAACAACTTCAGCAAACCCGAAGAGAAGGACTGCTAATGGCATACGATATCTTACTCATCAAGCAATAGCTATAAGAGGCCATACTGAATCAGAAGGTAACTTACAACAGCTTCTGCTGGTTTGGAGTGAGAATAATGAAGCTATAAAAAAAACTGGATCAAAGAAAACCGATTCACTAGTCACAGTCAGTTAATGAGCAAATTTCTATTTCAGGGCAGACACTACTTCGAACCCTTTTAAAGAAAATGAAAAAGATTGAACCATGGTTCGCTGATGAGGCAACCGATGTTATCAACAGTCAACAGCTCGATTTGTCCATCCGCTAGGTGAATACTGACTATGACGAGAAGATTCAATTGGCTTATTTAGGGTTCCTGACAATAGAGCATAGACTCTTTTCACAGTAATCAAAGATCTACTGATTCAATGCAGCCTCCCATTATCATTATGTCGCGGACAGGCCTAGGATTGAGCTGCCAACATGCAGGGAAGAAAATCTGGTGTGGCAACAAGGTTTAGAAATGAATATATACCCTTCTGTAATTGCACTGCATTGTTGTGCACATTCACTGAATCTTTGCTTACAGGATGTTGGAAGGAAGCTCGGATATGGTCTCGAAACAGTGAAGGAAATAAGCAAGCTCATTAATTTTGTCTATCTCCGAAATGACAACATCTCTTTTCATTGAAGTTACCGGAGACAAGTGGAGGTATTAGTCTGAAGCCATTATGTCCTATATACCAGATGGACAGCAAGAACTGTTGCAATAGAAGCCATTCTCAAAGACTACACTCTATTGTTAGAGGTATTAATTCAACAACACATGTGATGATGAATATGGTTTAAAGGCTGCTGGCTTTATGCACTTTTTGGAAAAATTCAGCACTTTATTTGGTCTCCAACTCAGTCACTTTTTATTTAGTGCAACAGAGCAAGTTTCTTTCAATTTGCAAAAAGAAGTCATAGCTTTGCATGAAGCACTCTCTGCTGTTGATGCTGCCAAGATATTCTTCAAACGAAACAGGACAGATGAAAATTTTGACAGGTTTTATGACAAGTTTGTCACCATTGCTGAAAAGTTCAATATTGGCCAACCATAATTACCTCGTTACAGAAGGCATCCTCCACATTTTGAAAGTGGGAGTGAACCACACCTTTTTATGTCTGCAAAGGCATACTTTCGGCAAATGTTCTTTGAAGCGTGTGACCTGCTCTATGGTGAGTTGGAAGAGAGGTTTAGTAAACAACATATTCCATCAATCCTGGCAATTGAAAAAACTCTTGTGAGTGCAGCAAATGGTAATGATTATGAAGACAGCACGGAAGAGCTGAAGAAATCAAGATGATGTCAATATGTTAGCCAGATACCTCCAACTCTTACAAGATGTTGTCAAGCAAGGTAGCCCTGAAGTGAAGAAAGTCACTTCTGTACAGACAATCTGTAATGAACAAGAAAAGTAGCAATGCTACCAATTGTGCATCAGCTCCTTCGTCTCTATCTAACAATATACCTGTTACATCTGCAATGGCTCAAAGAACCTTTTCTGTACACAAGGTCTACGATGACTGAAGTATGGCTTAATACTTGCTTGCTTCTCCATGTCCACAAAGATTTAACTGCTCACTCGACTTGGTTTCAGTAGCCAATGAATTTATTTATAATGATGAACGAAAGAATTTTTTGGGAAGCTTTCCTTGATGTGTTATATTTATCTTTGTACACACAATCATGCAAACAGTACACCATTGAGTCCTTTAAATTAAATTTGTCAGTTGAGTGAGAATCTGTGGGAGGAAGTATAATAATTGTTCCACCAATTAGCTAGTATATATGGCTAGACAAGGTGGGCATAGTCCAGCAAAATTTCTGCTTGCATATCTCAGCCCGCCCACTTTTCATCTCCTGTCTCCTCCCCTGATACTACAGAATTACCTCATTCACCATTAGCAATCGATTAACAACTGTTCAACATATCCACATATGACAATTCTAGCTCTAACAGTCCTGTTGTGTCAGGGAGCCCTGCAGGTGAAGGTAGAGGGTGGGTTCCCTGACATGCCACCCTCATTCTCCTACACTCACCATCTTCTGTCCGCGCTTGTCTGCTGAGACCATATGCATTGGAGTTAGCTTTTCCTGGTCGATGCTGTGCCCAGAAGTAGTATGGCTGTAGAGCCAGAGCCTACCGGGTTCGTCGACTGTTTTCATCCTTGGGCGATGAAGTTATTGAAAATATTTATAGTGTATCTGTACTGTGAATTTCACACCTATGAGATACACCCAGAAGTGCTGCACACTATGAATAACAGCTGGGCATTCCAACTTCACGGTGGAATAATGTTGTTCACTCGGAAGACGTGCAAGGAAGTCTCTGGTTAGAGTTACACATGCACACAGACCCTTCCTACACAGTACAGATATTCACGGGGTGCAGCGCCCTCGAAGCTAATTCAAGACCAACGGCTCCAGCCAGAAGATTGTTGCAGTTGTGGGACCAATTCATACTTTACCAAGGTCTTCTATATTGGCAGATGAAAGTCCTGATGGAGACAGCATTACTCTGCGGACTGTAGTCCAGACTAGCATGGGAGATGAAGTTCTCCGAGACATATACGAAAGAGCTGGAGGGCCACTTGTCGCCCCATTGGGAGATATTTTGACCTTGCATATGATATAGGTTTTTATCATAATTTTACTACCGGAAGACTAAAAATCATCCAATGCATTGTGTGATGCTGCTTAAATAGTTACCTAGATCAGAGTTATCACATGAGTCAAGTTTTGAGGAAACCGAACACAACTATATAGACTTGATATTGCACATATATACACGAGCATGCAATAACATTGATGACTTTTACCAACTTTGACTGTTTTGCTGAAATAAGAGACGATGTATTGGATTACTGAATTTTCTGCTAGTATAATTATGACAAACTGATATCATATGCAAGGTATAGTGCGAATAAAGATGTTTTTGGGGGGGGGGGGGGGGGGGGGGGGGGGGGGCCTGGTAGGGGTGAATAAATTATGCTCGAATTTTCCCCTAAGATTCTATTCTCGGATTCTCATACTAGGTATATACCTATTATTCAATTATACTGAGATTAATTATACTGAGATTCCCAATAATAGACCATTATTCTCAAAATTATTGTCAATTACTCTCAAGATTATTATCATCTAACAGTTTGTACATTCTTCAACCATCATCTGCTGCAGCAGAGAGACTGTTTTCTCTGCTAGCTAATTCTTTTAGTGAGCAACAAACAGTTTCTTTGGAAGATTATGTGCAAGCTTCACTTATGCGCTACAATATAATTATAGGAACCATGATTCTTAATACATGTTGCATTATTTAGACCACAGGGGAAGTTCAGATTTCTGTCTTCTCCACCATAGTAGCTTGTCAATATCTGCTGATAATCCATTGGCTTTAGCCATATATAAAGAGCTAACTCGCTCTTCAACCCGTCAATGATAGTGTTGGTATCAAGAAAAGGAATGATGGGGAGATTTTCTGTCATTGCTGGTGGATTTTAGCTCATTAATTTTGGTAGGATCAAAGTAGCGAATATACTGAAAGACTGAAACTGTTTCTTTCAAGTCACTTCCAATTTTTTTTTGGAAATAATCATATATGTGTGCATAGTCAATTAGCTGCTGTAGCTGATTATTGTTGCTGGATAACTTGCTTGTACTGCATTTGTATTAGGATAATGCATTGTTGAAATACCAGCCTGAAGCATGCTAACTTCCGCAAAAGCAGTAAAGACAAGTGGCCCATCCCCTTCTATATAGTCGATATGTAGCTTTAACAAATGCTTCTCCCACATCAATGTATATAATAGCTAGTTGAATTTGTAATTTTCGATATTTGGCAGCATCAGAACGTATTTCTTGAAGCCTAATCTTTGACAGTGGAAGGTTATCACTATCAAGAAATGAAGGTACATCCCCAAATGTGTCATGAAGATGTTAATAACCTCCCACTTAGACCACCAGCGAGTGACAGAGTAGGAAGGAGGTGAGAGACCTGTTTTAGTCTTCCATGCCAGCTTGGTTTTTGGGCTCCTTGAAAAAAGGCCAATCCAGCCTTTCATAAACTCATCCAGTATTGGCGTTCTCATGTGTTCCCCAACATGATCAAGAATGTGAGCAAAACATCCAATATCGACGAGTTTATGGTAAACAATGCTCAAGGTGCAAACTACAGTGCTGTTGACAGATGCACTGTCATGCATGCAAGCTAACAGCATGTTTGGTGCAATACCTAGCTCAGTAGATAAGCATACAATCAACTGATGAGCAAGTTCCTCTCCAGTTAGGCTCTTTGCTATATAGGAGCATAAGTCTAACCACAAACTGCTTTATGTTAAACTGCTGATCAACAAAACATAGTAGAATTACCAGTGCCTCACAAACATGAGTAGTTCCATCAAAAATCACTGATGCTTGCTTATCTTGGGCTTTTACACTAACCAATTCTTGATGATGAATAAATGGCTTATGTAGATTCTGGGTGCTGGTGAGTCGAAATGCAGTTTCTTCGAAAACCTCACGAAAGCAGTCGATTTTATTGATAGGTACAACTGCCTTCATAAAAGCTGTTACTACTTTAATCCGAAAATGCGAACACATTCAGGAAGGGTTTCTCCAACTGGATCTTTACTATAACTTTTAAGCATGTCAGCTATGTTTCTTTCTCTCTTATCTTTTGTTGCCAAATGTTTTTCCCAGTATCATGCTTTGACGACTGTAGGTGTTTACATAATACACTTTTTTTGAGTGAAAGAGTCTCCCTGCATGCACTACAAAATAATTTCCCCAAAGTTACACAAACATTCCTTGGGGAATTCTTTTACTCTCTGTGATGGGTCAATAGAGTTTGGCTCAGCGACTACAGCTCCCTTGGCCAGCTTTTTCCCTTTTGGAAGATTTGCTGTAATCTTCCTCTTTCTTGACAAATCAGAAGCTTTGGGGCACTTATGTATGTCTAAAAGACTAGTACTAGTTATACTCACTTCTTCTGGAACAATAGTTTCTTCTGGTTCAGAGTTGGAGGCCAAGTCAGATCCATTAGCTGCCATCTTTCACTCAGATTCAGAATACACAAGCAGGTGGCCTTGCATCATGTGATTATCATGTGCATGGCAAGCAGGTGCCTGCAGTTTGTCGACTTGTCACTATGTGCAATATGTGGTCTGTCAACTTTCATTATGTGCAATACCTATGTGATCTGTCAAAATCTGAAGCTATAATTATACAAGTAGTCACTTATCACAGCTGCTATCCTTATTCCTTGTGTTGTTATTGTTAGACCCTATAAGATTTCTCAAAATGTTCCAGCATTATTCTTGGATTCTTAAGCATATGTATTATTCTCAAAATTATGCTAGCATAATTTATCTTATGCCAAGGCAAGCCAACTCCCAGGGCTGTGCAAGACATGATGGGTGGACACTTACCCAACTCAGATCTGATGTCGACTATCTCTTTCAGATCTTAGTAGAAATTCAATATAGTTGCATTCTCTATATTGCTTGACCCATTTTAAAAGGGCTAAGGAGTTTGTCTTGGCTATAACACACGTCAACTTCTTGTTAGATTTTGATCCTCTAACATGCCCCTTGATTGTTCATGAAGTTAGTGTCCAGGCATACTGCATCAAACAGCCTATACATTCCGTCAACCTCCATTGGATTGCTAGGATAGTTTAAAAAACGGTCAAACCAGCTTCAAGTCCCCAGCAACCCTCTATTATGGGAAAGCATTATTGTTTATCAACATTGCTTTTCAGGTTTTTGTGATCACACACACTACAAAACGAAATATTTACTTTCCAGAATCTGATCTTGTTTTGCTGAGGGGGAAAGACTGTTATCAATATAATCAAAAATGTTGTAGACACCAAAAAAAACTATCGGGGATAAAATAGTAGCAATGTGCTTGTTATGACTGCCCGTTTGTATTTTTGTCAATAATAATATGTTGCTGAATGTTGGACCTTATTCTTTGCTACTTAGTACACATGAATTGTTATATGTGATTGTTATATTATATTCGAGTTGTGAAGATGTGGTGAGCGAGGAGAGAAAGAGATGCTAGTTCTCCAGCACCACCATCCAGTTGTAGATCAATTCCATTCGTGTATCTAAGAAACTAGCTATAGAATCCATATTTTGTGTGCAAAACAAAAGGCAGCTTGTTGGACAACACTGGAGCTAGATCCATTCACAAACCTGAGAAGCCTGCTTCGTCTATGCCTTCCTTGTCAGAGATCAAAGTCGTAACTTTCCACTGACGTTAAGCTCATCCACCCGCGTTCAACACTTTCTATATACATTTTGGGCAACTTATCCAAGGCTGAAAGTCTCAAAGTTCGTAAGAAGGTCACCCCAGGTAAGCATGGATGCTACAATATTCTTGCTCATTAGTCATCCTCAGATGTGTCACTGCCTGTCACTAGAAAAATAACCTCTACTAGAACAAGTTGCCTAGTAACTTTGGGATCATCAAAACTGAACGGTCAGCATTTCAAGATTTCCCCCCTTAGTTACAGTGAACAGAAACAGGAAATAAGCCCTTTTATGATTATCATAAATAATTTGTACGTATATATATTTTATTCGATTGACAAAACCTAGGGTGCCATATGGCACAGTTGATGGCGAGTGCATTGAACAATTTTAGGACCACACTGATGGCAGAGGTGATGGGAGAGGTCATCTGCATTAAAGTGCTTGCGTCTGTTGTAGATGCCCCAGCGACTGTGCTAGCTGACCATCTGGTTCTTTGAAGTGCTTCAACCACATGAGTGATGCATAGTCAAAATTGCTGCCCTATCAGACAGAGTCAGAAATACTGAGTGAAGTAGACTGCTGCTAGTTCCAGGCGAGTCACAATAATTGCACTCAGTCTTGCTGAGGACCCGACTGGCATATGCGTTAACTCTCTTCTCCATCGGAACATTGTTGCAACAGAATTCCACCAATACCTGTCTTGCTATATAGCACCAGTATCCAAGATGAATGGTTTTGTAAAATTTGGGTACGCAAGGACAGGAGACGATATCAGTAGTCTCACACTCCTTTGTCCAATGGAAAAGAGCACTTCGTTCAGTCAGTCTGTGTAGACTGAGGCTATATCAGCAAAGATTTTCACAAACCACTTATAATAGCTTGCCAGCTCAGGGAATTGCTCGAGCTCCTTGGTAGATGTTGGTACTGGCCAGTTGCCCACCTAAACCTTGCTAAGGGTCGGCCGATACCCCATCCCTGGAGACCACATGAGCCAAGAAATTCACCATGCTTTGGAGAAACAAACACTTGCTCAGCTTCACCCTCGGGTTTGAGTTGCGTAGCCTCTGGAAAACTGTTCGCAGATTATGAAGGCGTCTTTCGAATGATCGATGAAAACTAAACAGCATGACCAATCAAGACCAGCCAGAACAATGCCCATTAGCCTCTGTAAGGTGGCTGGGGCAGTACCCAGCCCAAGTGGCATTACGTTAAACTTACACCTGCCAGTAGCCACTTAGCAAGTCAAGGGTGAACCATTGGGAACCTGCCTGTAAATCGAGGGTATCATCAACTAAGCATCCTTGGAGGTCACTTGATGGAGTTTCCTGTAGTCGATGCAAAACTTAAAACCTCATCTCTTTTTTTCCTTACCAGTATATACAACAGGCAAGGCCCACTGACTGCTAGAAGACCTGATCACATCTTTTTGTAGCACCTTGGTGAGTAATTCCTGCACCTACTGCCTGTGTTGTGGAGGGCTCCGCCACACACACACTCTCTGACAGACTGGATGAACATCTCCTGTGTTGATCTCGTGGTTCAACCTGCCTGTGCGGTCTAGGCCATATCTTGAAGTAGTGAAGATATCTGTGAACTGCAGCAGCAAATCTAACGAGTTCTTCCTTCTCTTCAACTGTGAGGAACCCTCCATTCTCTTTCCACTAATTTCCAGAGCATTTTTCTTTCTCTGAACTGAACTCTGGGGGGCTCAATTTTCAATGCCATTTCAGGAGGTTGAACAGGTACCCCTGCAGCTATCTTCACTCCAGTGTTGAGTGTAACTGCTTCTGCTCTGGATTTCATAAATTTACAGTCTGTACATATCCACTTTAGGATGCACTGGCACTTTCACTTCCAATGCCCCTTGTCGGCCATCACTGCCTTCCACTAGGTATGTCCCCTCACCTGCAGGATCTGTATGCCTGCCATGATTAACACCTCAGCACATGGAGAAATGCGGACTGTCAACTGGGTGGACTCCCAGTTTTGCAGCTGAAGAGACTTACGTAAAGGTAGAGTGTCACCTGATCCCTCCCAATAAGGAGTTCCCTGGCCCCAAACTCAAAGGACTTACAAGAAATCTAATACAAGGATGGCCTCTGCGGTCAGTGGACTCGCCACCATGATGTTAGATAAAAACTGCCTTCCTGTATGATTTATTTCTCTCTCGGCCTGCCCTGACACCTGTAATGAGATCCATTCACACCAACTAGAACACCTGTAATGGAGATCGATTCACACCAACTAGAACACCTGTAATGGAGATCCATTCACCCCAACTAGAACACCTGTAATGGAGATCCATTCACACCAACTAGAACACTTGAGATTGAGATCCGTTCACACCAACTAGAACACCTAGTGGAGATCCATTCACTCCAACTAGAACACCTGTAATGGAGATCCATTCACCCCAACTAGAACACCTGTAATGGAGATCCATTCACCCCAACTAGAACACCTGTAATGGAGATCCATTCACCCCAACTAGAACACCTGTAATGGAGATCCATTCACCCCAACTAGAACACCTGTCAATTGGAACACCTGTAATGGAGTTCCATTCACACCAACTAGAACACTTGAGATGGAGATCCGTTAACACCAACTAGAACACCTAGTGGAGACCATTCACTCCAACTAGAACACCTGTAATGGAGATCCATTCACCCCAACTAGACGCCTTCCCCACATTGACTCTCTCCCCGGTATTCTTCTGCCCCAGTATCAAGTGAAAAGAGAATGGTCATCTCTCTCGCCAACCCTCCACTTGTTTCTGTGTAAATACTACTGGTATTATTACAAGCCTCTTGTGATTGGCCTGTCACATAGGTCTCCAGTTTCCCTGTGGCTGCTGATGAGTGCTCTGGAAGCTTCGGTGACAGCTGCATCAATAGCAGCAGATGTGAGTCTCGTGATTGCTGGTGTTGCTGGTAACATGGTGGGTGACAGTAATGCATGGTGTGGCCCCTCCATCTACAATTGTCGCAAGTGATATTTTTCCTTCAAGGGTTCCTATACTGGCCATACTTCTGAACTGTGGCCCCTTGTCAAACTGCCTCCCTGGCTAACTTTGACTGCACTTGAGTTTGTCAAGTCTATCAGACAACCCCTTGAGGATGTCCCCCAGCTTATACGAAGATTGTGTTGCTCCTACTATATTCTCCTCTTCTTCGGGACCTTCTAGCTGATAGGCCAAAACAGAGAGATTTTGGGGTGGTGGCACTCACTGCAGCATCTAGGTTTGCTTGGTTCTTCTGTTTTACTCCAAATGCCTTCGGGACCCTCTAGCTTATAGGCCAAAACAGAAAGAGATTTTGGTGTGGTGGCACTCACTGCAGCATCTAGGTTTGCTGGGTTGTTCTGTTTTACTCCGAACGCCACTTGTGGGTGATCCAGCTGTGTGAGATAGATGTTTTGAGCCAGTTGTTCTTGAGCCTCCTGGAAATCAGGGTTAGATTTGTCAACTAGTGATGTAAGTTAAGCTAGTTGTCAAAATCTCCCCAGTTCTCTCCTTTACTCTTCTTCATGGCCCACAGTTCAGCCAGCTAGCAACACCTTCAAGTATGGTTCAAACCTCTCCTTCAGAGCAGCTGTTGCTATCATGAAGGTTGCTCGATTGGCTTCTGCCAAAGTTTGGAGTGTTGCCTGTTCCCACCCCATCAACCTAGCCTTGAGCCACTTAAGCTTGTCCTCATCATTCCAGGCATTGACAGTGGTGACATGCCAAAGTGGTGCATCCATTGCTCCCAGTTAGATTCACTGCTTCCATCAAAAGTGTCTGGAACCAAAGGTCTTGCAAGTGCTTCTCTGGCCATTTCTCTAAGCTGATCCTGCCGACTATGCCAATGTGATCCAGCCAAGAATAGCACCAGAGATGTCAACCTTTGAGTATCAAAATCAGTGAAACAGGTCGTGGGTAATAGCTGGTAGGGCCAGTTCCCTGAATAGTTTAGAGAGTAGCTATTAGATTAGCAAACGTGTAAATTATTCAACTGAATAAAATTTGAAGTTGATTATTGAGAAGATGATTTTAAAATTATTAAAGCCTGGCTGGCCAAAAAATCTGGATCAACATCTTTCAACGTTGTCATGCAAATGTATTTATTCCCACAATTCAATTCAAACAGAATCTTGATGCAATAGGAAATCAATAGGACATGTTTTGCAATCTCTCCTCCAGGAAAAATGCAGATGGTAGGCCACAGCTTGTTCCTACAGTACTCAAATGCTGCTGAAGAACGTGTTTTAAATGGCAAGGAAGTAATCTCTTTTCCGACACCTAATCAGAAACATAGTGACCACTAAGATAGCTCTTCCAAATGACACCAACCCGGCTTACAAATTTGAATCACCAAAGGAAGTTCTCATTCGAGCTAAGAAAGCTTCCAGAGAATACAACCGAGCTCACAACAGCAATTGATAAGAAACATTGGGCAGAATAAATTGTGTGCATGTTATTGAGTGTTTAATGAGTAAATTGACATTCATTGTCTGTGTCCCAGCATCATCAGTATCCATGACAAGTTATATTATCCAACTACAAAACGAGTTTTCTCTCTTGTGTCGCAGCTCTCATACAAGGTAACATGTTTATTTCTGATGAAGGCTAGAGTTTCTCTCTTACACACATGCACACACAAATACACACACAAACAGATAACACACACACCAATTCACCTCTTCTACCTGCCAGTGCAGGATGCAGTCATCGTATCCAGTCTGGTGAAGCCAAACTGAGCATTCATGGCAAACTACTGGCTCAGCATACTGTGCCAGAGGCTTGCTTGTTATTTTGGGAAGGATTCCCCTTGAAATAAAATACCACAATCAAATATCTTAGAACTGCATAAGTAATATTTCTGTTCATAACTATTTTCACATATCTATATAATTATGTGGCTTCCAGAGCAAACCAACTTCATAGTTCCGTTTTCTGCATAATCAGCGCCATTCTCACTTTCCTGTGCAGGAAGTTTTCTTTCCTCCAACTCAAGTCCATTCCGGATTTAATAACAGGTGTTTAGTTCAAGAAAGTATGTGAATACTTTATTTCCTCCTTTAGGAAACACTGCTCCAATTGTGACAGTGTAGCTCAGTCTCAATTGGTAAGTAACCACCCTTGTAATTGTAACCTAGAGGCAAATAGCAACAAGACACGACCAAGTAATTGCTCAATAGGCTTAAAACTAGTGTGAATATACTCTAATTTTCCTCTCAGACTGTTATTTCATGTCAAGAAAATTCTTGGGGGTCATTAGGCATATATTCTGGGGGTATTATTGGCACAACCAGGGATTGAACCCTTTCTGCTTTCCAGACGCCGCTACTCAACCGTTTGAGCTGCGGGCATCCAAACTATTAGAGAAGTCCTCACTTGAACTCCTTCACACGGCAATCCGACCTACTAATGCATTGGCAAGTAGATTGGGCGGAGGTAATAGTAACCGCGAATTCTATTAGAGAATATACGCTTACGCAGCAATACTGGTTTCCATCCTGTTCCCCTGTGAGACTCGCTTGCCCGCCAAATGTAGTTGCTAATGTGTACAGTCAGAGAAAAGGGCCCACTTCACCGAAAACTGATTTTGCACTAGGATCTACTAAGGTCATGGCATCTTGGGTCATTGTTCTTATATACCTTTCTCAAAGTTTCAAGGCCAAGAAGCGTTTCCTTCCATCCAAACGAGCAGTGCTTGTTAGGGGTGAAAGCCTCGCGAAGCTACCGCGTATATACACGGAATGAAACTACAGGCACGCGGAAATTGCTTCGATTTCCTTTTCTCCAGCTGTGGGGTCGTTTGATTTCGGACTTTTATTGTGATTCTTGCGGTTTTGGTCTTGCTTTTGTTTTATGTTTTTGCTGCTGTCTTTTTGTCGCCATTGTTTCATTGGTGTGCTGTAACTTTTAGTAGCTTGTACATTATATTTAAATATGTTTGTTGGTTTTTGGGGGGGGGAAAAGAATTTTTTCCCTTCCGCCTAAATAAACCGTGACATGCGTCCAACATTTCAATACGCATTTTCTCGTTTGAGAGTCTTAAGAATTGTATAACTTTGGAATGGATTAGATCAAGGCACAATTACAGTACCAGCTATCCTTGCACTTTAACCTCACGTCAATAACGCGTTTTGTTTTTGGCGAAGCGGGCCCTTCAGATCCTATCACAATTATGTTCATGTGGCTACTGCAGGCTATATAGCTCCTACGCACTAATGAAAACACTTGTTGCGTGGGCGTAAGAAAATGTTGTTGACTACAAATTGTTATGAAGGGAGTTATATAGCCTGCCCAGCAAGGTAGACCAGGTGCAAGCTTCTATGGAACATTTTTGAATTTAGAGGGCTCCAAGATTAATTCATTAAGAGCTCCTGTACTAACAGGTTCAGTCTTGTGGCTATTGCCATTTTTCGGTTATTCACCAATTGAAATTTTATTTTGGCCAATCAGAACATTATTAGAATTTTTTTCAGTTGTTAACTAAACCGAATGCTATTTGTGTTTAAAAAAATGGTAGTACGGAATTTAGATTCTAATGTAGCAGCCTGCTAACTATGTTGGAACCATAAGTGTTTTTTCTTCACCCTTTCTTATCCTACTAGAATAGCTACGTTGAAATTACATCATTCACGCTAATGCGTGAATGATGTAATTCATTAGTGGGCAAGGAGAGGCTATGAGTTTTTCATGTTGCAAGAAGAGAGAGTGATTGAACAGGTAGCTAACCTGGGTGAGCATCAGGCAGAGTCAGTATTTTATTGTGCCATTATCTGTATGGTTGTACAATGTGATTGATAACCAATGCCAAGGTTAGTTAACAGAGCTTGAAAGTTGGAACCTTGCCAACAGTCAGATAGAGGCTGGAGTCTCTAGCAGTGGAAACTCAGATAGCTCAGACCAGTGCTTCAGTCGATCAGCTCAGTACATGTATCATGTTACTATTCCTAACCAGTAGTTAATTTAGTTCACCATTAGATGGTGGCAGATCTGTTCAGTCGGCTAGCCTCAAAATACTAGGGTAGCTCAGAGTATTACAGTCACAATTTGATTGTTCACACCCCAAGGGCCTATTCAACCACAGGAATTCCCACTTCAGTGCAGGAAAGAGGGTGAAGTCGCCAACTTACCAATTTAGTTTACGCCTCAACTGACACAGCTAACAATATCCCAGACATGTCATGATGACGAGCTGCACAGAAAGATGAAACCAACAGAGCCTCTGACTCTGAGACTCTATTCTTACAGCAAGAGAGTAACCATGACTTGCCCACCCAAATCTCAATCATTAAGAACAGAGATACAAAGATACAGCCGAAGGAGAACAGTGAGAAGCCGAAAGTGAGCAGAAGGAAAGAGAGAATTCGGGAGAGAGAAGTGGCGACGGGAGGAGAAGAGAATGTTATGAGATGGAACGTCAACAGCAAAAGATGATCAGTGGGAATGACTTCTCTAATGGACGACTGAACAAAGATGTTGATGACCTCAATCAGCAGCTCATCCATAGCAAACTTCTGAGTACCAAAGTTTTGCAAGCAAGCCGAGGATGATACCTATATTGCCTCATTTTTCAATATCTTATGATAACTACAGCATCTCTAAAGAGTATTGGCCTGCACACTTGGTCCCAGTGTTAAACAGAAGTGCACAGTAGGTACATGATGTAGAGATCATTCACATGAGCCATGGCTAGTCACTCATATCAGAAACCAGAAACCCCCCGAGACATCGCTGGAAGGAGCAGCATCTGTATACCAGTGACAAGCGGATCAGAACAGATGGTATCAGCAGAGGAGAGACTTCCTGACTGAACATGGGTTTCAATCAGAGACAGAGCAGAAGCTAACCTCAAACATAAAGAGGGAAGCAGAGCAAAAATCAAAGAAAGAAACAACCGATGGATGATATGAAGTTCTGGCAACGACCTATGTTTGACACCAGCTTGGGCCCCTGTTGTTGCTCTTGTAATGAAGTATGGATATTTTGTGAATGCCTTCCCAAAAGTAAGTGCAACAGATAACTATATTGACAATTAGCAGCAGTCAGTGGAGCCAGCAAAGTGTAGTCAGAAAACAGTGGGTGCCCGATGTAGCCATGACAGGCCAATGTCTACATTTTGCCGTCTTGAGTGGAACGTTCCAGGTGCTGCCTTAGCATTAGAAGCTAAAGCTGGAAATTGCCATATCTGATGATCTCCAGTATGATGCATTGCTAGGCAGAGATATCCTGTTCCTTTAGAATTGGGGTATCTTCGTTGGCATGGTACAGACTCCAGCCCAGACGAAGCAAACTGAAGTAAAGACGGTGGCTGCTGAAGAAGTCACCACAGCAAGTCAAGCCAACCTAATGTCATGGGAGGAGGTGCAGGAACAGCCCTGTGACAACACTAGTAAGCAAGATGGAAGCATGGAACAGACTGAAGCATCAGTAGACAACCACAGGAAGGGTCAGACATGCCAGTACTTGCCAAGGATCTATCTCTCCCTGACAGACCAGCATGAAAGAAACTCACTCATAGTGAGTGCCGACAACAGTATGCAACCATCAGTGACACTAGCCAGCAGCTGGATGGAGGAACCAGCAGGAAACAGACTGCTCAGGAAAACAATTCAAGTTAGACATCATCACGCGGAGTGTCAAGAGAATGGATCGGTACTACCACGTGGAGAATGGACTCGTTTGTCAAGAAGCAAAATGTGATTGAACAGGAGAATGCACAAACCAGCTAGTGCTACCCAAAACGTACAGGGAGATAGATGGCACTTAGAACAGCACACTCCATACCAATGGCAGGACATCTCAGACAGAAGAAAACAACTAACCAACTGCTCCTGACCCAGGGATATATCCAGACTTCCAGGAACTATGCTGAAGAGCTGCCCAGAATGCCAGAGAGTGGCGCATCAGTGGAAGCACAAGGTTCCATTAATGCCATTACCAGTGGTATCAACCTTTCGATACCGACCATGTAGGCTATCATTACATGCTGACCGTGGTGGACTATGGGACTCGATATCCTGAGGCCATTTCCTTACGTCAAACCAACAGTCGGACCATTGCATCAGAATTGAAGACTATTTTCATCAGAGTCGGAATACCAAAGGTCTACGACTGTGGAGCCAACTTCACAAGTAAGCTCATAAAAAACTCTAGAGATTGTTAGAAGTTCAACCGATCCGAACCTGCCCCTACCATCCTCAGACTGAATGGTGGAGAGGTTCTAAGGATCATCTTAGAGAAATGGCTGGAGAAATTCAACATGCAGTAGGACAAAGCCATATCATATATCCTTTGCCTACCAACAAATACCTGACGAGCTGACCAATTTCAGTTCATTTGAGATGGTGCATGGCAGGAAAGTTAGATGACCATTAGACATCCTCAGAGAAATGTGGGAAGCCAAAGAGATGACCCCAGTTAGTGTCGTGGCATACATGCAACAAGTGCAGGAGAGGCTACAAGAAATTCAGCAGCTAGATTGAGACAAAGACAAAGACAGATGCCAAAGTATGATACGACTGGAACGCTAGACAACGTACCTTTGAATTGGGGGAGCAGGTACTGCTGTTCCTGCGTGGAAGGACGAGTTGCAAGCAGAATGGCAAGGTCCATCCACCATCCACAAGAGGATTATCCACAAGAGGATTACTGATGTTACATATGTGATTATTATGCCAGAGAAACAAAAGAAGAACCGCATCCTCCATCTGAATATGCTAGTCAGGTTAGAGTCTCTGACGGCTGCCTAACTCATGGTGGAGGAAGTAAAGGAAGAAACGGTAGCTGAAAAAGAACTCGCACCTGGTAAAGCAAGCCAGACAGTACAGAGCCGGAAGTCAACCCAGAGATGTCAGAACAGTGGAAGCAAGAATTGTGGTGCGTGGTGAAGAAAGAGAAAGCTCCTCAGAGACACCCCAGGCAGGACCTCCCTCCCCAAGATACATATCGAGACAGGTGATGCGCACCGATCACTTTACCATACTGTTTACACAACGTATGTGACATCAAGCACTTCAGAATGAGGTTCAGCAGCTAATGAGGGCCAAAATAATAGCAGGGGCGTACCCAGGATTTAGAGAGGGGGGGGTGCTCTCTCCAAGGCCTTTATAGTCAAAACCAAATAGAATAGGGTATATAGCTCAATTAAGTGTATTGCTGCATGCAGAAAACCAATTTGTGATCAGAATGGCTGGCACCAATTAAAAAATATATCTTAGATATATAGCTAACCGATCGTTATATAAAGTACATCATATGACAAAAATAAATGATTAATGGGACTAGTTGAGAGGATTGAGTAGCAGCATTCTCCGTGGCTTAAGTTTTGCAAATCGGTCTATGACGTTATCAAGGTTTATGCTGTCAGAAATGTCTCTATGACAGAAAAACAGAAGAAGGGCGGTTCTCTGTCATTGCATTTCTGAAGTCAAAAAGTGTAATTCTCTGCTTCGTTTTCTGGTGGCATTTCTGCTGAGATGTATATATATAGTTGGCAGCTCAAATCAAAAATCAACCACACAGTCACTGAGCTAGCTTGAGAACTTCTGTCATGGAACACGACTGGAGGTGGCTCTCTAGTTACTGCATGCGCGCATGTGGATTACTCTTGGCCACACCTTTTTTCTTCTTTTTCCTTTCCCCCCCTTTTTTTCTCCTTTTTTTTTTTGGCATTCTGTACTCTAGAGGGGGCTGCACGCGCTCTATGCTGGGTACGCCCCTGAATAGAACCATCAACGAGCTGACCTATTGTGTTGGTGCTGAAACGCGAGGTACCTTACCAACTATAGATGTCTAAACCTGATCAATAGAAACATGAGGTACCTTACCGACTATAGATGTCTAAACCTGATCAATACCTGATGCCCAGGGTGGTTTGCTGGACAGACTTGGACAAGCCAAGTAAGTATATATATCTTCACCCTGGACCCTACGAAAGGGTACTGGCAAGTGCCGGGATCAAGGCCGGAAACTGCTTTCATCACTACCAAGTATGAGTTTTCAACCATGCTGTTTGTTTGGTCTTGCCATTTCAACGAGTTATGAACACAACAGCAGAAGTAGCGTAGGTATTAGCATATCTTATGAACAGCAATCGACCGATGCCGTGGATAGATAGCGCTGTGCTATCTATGTCAGTAATCGGTAGATCGCATGCACCGTCGTGTGGTAAGCAAGATTAGCCCTAGCCTTGGCCTTAGCCCTGGCCCGACCTATCGGACCTTGCGCGATGTACCGATTATGTGCACGAAGGATCCATAGATAGCGCAGCGCGATCTATCAAGGTGGCGCAGGTCGGTCATAACAAATTGATGATTTGTCAACTTGTCCACCTCAGACCCTCAGACCTAGTCCTCAGCAGACTGGAGAAGTTGAATTAACAGGAAAAACCAGCAAGTATCAGCTAAGATGCCAGGATTCTCAGATCTAAGCAGTGCAGAACTTCCAACGATGTCCAACAATAACCGGATATTATAGGCGTTCACGGCCATTTAGTTAAGGGGGTAAGTACCTTCAATTTGGCTGTTTTGGGTTGAATTTAGCAAAACCTTTTTTCGGGTTTATATCATAGTATAGCCCATGTTCTAGTTGTTTTCCAAATTTGAAAGCATTTGGATGCTCCATTCTCAAGTTATGCATGCCTGCTTACTTCAAACTCATTGGCCTTGAGGAAGACTGCCTGGTCATTTTCATTGTAGTAAAGTAAGTCATATCTCTGCTTCTGGTATTGGCATAGTGCATGTCCCTAGTCAAGCAGACAACAGTGGAGAACACTGACCGATCCCTTACTTCACTAGAAGTCTCTTATTGTATATAGGAAGGGTCTAGGTGCAGACAATGCTACAGCGACCACTGCCTGACTCCCTCGTGACAGTCAACCACCACTCCTTTTTATCTGAGAACATCCCATTACTATATATGATAAAGGTGTTGGCATAGTAACAGAGTAGCCACCAGCCATAGGTCTGGGAATACGATACATTGCTGCCAGAGGTAAGACCTCACTCAGTCCAGTGGCATGAGTCACCCCCCCCCCCAAGGCAGAGCAGTAACGTCTTCAGTTTATAAATCCCATTTCATGCACAATTATGCTATAGATGTGAATTGTCAACAACTCAACAATTATATTTCATATGATTTCCTTTGGTTCGGCAAGGAGAAAAATGTTAAGTATGGAATATTACCACATCCAGTTTTAGCATCCCATTATCTAGAACTAGTGTTATATAGCCCAACTTTTAAGATTGGAATGACACTACTTTGAAACAGACTGTAAATCTCATGATAAAAGTGGTCTGGTTATTTTAGCGACCTTCGCCACATAGAGAGCTAGGGCGCTAAAATAATAGGCAGTTTATTTTATAGGAAAGGTCATATCCAATGCACGTGCACACCACACATCAGGGTGCATGCCTTCACGACTGTTTGGGATTGTTTGCTCACACCAAACAAACAACTATACTCGACTCACTTCACACCAGCAAGGAACAGTTAGAGAAAGACCCTTTGGAATGCGCTGAAGAGGAACTGGGGAGGAAGAGATGCAGCCATGTTTGACTACAACAACCATGAACTTCCTGGCAAGTACGCTGCCACCTCTGGTAATGTAGCTGCCGTGAAGATTAGTAAGGACTTGGGAAAGCCAATTGGTGAAGTACCGCATGTGGGCTTCGAAACTGCATCCTGTTCTACACCAAATCAAACTAGAAGTGCTGAGCCAATTACAACACTAGAGGGTTGGAGACTCGTACTAATGAAGTCAATTCCAAGCTCAGCACAAACACCAATCTAATCTGTATATATCATGAAAGATGGAATTATTATGAACCCATGATTTGTTACTCGTCCCCAGTTTATTGGCTATATTACATATTACTGTATAGACACCACATTTTATGTTAACAGAAATACCAGAGGTTAAATTTAAGCGAGATATTAAGTGACATCAACCTTACTAGATTCATGCAAATCGGAATTGAAGTACCTGAACTGACTTCAGTAGATTTAATTAACCATACTCAGACATGATGCATTCAAAGAGAGAAGAATTAAACAACAACCATGTATTGTACAGTAGACCCTCCCTTATCCGGATCCCTACTGCACCCGTGCATGTGCTAAATGCACCCTCCCAATAGTCGTTGAAATTCTAAAACAGGATTGAAAGGAAAGCTAGAAGCTGCGAATAGTAGGGTAGGAATTTTCCATATATAAAAAGAAAGGACTGAGTTGATAACCTTCATGCTGACAAAGATGGGATAGACACTTCAAGCTGCCAGATATGAGATAGACCCTTCAAGCCGACGGAGATGAGATAGACCCTTCAAGCTGATAGAGATGGGATACAGCAGAGAAGTGAAGATTTTTTTTGTATGGTTCAGCACATTTATGATCGCTTTTCAGTATACAGGGAATTGCCTAAGGGGGGGGGGGGGGCAACTGCAGTTAAGGAGGTTGTGACAATCTGGATATTAAGGATGGTTAAAGATGTGACAAAGTTTCTAATGAATTTTAATAATACAATTTCCAGGGGTGGGGGCTAAAAGAAACCCTGGTATATATATATTACCCACCACCAACTATGTGCTGCACATTGTGATTTCAATTTCTATTCAGTATCATTCCAAGATTGAAAATGAGAGACAGTCAATTATCAACTTTGCATCAGAAAATCAAGCACACACACATGCATGCACACACACGCCCAGACTTCTATAGGCAGTAGTTTCAAACTATAATACTGCAGGTAGAATATCACCTCTCATATGGATGGTGAATATCAGAGGTCAACGATGCAGTAACTTGCAATAAGAGAACAGGATATCCATGCCTCAGTAATCATATGCCAAAAATTTGAAATTGGGAAGCCCAAGAGCATTCAATCACCTTTTTGAATTAAGGGGGGACTATACCTGAAACTGGGAGAAAAACGTCTGTTGATTTGGACTGCCCATAACTTTTTTTATAATTACTGTCCAAATAATATTATGGTCATATTGTTCCTTGATCTATGTGCACTTTCCAATGATATAAAAGATTAGTCTATAGGTCAGAAGATACATGCAGAAATATCAAGGCATTCCAAAAAACTAAACACTTCTGCCCCAACACTTCCCCCTCACCCATACTTACAAACCAAAAGCTGTAAATTGGTCTGTGGTTTGCCTAAGCTAATAGCTATTATATGGCAGAGACAAAAATTCAATAACTAAACTGGGGGGAGTGGCACATCCTGCCGTATTAGTGAATACGCGATCTTAAGGCAGCTGACACCGACAGCTCATTAATTATTCATGAGATGATTGAATGGTAATATAACTTGATTGTCCTTTGTCTCCTATAGGTAATTTTAGTGTCAAAAGACAGCTTATTTTAATGGCTTTCCAATGATATGATTCATAATCATTTTCAACCAAGCATAAAATGGATACCTTCTAGCTTGACCATGGTCACAATAAAAATTGCTATACAATAATGATAGCCAACTACCACTTCCCATTTATGGAGGTGCTAGAATAAACACTAAAGTGTGCATTGCATTGAGCATTTGCCACAAAACCACATAGGACCTTTGTTACAGAACCAACCATCATCAACCATAAGTGGGTCCAACATATCAATGTGTACCTGTACCATAACTCTTCAAATGCAATTATGCTCAATGGAATGCATAGAGCATAGAATGAGCTTCAGAATGATATATTATGAAGCAATATTGATCAAGTTTTCACAGAGATATAATTTTTTTGGCATGAAAAAACAAACGTTTTAGGAAACCACTGTTGCAGTTTGGTATACCATTTTTACCTGCTCTCCAGTGTGTTTAAGGGGGGACATCTGCACTTTTTAATTTTAATTTTTTTAACCTGTGGTTACAACTTTAGAGCTCAGTAGATTCTGCAAACTTCATGGTATGGACTTGATATATAGCTCAAAAGATAGGTCTCTCTGTGTGCTCTCTTTTGATACTAAAATATGTTTCATAGGTATAACTATAGGCAAGTTACTACACCCTAAAGCGGAGGGACTTCAAAAACCTGCACCCCAAAACCGCCGTTGGAAACCATTCTGAGATGCGAAGTGCAAAAAAATTAAAAATGGTACGAGTGGCTAGAGGAAGCTCTAGAGCATACAATGACTATATTGAGTAGGCGTGAAAAATTGATTACCTGGTCAAGCGCGCGGTTGGAAAATTGAAGGCGTTGACAAGGCGTCGCCAAATCAACGCCTTCAATTTTCCAACCGCGCGCTTGACCAGGTAATCAATTTTTCACGCCTACTCAATATAGTCATTGTATGCTCTAGAGCTTCCTCTAGCCACTCGTACCATTTTTAATTTTTTTGCACTTCGCATCTCAGAATGGTTTCCAACGGCGGTTTTGGGGTGCAGGTTTTTGAAGTCCCTCCGCTTTAGGGTCTAGTAACTTGCCTATAGTTATACCTATGAAACATATTTTAGTATCAAAAGAGAGCACACAGAGAGACCTATCTTTTGAGCTATATATCAAGTCCATACCATGAAGTTTGCAGAATCTACTGAGCTCTAAAGTTGTAACCACAGGTAAAAAAAAAATTAAAAAAAAGTGCAGATGTCCCCCCTTAAAACAGACTTGTTGGTCAGATAAAATATTTTGTGAAAGTGGGGCTCTTAAAAAACCAGTCATTCAAATCACAAGAAAAATGTGTGGATGAAGCAAGATATTATCAAGTGAGTGTAGTCTGTGGGGTGCATGCCTGGGTCTGAGCAGCTTCCCTAGCCAGAGCTATCTTCTTGCCTGAGATGGTGGTGACAGGAATAGGATTTGGAGGGAGTGTGGAAATAGGGGTAGAGCTTGAGGTAGGAGCATAGTTAGAACTGGGGACAGGGTTAGAACTTGTTGAAGCTAGAGAAGCAGGAGCCTTCATAGCTTGCTTCTGGAAGCCTTTGAAACCCTTAGTGGGTTTCTTCTTGTAATCTGAACGGCACTTCCTGTCAGACATCTTGAACAAAAACTATTCAAATAAAGCTGACTGTGCAGTAGTTCAAAAATTCTCAATTATAATTATGTGCAATTAGAGTACCATTATTCTAGAGGAAGTGGGCTTTATTTTGATTGTAAAAGTAAATCTTTAGGCCAAAAGTGGTTGAAGATATGTCCCATGCTATATACTTACGTACCAGGAACTGAGCAAATATCTTCTTGAACATTGAGGTGGGGATGCATGTATATAATTCTTTGTTGTAACTCCAGAATGGAGCATCCAAATGCTTTCAAATTTAAAAGACAACTAGTAGAGATGTTTAGGAAGAGTTTAAAGCAACAGTCAGAAAACTTATAATTTTGACAATAATAGCGAATTTTATGGGTGTCAGCTGCCTTAAGGGGGGGCTAGGGGTACTTAAAAAAAAAAGCTAACCTCAAATACAACTGATCATAACTTTTTTGTTTCTATATACTCCTATGAACATAATTTTGCTATCAAAAGATAGCCCACTTGTCATGCTTTCAAATGATATGCATAATCATATACTTTCTTTTTGTCCTCCTTCAAGGTAACTCAAAGAAGCAAGCACCATTGAAGAAGATGCCGCCCACTCCCCACCCTTACTAGTATTTTGTATTGGCTTGTAATTGCTTCAGTGGCTAGAGCATGCATAGTGCTACAAATTGAATGGTTTAGAATCTTAAAAAAAAAAATCCACTAGTTATGGCGAGTACAAATGTAAAATTTTACCTTAGATCATCATTAGATCATCAATAACTTCACAAAAGAGGCAATGAATTTTTTTTGAAACCATTCAATTTGTAGAGTAAAGACCGAGCTACATAATGGTATAAAATGTTAGACATAAAATTTATTCGAATGAGTTATTGTGGGCGGGAGGCAAGGAGTCAACATTTTTGACCAAAAAAAGTTATGGCAATGTAAACATTGAAGTTTGGGTTTGCACCCTCCTCTTTAGGCTCTAGTAACTTGCCTATAGTTATCCTATGAAACATATTTTAGTATCAAGAGAGCATTGAGCTATATATCAAGTCCATACAATGAAGTTTGCAGAATCTACAGAGCTCTAACAAGTTAAAAAAGGGGGGGGGGGGGAAGAATGCAGCTGTCTCCCCTGTCAGGACCTCAAAAACCTGCATCCCAAAGTCCCCATCCAGAATAACTCCACATTGCTAAGTGCAAAAAAATTGAAATTGGTGCGATTGGCTAGAGGAAGCCCGCCTCTATGCAAGCACCTTTTTGATTAGGCGTTAAAAATTTATTACCTGGTCAAGCGTGTGGGTGGAAAATTGAAGGTGTTGCTTTGCTCCGCTTTAGAGTCTAGTAACTTGCCTATAGTTTATACCTATGAAACATATTTTAGTATCAAAAGAGAGCACACAGAGAGACCTATCTTTTGAGCTATATATCAAGTCCATACCATGAAGTTTACAGAATCTATGGAGCTCTAAAGTGGTAACCATAAGAAAAAAAGAAAAAAAGGGGGGAAATGCCATTGTCCCTACTGAATTCCTACTGAATTCAGGTAGGCTTCTTGATCGCCTTCCTGGGGGGATGGTGTGTGCAAAAGCCACTGTAAGTCCAGAATAGAGCATCCAAATCTTCTGTAACTTGGAATCCACCTTTCCAGTATGTTGAAGCATAGTTGGGTGAGATTTAAAAAAAGTAATAATTTTTTTAATATTTTTTTAAAATCCAACCCCTAGCACCCCTCAACGATAAATCTGCAAAGGTCACCTCTTCTAATCACCATAACTTGACAACCCATCAAGTAAAAAAAAAATTTTCTCGCTCATATAATAGCTATTAGCTTAGGCAAACCACAGACCAATTTACAGCTTTTGGTTTGTAAGTATGGGTGAGAGGGAAGTGTGGGGGCAGAAGTGGTCAGTTTTTTGGAATGCCTTGATATTTCTGCATGTATCTTCTGAGAAAATATGCCTATAGACTAATCTTTTATATCATTGGAAAGCACATAGATCAAGGAACAATATGAGCATAATATTATTTGGACAGAGTAATTATTAATAAAAAAGTTATGGGCAGTCCAAATCAACAGACGTTTCCCCCCCAGTTTCAGGTATAGTCCCCCCTTAAGCGTTAAAAATTTATTACGTAGACAAGCACGTGGGTGCAAAATTGAGGGTGTTGAATTTTGTTGTTGTTAGTTTTTGTTAGCAATCTGGAGTTATTCTGGATGGGGACTTTGGGATGCAGTTTTTTTTTTGGTCCCTCCACTTTAGGGTCTAGTACCTTGCCTATAGTTATCCTATGAAACATATTTTTGTATCAAAAGAGAGCACACAGAGTGACCCATCTTTTGAGCTATATATCAAGTCCATACCATAAAGTTTGCAGAATCTACAGAGCTCTAAAGTTGTAACCACAAGTGTTAAAAAAAAATCTTAAAAAAATATTAAAAAAATAATAAAAATGCAACTGGTGCCAAAGGGGCCGAGAATCGCCGAGAATCTACAGAGCTCTAAAGTTGTACCACAAGTGTTAAAAAAAACACTTATTATTTTTTTTTTAAAGTAAAAAAATGCAACTGTGCCAAAGGGGCCGAACTGCCGGGTACGAGGGTTTACTTACTGCCTTATAAATCCTTCGCTTGTATGAAATTGTGTTTTGTATCCCCAAAGAACTAGCAAAGAAAACAAAAGCAAAACAAATCACATCTACTATTGGAGTTCTCTAGTCATTTCCAGTTGCAGCAGGAGGTCTACAATTGACCACAATCTGCTACCTCAATCTTCTTCGAGGTCTTGCCATTCTTAGATCCGCAAGCTTCCACTTTTTCTATGGTATCCATGCCATCAACCACTTTGCCAAACACCACATGCTTTCCATCCAACCTGGAAGGAGGTTATAAATCAACAGGTAAGCAAAGCATTTCATGAACTGGTTTATGACAAAGACATTCGATAAAACTACAGGAGGAGCTCACAGAACAACAACACATTTTATTGTCTTATCTCATATACAATCGTGATAAAAAGCATCATCTCCTCGCCAACTCAGACAGAAAAGCATTCTGAACTTGAACAACCTTCAGAATTCGAAAGGCCAGCTAGAAGAGCTCAATGTGCACAGCCTGGAGGTGCAAGTCGATCTAGGGATGTTGTTACCTCAGCAACTATATGGTACACTATTTATAGCAAGTTATTTTTTAAACTCGACCTTATTCAGGGTTTAATTTAGAAAATTGTCCAAGCTAAACTCGACCTCATTCAGGGTTTAATTTAGAAAATTGTCCAAGGTGGGGGGGGGGGGGGGGGGACAAATGGAGGAATCTGGATCTTAACTCTTAGAACCCTAGCGGCCGGTTTTTCGGCCGATATGTAGAGGCGTATATACCCGAGCGGCCGATATTTCGGCCAGGGATTTCCCTTTTTCACCCTTCTTTACCAATAAATATAATCAACTTGGAAATTTTTGTTCTTTTTCCCCCTCCAGGACCATAGGGTGGGGGGCATGCCCATGTTAGGGAGCATAGGGTTCTAAGAGTTAAGGGGGGGGGGGGGGGGGGACATGATGTCAACATCAATAATTATTTTAATAATACAATTTCCAAGGGGGGCAGCCACCCGGTGAAAACTGTTATTACATAGCCAGAAAAACAATTGTACTTGGTCATTGGTCCAATATGCTCACATTTAATTTTCTGGATAAGGAAGGTTTACTGCAAGCCATAATAGCACACATTATCTACATAGCCACAATTTATTTATTATTATTTTTAATTTTTAGAAGAGCAGGTCTAGGGCAGCTAAGGAGCTACTGTGATACATAATCATCCTACCATTCAGTCTTGGCAGTGCAGATAAAGAACTGGGAGCCATTAGTGTTGGTACCAGAATTGGCCATGGACAGGATACCAGGTTCTGTGTGCTTCAATTCAAAGTTCTCATCAGCAAACCTAACAGAGAAGATTATAATCATATGTAAAGCATCCATAACACAGTAATTAATTCACATCCAATAGCTACATCAGTGTAGGTCATTCCATGTCAATTCAACCAGTTTTTAGAAAAGTCCCCGGGTGACCCTCTCAGAATTCAACCATTTTTGGTATGTATGTGCTACAACGTATATTAGGAAGCTATGCAAAATTTGGGGGCAAAATATTGAATATTTTGGATGATATGACCCTTAAATCATGTCTGGGCGGTGCAAATTTCGCGGGCTTTTTTCCGCGTATTGATTTTTTGGTCATATTCAAGACCCTGTAACTTTTGATCCGGAAGAGGTTAAGCTCTGAAATTTTCAGGATTTGTTCATCTCACACTCTGCTATAAGGAGATGTCAACATAAGATGATTTATGTATACTTTTTTGTGGTACTGATCAAATCAAAAAGGATGATTTCACCAATAATAATGCTTGCGAACCAATGTTTGGCCACCAACCAGGCAAAATCTAACTGCTAGAATCCCTTGTAACTTTGTATACAGCATCTCTAGCACCCTGTTCACTAGTGTGTATAATATGAAGTCTCTGATTCCTACAACTTCTGAGATATAGGCATCCCTATTTGCAAAAAATTAAATTATAATACAGTTTCAACCACAATTTTCGTTATGTGGGATAGGTCATACTATAAAATGTATTATCTCACAAGAAAGAGTACAATTTACTCTTTCATTAGATATCAAACATATCTTGCTTCCGTAAAGCCTTCAGTAACTAATTGATAATTGAAAAAGAGACATTTTTATCATTTGTGACATTTTACAGTACTACATGCATATATATACGTATAATTATTGACATTTAAAATTACTTACATTTGTGTGACATGTCCAGTTTTAGCACTATTTCTAATTCGCCTCTTTCCCTATCTTAGTGTTGTGTTTCAAAAGCATCAAACTTCATAGAAAACCAGATGAGCGGTGGTGCAGTGTGTGTTTATTTTGATCGCAGCACCAAAAACATACAACGTGAGCTGACCAACTAACCTTACTGAATAAATACAAGAAAACTAAGATAGGGAAAGAAGGGAATTGATGCTATTGAGTTTTCCCTGGTGTTTGCCCTGGGATTTTCCATGGGGATCTCCACATTTCTCCATGCTGAATAAATACAAGAAAACTATGATAGGGAAAGAAGGGAATTGATACTATTGAGTTTTCCCTGGTGTTTTCCCTGGGATTTTCCATGGGGATCACCACATTTCTCCATGCTGCTTATATAAGCCTAAAAATCCCACTTGATACATAAAAATCCCAGGTTTCAGTTGAAGATGCTTGTTAGGTGAAATGCTACCATTTTCTAATTGATTCAGTGATATACACTAGTATTCAAGTTGGACTCGCAAAACATTGTGCCGGATTTAAAGTGTGACACCATGGCTACAAATTTGGAATCTTGTTCAATTGGTGCACATAGAAAAGATCCATGTCATAAGAGGACATATTGCAGGACAGTTGGCTTTGTAAATGTTTCTGATTTGACACTGGAAGATAAAAGTCTTCTGTTTGTAAGATGTGGATTGGAAAAAACTTCTGTCTCTGAAGTTACGACTGTATGTCTTCACCATAAGCAGTTATTCCTTGACAAATTCGAGTTTCTACAAAAAACGTGTTGTGATCCATTTTGTGTCCATAAAACAACTGCTAAAGGAAGTCTTCGTAGCCTAGATAAAACTAAAGCTAAAAGTTTGAGTAAACTCGCACACAAAAAAATAAAACCAGGCCAGAAGCTGTGCCCACGATGTATAGCAATGATGGGAAGTGCAGTGCCATCACAAGAAGATTCATCAAGCAGTGATGAGACATTTTTGCCTGATGAACTGGCAAATCTTAACACAAGTATAACATCACTTGGATGCTCACCTATGAAAGTAGACGATGTTAGCCAAAGAGATATTTCAGGTTATGGTAAAAGAAAACTGTTGCAAGCTCATGAAGCTCTCAAACAAACAATTGCGAAAAAAATCCATGTCAGTCCCAAAACTCTTAGCAAAGAGGATATCACAAAAGTGAAAAATGCTCTGATCTTGAAAAAATGATCACGGATATGAAAGAACAGTGTGCCGTTGCAACAAGACAAAAACAACTTCAGATTCTCACAATGGCTCCATCAAGTTGGTCTGTAAAGCAGACAGCTGAAGAGTTCAATGTTTCCCAGTATATGGTTAAAAAATCCCGAGCCTTGAAAAAATTACACGGTGTGTTTGCCGAACCTGGTGCAAAGAGAGGAAAGGAAATATCTGATGAGATCAAGAAAAAGGTAGTGGACTTTTATGAAGATGATGAGTATACTCGTCTTTGCCCAGGTAAAAAGGAATTTGTGTCGGTGAAAGTGAATGGACAACGTGTTCACAAACAGAAAAGACTGTTACTTGCTAATCTTCATGAGCTGTATGCACTGTTCAAAGAAAAGACAGGTGGTGCTTACAATATAGGAGTTTCTAAGTTTTGTGAATTCCAACCTCCTTGGTGTATTACAGTAGGTGCAAAAGGCGCTCATTCAGTCTGTGTGTGAAATTCACCAAAATGTGAAGCTACTTTTAGCAGCTATTGCAGAACTGAAGCTGGATTACGCAACATTGCTGTCGATTATTGTATGTGACATTAAATCAAAAGACTGCATGATACATCGTTGTGACCAGTGTCCAGGTATCAATGCCTTACAGACTCATGTGCATAATTTGATCTCTGAACAGTTAGACATGGATGATGATGATCTTATCACATTCAGCCAGTGGGATCACACCGACCGCACTACAATAGTCAGAAGGCAAGTCTGTTAGTAATTTTATCACAATTCTCTGCGATCAGTTTGACAAGCTTACCACACATCACTATATTTCAAAAGCACAGGCAGCCTATCTCACCAGTTGCAAAGAAAATCTTCGACGGAACACTGTGTTGGTAATTCTAGACTTTGCAGAGAATTATTCTTTCCTTATCCAAGACTCTATTCAAGGATTTTATTGGGAGAATAGACAGGCAACTCTCCACCCTTTTGGAGTATATTTCATTGACAGTGATGGAAATCTGTGCAGCATGTCTCTGTGTGTGATAAGTGACTGTATGCAACATGATACAGTGACTGTTTATGCATTCCTGCATGCTGTTCTGCAGCATATCAAAGATGTGTTACCAGATGTGAAGCATGTGAAATACTTCAGTGATGGAGCTGCCAGCCAGTACAAAAATTATAAGAATTTCTCCAACCTCTGTATGCTTGCTGATGATTTTGGATTATCTGCTGAGTGGCACTTTTTTGCCACAAGCGATGGCAAGAGTATCTGTGATGGAATAGGTGGAACGGTAAAACGCTTGGCCACCAGAATGAGTCTCCAGCAAACATCTGCAGGATATATTCTGACTCCATCAGAGCTATTTCAGTGGGCTACTGCACACATTCATGGCATTAAAATGTTCTACCTTTCTGTTAGTGATGTGGATATATATCGCCCCAGACAACTCGAGCGATTTGCTGATGCACACACAATTCCAGGTACAAGAAGTCATCATTGTTTCATTCCTGTGGACAATAACAACTTGAAGATTAGTAGAATTTCAGGAACAAATGTGACAGTCAATCAAACAGAAGCTATTCCAGTATTCCAAGATCTACATCCTGGACAATACATTGCTGCCATCTATGATCGGGATTGGTACATAGGAAATATCGCAGAAGTATCAGAAGATGCTGCAGATATTTTGGTAGACTTTATGCAACCCAAAGGACCAGCAAATTCCTTCACTTGGCCATATCGAAAAGACCAATGTTGGGTCCCAGAACATCATGTCCTGGCATTAATTGAAGGCTTGACGAGTTCAACTGGACGGCAGTACAACCTTGATGCACCCTCATTGAAGAAAGTTTCTGACGGTTTTAGGCAGTTTTGTAAGAGACACAACTTGTAATTATATTTTTGCACCCATTGATATGCAATGTTAGTTCTAACACAAGGTCATGTTACATCATCTGTAGGTAAAGTAAATGTTAATATTATGTCACGAATGATAAAAATGTCTCTTTTTCAATTATCAATTAGTTACTGAAGGCTTTACGGAAGCAAGATGTGTTTAATATCAAATGAAAGAGTAAATTTTTCTCTTTCTTGTGAGATATAACATTTTATAGTATGACCTATCCCACATAACGAAAATTGTGGTTGAAACTGTATTATAATTTCATTTTTTTGCAAATAGGGATGCCTATATCTCAGAAGTTGTAGGAATCAGAGACTTCATATTATACACACTAGTGCTCAGGGTGCTAGAGATGCTATATACAAAGTTACAAGGGATTCTAGCAGTTAGTTTTTGCCTGGTTGGTGGCTAAACATTGGTTCGCAAGCATTATTATAGGTGAAATCATCCTTTTTGATTTGATCAGTACCACAAAAAAGTATACATAAATCATCTTATGTTGACATCTCCTTATAGCAGACTGTGAGATGAACAAATCCTGAAAATTTCAGAGCTTAACCTCTTCCGGATCAAAAGTTACAGGCTCTTGAATATGACCAAAAAATCAATACGCGAAAAAAGTCCGCGAAATGTGCACCGCCCAGACATGATTTAAGGGTCATATCATCCAAAATATTCAATATTTTGCCCCCAAATTTTGCATAGCTTCATAATATACGTTGTAGCACATACATGCCAAAAATGGTTGAATTCTGAGAGGGTCACCCGGGGACCCCTGGTTGAATTGACATGGAATGACCCGTGTAGGAAATTACAACCAAAATCTGTTCATTTGTCCGAGTACAATCAATTTTGCTCTGCCATTCTTAGATTTTGACGTGCCATCATTTTTTTGTTGTTGAAAGGTTATTAGATGTTCCTCAAATCACCATAAAACTCTATAATGAACAATGCAAGTTACAGATTGGGCCAGTTCTACTGCAACAGCTTCACCTCTTCCTCATTCCAGTCCGAGTTAAAGGTTGGAGCATCAGATGCTTCGATACGTTTGTGGTTGTGCAAATGGGCATATTCTATAGCATTGGCTAGTGTTGCTCGGACATTTCGACACAGATTTTTTTTCCAGACAAAATCTATGAAATGCTTGGAAAATGTCTGATGTCAGACTAATTTCCTGCATTGCTACATCATGCGGTTTGCTCAGCACAAGAATTGTCAGGAAATTAATAATAATAATAAAATAAATCAAGTGACCTCCTCCTGACCTTACCATAAGGGGATCCTGCACTATTATGCCACTAGCCATGCCTACTCATGCTACCAACAATTACGTTCCAGAGGAAATGTACTCACATTCACGATTTTTTACGAATCCATGCACCACACGAATATATATATATATATATACACATCAAATATCAGGACTGGAAAGCACAAAATTTGCTTCAATCTGATCTACTTTTAGTGTTCATTCGAGCAATGGTCAAGCAAATATGAAGAGTGGAAGTCAAGGATCTTGCTAGCACTTTGGCAATCTGCGGGCTTGCAGCCGAGTGCCAACCAGAGCCTTCACCTCGAACAAACATGAAAGCAGTGCCCATGGATACATTGGTAATCATAAATACAATACTGTATATTCCCTAGTAGGAGCCACGGTTACTACTTCCTTTCATCCAATCTGCCTGCCATGACTACGATAAGGTCGGACGGTACCTATTGATTTGCAGTTGTGAAAGAGCTCAAGTGCCTGTTTGGAAGATATTAATCGTTTTGGTGCCTGTGGCAAAGGTCAACTAAAAAGGCACCAGGAAAGCTGATATCAGGGTTCAATCCCTGCTAGTGCCCATAACACCCCAGTCAGTTTATAAGTTAATGAACAATTATTTGGGCATGTCTTATTGCTACTTGCCTCAGGGTTACAATTAGAGGATGTTTGTATGTGTCTGTGTGTGCTCCTAATGGAGGAATTACAGTACATGTCTTATAGAGCATAGAATTTATCGACACTATAAATATAAATGGCTGAACAAACATTATATTGCAAGTCACATATTATACCCCTTTAATTAAGCTGGTGATGGCAGCCGCTCGTGCTGGGCTCCTCATTAACTTACAGCTAAACTGGCTACTGCTGGCCACAATAAGCTTCAACCATGTACTACAGGAAGCTGCTCTACACTCACCACCAGCGAGAGCAATAGATAAACTAGAAGTCACACTAATTACTTAGGTCTCGAGTTCATGGGATATTAATGACTCATTATAACACTTCCTATAGTAGAAGACAACCTTGAGGACCACTCCAAATGGACTGCAGTTGTCAAGGCTCAGTAAATGTTCGCAATAGACACGGTCACATGCTTCATACATGGCTTTTCTACCACACCTTCTTCCTATGGAATGATGCTCACAACCTTGAAACATGCCCCAATAGTTTCACAACTGTGGCTCTCCCCACTACTCTATAAAAAGAGCTAAAATAAATCTGGACATGTCCTCCAATTAGACCCAATTAGACCTCAGTTAGTTAGCAGTCATCAGTGATTCCACACAATCTCTCACTTCAGTCCATAGATGGATTTTCCTCCCGTGCCATTGTGCTTTGTGAAGTCCCCTCCCTGACACATAAAGCCAGGAATGACGCGATGGAAGACGGAGCTCTTAAAGCCAAAGCCTTTCTCACCAGTGCACAGAGCCCTAAAGTTCTCTACACAAATCGTACCAACTCAAACACATGTTGTAGTAAATATGCATACAGCCACATCAACAAGCTTACGTTACTATAGTATCAGGGTTTTATCTAGGGGGGGGGAAGGGGGGGAGATCCCCCCCTTCAGCGCGTCTTCTCTCCCTTCAGATAGGCAGTAATGTAAACAGTAATTTAATGTACTGGAGTGTCTAGTGTCCGTGAATTTTAATATAATTAAAAAAATAGATAATAAACATGGTCACACAATAAGTCTCCTAGTCTTTTTCTGCTTCCATATCTTAATTATTGCCTCAATGTCATCATCTGATAGGGAGTCCGGCCCTTCACTTGCTAGTCGCATGCACTTGTCCAATGTTACAGGCCTTCAGACGGTTTCTGAGATTTGTCTTAACAAGTGTAAGCGTAGAAAAGCTTCCTTCAACTGTGGCTGTCGTTAGTGGGATAATTTGATAGATTTGAAGAAGTTTTACCATATTAGGAAGCATTAAGCACTGTGACTCACTGGCAAGTACAGTAGATGTCATGTCCTGAGCATTGGTATGATGAGCAGCCTGGTGTCGAAGGTATGTTTTGTTCTGTGTGAGAAGTGGGCTGAAATATTAAAGGCAAATCGTGTGCTGCATCAAACATGGATCAAGGCTCCTTTCGTAGAAAAAGGCTACTGGAAAATTACGTGAGCATGAAAAGTCTCAAAGTCACCAAAATGTCATTATCATATATTGCCTCTAAAATTTATGCTGACACACTACCACCACACATTGAGCTGATTTTGAGAACATGTCGGTATTCCCCCCCCCCCCTTCCAAAAAATCCTAGATAAAACCCTGTATAGGGTCTAATAAATATTGAATTTTTTTAACCCGAGAAGTTCACATGCTAAAATCAATCAATCCCATTGCACTTTAGAAAGGAGGCACTGAAGTTTTGCGATCAAACAACATGACCGAAGCTTTTGTTAACGTGCCACAATGGAGTTGATTCTATCAAATTGCAGCTTATATTAAAAGCCACAAGTGAAGGTTAGAGGCAAGCAACAATTGTAAAGAAGAAGGGGGGAAAAAGGGGGGGGAAAGAAAAAAAGAAGGGGGGGGAAAAAAAGAAGAAAAAAAAGAGAAAAAAGAAAGAGCGCAAAAAAAGAAAGAATTTTTTTTTAGAAGCCTTCATAACTTTTTTTTTAGTACTAGAAGATGGCTTGCTTCTAGAGCAGGGATTCTCAACCGTTCCTCCCCATCATTTACCCCCTTAGCATGATGTATTTAGACATTTACCCCCTTACTCCCATACAAAAAATGCATAGCCATCATAAAGCCACAGAAAAGTAAGAAGATAAGAAACACATTTATTATCTAGGTATTGCATAACATATAGTAATATACTTTGATAAAGAGAGAAATTATATAGCTATTACATACATAGTAGTAAAACAATGAACACAATCACAGACCAAAGGCAATAGTGTACCAAAGGCAATAGTGTGAATAATTATAATAAGAAATAGTGACCTCAGGTAAGTTATATACACCAACATGCTTAGAGGTCTATAAGCCTTATATTCCCTTTTCCTTATTCAATTATCAGGTACGGCAATTATTTACCCCATGCCATGACATTTTTTTACCCCCTGGGGATAAATTTAGCACTGGTTGAGAATCCCTGTTCTAGAGCATACACTTGATGAAGGCTTGTACAGGTCTGTACAGTGATGCCGAGTATACTCCCTCAAAAACTGAACACTCTAATAACAATAATAATATATAAAAAATAAGAAACTAAAAAATCAATAAAAAAATTATCATTGACTGACCACTTCTTAAGGCTTGTCCACACTGCACAATAACTGGATGCGCATTGAGACACACTAGCTACCAATAGAGTCTCAATGCGCGTCCAGTCACGACGCCGCGTCCACACTGACATGACAATAAACCAAACGCGCATAAAAACCACTCCCCTCCAAGAAAACTGCATCCACGTCACAATGCACAATGGATACGGTGTTAGTTGTTGGATTTCTTCTGTTATGGACGAGATACCTACAGACGCGAAGGAAGCATACGCTGCAGAGGAGAAGAAGGATTTATAAATAGAAAAAGGCAATACAGTATACGGATGGCGCTCCATGAACTCCATAAAAGAAGGCTGCGGAGGTAAAATTTTCGAAGTCTATTTTAGCTATAATAGTATTTACTGTAGCTTGATCTTTGCCTGCTATAGGTCCTTTGATTGTAGTAATGATGGCTGGCTACCAGCATCCATCTGTGCGCCAGGTTTGGTGCAAGCCACGCAGTAAGCACTGGTGGGAATCAGCTACAACTTCATAAATGATTCTGTTTCTTTGTACTCCGTCGAGTAGCTCCTGGACACTGGCATGGCTGATCAGCGCTCTTGTTTCTTCATAGTTTTGAACAGCCTGCAGTCATAGCGCCAGCGGGGTTTATCTTTTAACGCGCACCTGCGTAATTAATTTTACGCTTGGATTTGTTGCTCTGGCTCGACCCAAACCACCTATCGAGGTGGACTGGACCTAATGCGCGTTAGGCCCAAGAAATCTAATTCGCATTCAGTGTGGACGCAACGAACGCGCATTCGTTGAGATCTAACGTGCATTCAGTGTGCACAGGCCTTTATTCACAGCGTATGTAACACAACCACATAGTACCAAGTAGGATATTTTGTTTTTGCTTACCAGTGAAAAGTTATGTCACTGATTCTTGCTCTTCAGTAATCACATTTCCTGTTATCTGATGAAATCCAGCTCAAAAAAATGCTATTGTGGTTCTGTTACACAACCAGTGATTATGAAGTGGTTATAGACATTCAATGTGGTCAGAGATTCAAAGTTTAGATTGTCATCCCTGACTAGTCCGCATGAAGTAATGAACATTATTAGAAAGCTTTGATATAAGCTGACTGTACAGACTACTAGCCCTCATGAAGTACCACATATCATTAGAAGCTTTGAAATAAGCTGTCTTCTGGTAATACAATTAACAGCAAAGAAGGAGAACTAATTTAATAATGGCAGAGGGAGTTTCAATTTACACTCATTTTAAACTTATATTCGGTATTTATTCAAACAAACACCTCACCTGCTGTCTTAGGAACAACATCCGGGCGAAGCTGAAGCATATAATAATTCATGAATACAATAACAACAGATACATATATACACACATATATTTAGCAGCATACCATCAAGAAGCTGATTAATTACTAAGAAATACCCTTATCCTACTTCTGTGTGATAAAATTTGTTGATAATCTACACACGCAAGCTGTGCCAACCAACACCATGGTATAGCGAGTCTATAGTAGCGTGTAATGTATTTGTTGTATTTTTGTTTCACCTAATGTTTGGACAAATTGCTTTGGTTCAAGATAATCTGAACCACACCCACAACCAACAACTAATATTAGTCCTCCCTAGTCACAGACGGACCACACCAGGTAGTAGATTCAGCACTTACGCTAAAAACATTCCAAGGTCTTGGCCAAGAGGTAAATATTCCAGTTGGCACACCCAAAACACAAATCACATCAAGGAACAACATGAATGATCTCACACAATCTCGAGACAAACGACGGTATGGGTGACCACAGAGAAAAGTAGATGCAATTGGGCCAGTGTAAGTGTGAGCTGACAAAACCTAATGCTCGTTGCCCGCACCCCCAATATCATGCAGGATGTGTTAGAGTCCACCCAAAATCACAGACCCCCAATATCATGCAGGATCTGTTCGAGTCCACCCAAAATCACAGACCCCCAATATCATGCAGGATCTGTTAGAGTCCACCCAAAATCATAGACCCCCAATACCATGCAGGATCTGTTCGAGTCCACCCAAAATCATAGACCCCCAATATCATGCAGGATCTGTTAAGAGTCCACCCAAAATCACAGACCCCCAATACCATGCAGGATCTGTTAGAGTCCACCCAAAATCACAGACCCCCAATATCATGCAGGATCTGTTAGAGTCCACCCAAAATCACAGACCCCCAATATCATGCCGGATATGTTAGAATCCATGCAACGTCACTTTGAGAACAAGGATGTACACTGCAGCCATTGGTCCAAGAGGACGATTACTATTAGCAACAACTCTGCAGGCTAACTTCAGTGGGGACATGCAGTGTGATGGTTAAGGAGGAACTATACTTGCTCTTCTCCCCAGCCACCAGGCAGCCATAACAGCTGTGGAGCTGCACACTAGAAGACACGAATCAGTCTCATGCAAGTAGACCTTATACCAAATCACTGTCTGGGAAAGGGCATGGCCTCCAGAGGGAAAATTCTTGGTATTGCCCACCAGCTGAACATACACATTTACTTACTCGGCATATCAACTATCTGCGCACCAACTACGACTTTGCTTGGACACATTCAATATAGAAGCACACACACAAGCCAACAATTCCATCAATGGACGTGAAGGAAGGGTCAACACCAGGACTCTAACCTGCTTCTCTGTAAAATAACAATATCATAGATATTGGATTGGTAGCCTAGGCTAAGGGTCAACGTGAGCCTGAATAAACCAGCAAGGTAGTTTGTTCATGATGGCTGACAACATAAGAATGCCTCGGGAGAGACCTACTCCCAAGAGGAAGGTCTGGGCACAAAATCAACCCACCTTACATGGTTGGAACCACAAACATTGCACTTATTTGTCAGACATGGCTTCTCTGACCTCACTCCAGATGCTATTCCTGCCTGATGTTGAACGTGCGACCAAACATTACCAGCTTTTGCAAGATAAAGTCGAGGACACACCCCACATACAACACCATGCACACTCCACATACAATACCATGCACAGCTCCACATACAACATCATGCACACTCCACATACAACATCATGCACACTCCACATACAACACCATGCACACTCCACATACAACATATGCACCGCTCCACAATACAACATCATGCACCGCTCCACAATACAACATCATGCACCGCTCCACAATACAACATCATGCGCACTCCACATACAACATCATGCACAGCTCCACATACAACATCATGCACACTCCACATACAACGTCATGCACCGCTTCACAACACGAAAGCGTGCAAACCAGAATAAAACAAGTAAGGTGTGTGGACAGGCAGGTAGTATGAATGCTCGAGTCTGACTTGTCACACTACCTGGCATTCATAAAGATGCTCACCCATCACAAAATGTTCTCAGTACTGTGACTTATGAGGGTCGATAAATTGAGGATATCAGACTAAGGCTAGTAAATCTCAAGAATGAGTCACATTGTGCCAACTACACAGGCCTACAATTTCTTGTCTCTAAACGTTGCGATTAATTAGCACTAGTCATAGAAATTCTGATGTCATAAAAATATTCATCATGCACTGCATGTTCCTTTCTTTGCAGTACTGACCCTAAGCCTAGGTAGCTTGCATCCTCCATTGGCAGAAATTTATGACTTGGACAGGAACTGACCTGCACACTTCCACTCTAGGCAGAGTCAAGCTGGTCGTACATGTAGACCAATAAAGAATGCTCGTGGTCGGGCCAAAGAACTCTGTATTTCTAATTATATGGTCAATGAAGTACCAGATCTCATACCCACACAATTCTTATGCAAAATCGGTTACATAATTTAAACAAAAGGAAAATAAATAAATAAGGACAACTGCTATGGTTATAAAGGTAGTGGCTCTGATCAGTAACTCCATCAATCTTAAACCTACCTAGCACCAATGCTAGCAATGGGGATTTTCAATTCAGCAAACTAAATGGTCTAATCCTCAAAACAACAACAACTGTTTACGCCTAAGTCAAGCTGTAACCATTACACACTATTTAGCATAGGGTAAAGAAGCCTCACTAGGCTAGAGTTCCTGTCAGCTGGAGTCAACAGTTAGCATGAATTTCGAATTGCTTACGCAGTATTATACCTCCATTGTAATCCTACCCAACGCCTCTCCGTCTGCGGTCATGTCGAAGAATACTTTAGTTGGCATTGTAGCTGAGGAACTGGTACGTAAAACTTCGAAGAAGACCGAGCTAAGCACATTGGCGGGAAATCCTTATATGGGCACGTGGTCCAACTGTTCTGAGCACGCGCAAAAGGGCAAGTAATAATGTCTAATCGGAATTTCGTTTATTTAGAAGTTACAGAAAAAACAACGTCATCTATGCGGTGAAGAAGCAATCGTGGTTATTGGTGGACTCCTATGTAAGAACTCGAAATCGTTCAAGTAAGTAGGCTGCTTAGTGAGATAATGCATCATCCGTAGTATGAGATGTTACAATTTAAAATCGTGTGGTAGTAAAGCTATTTAAGATATGGCTAGAGTTCCGTTAAGCTGCGGGAGTCATGATTTTTGCCTGACGAATACCTTTTATGGTAGGTCTAGTTGCCTCTAAGCTAGATCCCCATGTTGATCTGTTGTTCTGTTGTGCAAGCTTCTTGGATTCACATCTGGTTGATAGCTTTAGATTTTAACCAGTGAGCGGTTGTGTTAGTATCTAGTGTGTTGTGGTCTGTGTTAGTTATTTGCCTGTGATAATGCTTATGTTTAATATGTGCTAGTTAATGCATCCCTAACTGTTATTGTTAACCTTAGTAGAGCAGTGACTTTTTGTCCTCAGTGTTTTATTTCAGGCGAGTGGTAACTTCAGAAGTTGTGTTTAGCCCAGCATGTGAATCCAGGTAAAACAACAGTCAATTGTCAATTGCAACTGCTCTCAAATGATTATTGCGACACGATGTACTGTTATGCATTTAGTTTTGCTATAAATTCCATGGTCAGGCAAGGAGGGCATCACTTGGCATAATAAGCTTCATGATGACATCAAACGTGAAATACCTACGGGATAATTCACACTACATTGCAGCACATGTGCAGTGTAACCTCAAGTTATCTAAAGTGCATATGGTGTGGTAAAGATTGGCGTATAAGATGTAGCGTTTCTTTGTGAGGAATGAGGGTGTGTGTGTGTGCATGTGCGTGCGTCCGTGTGTGGTGAGCGTGTGAAATTATAGGGATGCAGATTATAGGGATGCAGATGCGGAAATTTATCTTTATAAAAATACTTTATTCTAGTATTCCAGTCACTTTTGTTGAATTTTTGCCAACATTTCAACGGTTTTCACAAAACCCAAAGCTAGAAAAATGCTCGGTGTGTTTAAATGAAGTCCGCTTCAAATCACCATAAGCATTATCTTTGAGTGAATTTCAAGGGGAAAGGCAAACCAGTTCCAACCAACCAAATGGGATGGAACAGAAATGTATTTATGGTGTATTTTGGACTACAAGTATGCCTCGTCATGCAGAAGCTTTTTACCCCATCAGTCTTTCAGAATATTGGCATAGATATGATGCACAGGAAGAATATTAGTGTAGATATGATGCACAGGGAGAATATTAGCGTAGATATAATGCACAGGGAGAATATTACCATAGATATGATGCACAGGGAGAATATTAGCGTATATATGATGCACAGGGAGAATATTAGTGTAGATATGATGCACAGGGAGAATATTAGCGTATATATGATGCACAGGGAGAATATTAGCATAGATATGATGCACAGGGAGAATATTAGCGTAGATATGCACAGGGAGAATATTAGCATAGATATCATGCACAGGGAGAATATTAGTGTAGATATGATGCATAGGGAGAATATTAGTGTAGATATGATGCACAGGGAGAATATTAGCGTAGATATCATGCACAGGGAGAATATTAGCGTATATATGATGCACAGGGAGAATATTAGTGTAGATATGATGCACAGGGAGAATATTAGCGTAGATATGATGCACAGGGAGAATATTAGCAAAGATATAATGCACAGGGAGAATATTAGCGTAGATATGCACAGGGAGAATATTAGCAAAGATATAATGCACAGGGAGAATATTAGCGTAGATATGCACAGGGAGAATATTAGCGTAGATATGATGCACAGGGAGAATATTAGCAAAGATATAATGCACAGGGAGAATATTAGTGTAGATATAATGCACAGGGAGAATATTAGCGTAGATATGATGCACAGGGAGAATATTAGCGTAGATATGATGCACAGGGAGAATATTAGCAAAGATATAATGCACAGGGAGAATATTAGTGTAGATATAATGCACAGGGAGAATATTAGTGTAGATATGATGCACAGGGAGAATATTAGTGTAGATATGATGCACAGGGAGAATATTAGTGTAGATATGATGCACAGGGAGAATATTAGTGTAGATATAATGCACAGGGAGAATATTAGTGTAGATATGATGCACAGGGAGAATATTAGCGTAGATATGATGCACAGGGAGAATATTAGCGTAGATATGATGCACAGGGAGAATATTAGCATAGATATGATGCACATGGAGAATATTAGCGTAGATATGATGCACAGGGAGAATATTAGTGTAGATATGATGCACAGGGAGAATATTAGTGTAGATATGATGCACAGGGAGAATATTAGCGTAGATAATATTAGCGTAGATATGCACAGGGAGAATATTAGCGTAGATATGCACAGGGAGAATATTAGCGTAGATATGCACAGGGAGAATATTAGTGTAGATATGATGCACAGGGAGAATATTAGTGTAGATATAATGCACAGGGAGAATATTAGTGTAGATATGATGCACAGGGAGAATATTAGCGTAGATATGATGCACAGGGAGAATATTAGCGTAGATATAATGCACAGGGCGAATATAGTGTAGCACAGGGAGAATATTAGCGTAGATATAATGCACAGGGAGAATATTAGTGTAGATATGATGCACAGGGAGAATATTAGCGTAGATATAATGCACAGGGCGAATATAGTGTAGCACAGGGAGAATATTAGCGTAGATATAATGCACAGGGAGAATATTAGTGTAGATATGATGCACAGGGAGAATATTAGCGTAGATATAATGCACAGGGAGAATATTAGTGTAGATATGATGCACAGGGAGAATATTAGCGTAGATATGATGCACAGGGAGAATATTAGCGTAGATATAATGCACAGGGCGAATATAGTGTAGCACAGGGAGAATATTAGCGTAGATATAATGCACAGGGAGAATATTAGTGTAGATATGATGCACAGGGAGAATATTAGCGTAGATATAATGCACAGGGCGAATATAGTGTAGCACAGGGAGAATATTAGCGTAGATATAATGCACAGGGAGAATATTAGTGTAGATATGATGCACAGGGAGAATATTAGCGTAGATATGATGCACAGGGAGAATATTAGCGTAGATATGATGCACAGGGAGAATATTAGCATAGATATGATGCACATGGAGAATATTAGCGTAGATATGATGCACAGGGAGAATATTAGCGTAGATATGATGCACAGGGAGAATATTAGTGTAGATATGATGCACAGGGAGAATATTAGTGTAGATATGATGCACAGGGAGAATATTAGTGTAGATATCATGCACAGTGAGAATATTAGCGTAGATATAATGCACAGGGAGAATATTAGTGTATAATGCACAGGGAGTGCCTTTCTTCGACTTTTTGTCATGTTCCTCTCTCCTTCATTAGAACGGGTGGTTACCAGGCACGCCCTCTGTTACCAAAGTGTTGCAGGTGAAGTAGTTCTCGTTATTTGCATGATTGAGATGTCGTCCTGAGCGAGGATAGCCTGAGGGCAGAGTTTCATGTTACACTTGCATTAATTATTGCCATTTAAGCACTGCTGGCAACATCCAGGTTGTGGAGCGATCTGAAAATAACGAATGCTGGTTCGTAGCAGTTTTAATTAATAGAAACGTAAGGAAATTATGAACAGTCAGCATCCTGTGTAGGGTGTGGTCTGACTACTGTAGGCCGAGCTTGTAGTAGAGAAAAGCTTGATATAGCACGTGCTCATCTCTAGTAGCATTCGGTTTTATTATAGTAGAGAAAAGCTTGATATGGCACGTGCTCATCTCTAGTAGCATTCGGTTTTATTGTACCGTGTTAATATGATTCTAGCAACGTATGCACAGGCTCTAGGTATCCATAGAGATGCTTACAAATCTAGAACTCAACACTAGCTCCACTTTATTTGAACCACTTGTAGTTTTTTTGTTGCAAGTGTAGTGAAATCATCTAGAATGCAGTTAAAGAGCCATCAATAAGAGATTAGAAAGTGAGTGAGTGTGTGTGTGTGTGTGCATGTGTGCATATGTGTATGTTCTCCGGGGTATTTGTGCTGGTGTGTCCTCTGTGGTTGGGGTTTGGGGGAAGGGATAGGGGGGGAGAGGAATGGGAAGGGGTATTGTTGTGGTGTGTGTGTGGGGAGGAGGGGAGAGTGGGGGGGGGGTGGGGGGGGGGGGGTGGGTGGGATAGGAGAAAACCACCACTGCCTGCCTACATACATTTGTTCATACATGTATAGAATACATTCATACATACATACATACATACATTGTATGTACATAATATACACCAAATACATACTATATACACATACTTACATGTATACACAAATATACACACACATTCAGGCATATATATTCATACTTCTTAGAAGTACACATAAATACATACATGTATACACATATGTGCATACTTACACACACATATGTATGTACATAGCATGCATGCAGTTATGCATGCACTCCCTCAGGTTCAGGTTCTCTGTTCCACATGTGAGGGAGGGAGGAGGGGGAGGTGTGTGAAATTATAGGGAGGGAGCGGCTGTGCTAGAGTTACATGTACATGCTCTTATGTAAGTTAATTCCGAGGGGGTAGGGGGTGGGGGTGATTGCCCCCTGTGAGGGAAACCATCCATGTGAGTAGGATGAGCATGTGCGTGCCATGCCCATGTATCAAGCTATGACGGGTGATAGATTGCATTTTAATGTCGTTAGTGGGTCTGTCCTCTGAGTCTGATGTGATGCATGCACACACACACACACTCTCTCTCTCACACACACACACACATACAAATGAATGCACGCACATGCACGCACACACATGTGCATGCACACACACACATTGTACATACACAAATTAAGTGTCTCCAAATTCATTTTAGTGTTTATGGCAAATATATATAGACTTTCTACTTTGTGGTGTGTGTGTGTGTACTGTATGTGTGTGTGGTATATGTGTGTGTGTGTGTGTGTGTGGTGTGTGTGTGTACCATGCCATACCTAGCCATCACTGGAGGACAGGCTGTGCTCACCCCCTCATGTGCATACCAGCCTGGCAGGTGTAGCTGTTGCTAGTGGTTTTTTCTTGTTTTGTGGTATGTGCCAGCACATACATATTTACTTGGTAACTATTAGTAACCATGCAACGGGCAAGTGCAGTGCTGCACACCTGCCAGCTGCACTAGCCTGCAGCCTTCATGCACTAGCAAGGTTGGGAGGGTGAGCTTGGGATTGGGCAACTTTTGCACCCACTTACAGATGGGCAGACTGGCTAATACCGGGGTTCAGTGAAGATGTATTGGGTAGGCTGATTTCTTGTGGTGCACCTGTGGCTACTCCAACCCCCAGCTGTAGCCCGAGAGTTTAGCACTAACCTACCCTTCTCCTTCCCATCCTGCCCGCCCACTCCCTCTTCCCCTTACCCCCTTCTCCTCTGCCCTTTCCTCCTCTTCCCCTCCTCCTTCTCACTCATCCCACCTCCACCCTCCTCCTCCAATCACCCCCCCCCCCCCCCCCCCCCCCCACCCCCCTACCTCCTACCTTTGGTAATTATGGTAGTATACTGGAGGGGGGGGGGGGGGAGTTGGAGAGTTGGGTGTAGTCGTTTGTAAGGTCATGAACATAAGAGTGTCCTTAATAGTGTGTTGAGACTGATTTTATTTTATTACATTTGAGATTCACCGATTCTAATACATATAGCAGTGCCTTAAAACGTTTATAGGTTGGATGCCCATGTGCGAGGTATGCCCACGTGCGAGGGATGCCCACATGTGAGGGATGCCCATGTGCGAGTGTGAGGGATGCCCACATGTGAGGGATGCCCACATGCGAGGGATGCCCACATGCGAGTGTGAAGGATGCCCACATGTGAGGGATGCCCACATGTGAGGGATGCCCACATGCGAGGGATGCCCACATGCGAGTGTGAAGGATGCCCACATGTGAGGGATGCCCACACGTGAGGGATGCCCACATGTGAGGGATGCCCACGTGAGAGGGATGCCCACATGTGAGGGATGCCCACGTGCGAAGGATGCCCATATGTGAGGGATGCCCATGTGCGAGGGATGCCCACATGTGAGGGATGCCCATGTGCGAGTGTGAGGGTTGCCCACATGTGAGGGATGCCCACGTGCGAGGGATTCCCACATGTGAGGGATGCCCATGTGCGAGTGTGAGGGATGCCCACGTGCGACACGTGCTGGCTGTGTACATGTTCTGCAGCTGTTCACCTTTCAACCTTCCATCTCTATAGCTACGTAGTCCACTTGGCCATCCTTACCAAACAGAAATTGATGACGTGTGCACATGTACAGTGCTTGTTTAGACCTGCTTGGTGTTAGCGACCATTGCCTTGTTGACTGATGCTAGAAGCACCCAGTTTAACAACCAGTTTGGCCAGTATGTACAATATATTCCTTCTACGTTATATATACTTATACAGTACATGTATATATACATACATATGCACTTTATAATGTGGTATTTTTGATACAGGTTAAATGTTCGCAGGAAGTGAATTACATAAATAAAGATTGGTTGTGTTTGAAGATTGTATTCATGGATTGGGTAGCGGATAGTGGAAGTCACACCCTGCTCTGCCGCTCTTCTACCTCTTCACAGATCCATTACTTAACGACCACAAAACCCACTAGAATTAAATCCCTTGAAGTTATTTCCCATAAGGTGATTGTCTTAGTTGCCAGCCTCATTAGGCAGACATTTCCACTGGGTCTCTGCCTCTCTATGGACCTTGTTGTGCTCCCTGTCTCCCTGGTGATCCTTCCCCCCATGTCCAAAATGGTAGGAGCCCTGTCTCTCTGGTGAACCTTCCACCACCTCCATTTCCATAATGGTAGAGGCCCTGTCTCTTTGGTGAACCTTCTTCCACTATCTCCTTGTCCATAATGGTAGGGGCCCTGTCTCTCTGATGAACCTTCACCACCTCCATTTCCATAATGGTAGGAGCCCTGTCTCTCTGGTGAACCTTCTTCTACTATCTCCTTGTCCATAATGTAGGGTCCCTGTCTCTCTGATTAGCCTCTCTTTGCATATGGTGTAATGGCAGCTGCTTATTGATAGTTTTCAACATACATACTAAATAGTTTTCCACTAGCAAATGTAGTGCTGAATTACATGTGCTTGTCCTAACTAGGTATTTGGGAGGGCTTTTCTATCAGGGCTTAGAACTGTGTGTGTTTCTATGTTGTGGAACCTGCAGTGCATGTTAGAACAAGATGAGCTCTAGTCTCTGGCAGGATTAGTAATTGTTGCTTACAGTTGGGTGTGTCAGAGGTGTACTGACCAATGGTTTGCTGAGTGTGGCCTGTGGCTGGTGAAGGTGTACTGTACAGATGCAAGTTCTAGCCTGGCAGAGGAAAGGCACTTCCACGCACATATATATACACTGCACAGACACAGTGTTTAATAGTGGTTGCTTACTGGCAGCTCTAAGCTGAAACTTGTGCAAAGGATTTTGACCTCAAGTGAGTGTGTGTGTGTGTGTGTGAAGTGTGTGTGTGAGTGAGTTATGTGTGAGGGTTGGGTGTGTGCGTGAGAGAGAGTGGTGTGTGGTATGGGGAGTGTGGGAGTGATATGGATGGGAGAGAGTGGTTAGTGTGTATGTGTGAGATGAGTGTGTGTGAGCCCTAGCCCTTATGGGAGTGGTATACAGTATGTGTGTGAGTGGTGTGTGCGGGTGTCCTCCGTGAAGCTTGCCTGCCTCCAGGCTGTGCTGGTGTGTGTGTACGACTGTGAGCTGTGCCGGTGTGTGTGTAGACTGTGAGTTGGTTACAGTGTGAGTTATTTCGTGGAAAACCTTCATACTTAATACTGTTGAAGTTGTCTCGGCTTCTTGTTCCTCTGTTAGCTACAAAGTGTTGGCATGTTTTGTGAATACTCTTGCAATTATTACGTTGCACACGTGCTACTCTGTGTTGATTGCACACATGCTACTCTGTGTTGATTGCACACATGCTACTCTGTGTTGATTGCACATGTGCTACTCTGTGTTGATTGCACATGTGCTACTCTGTAATGATTGCACACGTGCTACTCTGTGTTGATTGCACATGTGCTACTCTGTGTTGATTGCACACATGCTACTCTGTGTTGATTGCACACATGCTACTCTGTGTTGATTGCACACGTGCTTCTCTGTTTTGATTGCACACATGCTACTCTGTGTTGATTGCACACGTGCTACTCTGTGTTGATGCTACATGTATGTAAGTATGTATGTATGTACTCTGTGGCAATGGTAACCCTGACATCCAGAGGAGAGCACTTGGAAGTCCTATGTAACCTTAGCCCTGGCTAACTGTCCTAATCTGGTCCTAATCATGGTCCCAGTCCTAATCATGGTCCCAGTCTTAATCATGGTCCCAGTCCTAATCATGGTCTCAGTCTTAATCATGGTCCCAGTCCTAATCATGGTCCTAGTCCTAATCATGGTCATAGTCCTAATCATGGTCCCAGTCCTAATCATGGTCCCCGTCCTAATGATGGTCTCAGTCCTAATCATGGTCCCAGTCCTAATCATGGTCCCAGTCCTAATCATGGTCCCAGTCCTAATCATGGTCCCAGTCCTAATCATGGTCCCAGTCCTAATCATGGTCTCAGTCTTAATCATGGTCCCAGTCCTAATCATGGTCCTAGTCCTAATCATGGTCCCAGTCCTAATCATGGTCCCAGTCCTAATCATGGTCCCAGTCCTAATCATGGTCCTAGTCCTAATCATGGTCCCAGTCCTAATCATGGTCCCAGTCCTAATCATGGTCCCAGTCCTAATCATGGTCTCAGTCCTAATCATGGTCCCAGTCCTAATCATGGTCCCAGTCCTAATCATGGTCCCAGTCCTAATCATGGTCTCAGTCTTAATCATGGTCTCAGTCCTAATCATGGTCCCAGTCCTAATCATGGTCCCAGTCCTAATCATGGTCCCAGTCCTAATCATGGTCTCAGTCCTAATCATGGTCCCAGTCCTAATCATGGTCCCAGTCCTAATCATGGTCCCAGTCCTAATCATGGTCCCAGTCCTAATCATGGTCCCAGTCCTAATCATGGTCCCAGTCCTGTGGTCTCAGTCCTAATCATGGTCCCAGTCCTAATCATGGTCCTTGTCCTAATCATGGTCCCAGTCCTAATCATGGTTCCAGTCCTAATCATGGTTCCAGTCCTAAACTTGGTCCCAGTCCCAATCCTGCTCTCAGATCTAATCATGTTCCCAGTACTAAATCCTGGTCGTTTCTAATCCTGGTTCCAGTTGTAATTCTGGTCTGCGGCTTAACCCTGGTTCCAATCTTGATTGTGGCGTCGGCATCATACTGTACTGTTCATGAACTACAGTACATGTATGTCATTTGTGGCAGTGAAGGAGGAGGTGATGAGGGGGGATGTGGTGATGGAGAGGTGGTTGACATAGCGATATTAGAGGTGGTTGACTGGTGATGGGGAGTTAGTACTGGAGAGGTGGTGATGGTGGATCTGGTGATGGGAGGGGTGATGAAGTTGATAATGCAGAGGTAGTGATGGGGTTGTATTGTGGAAGGTGGTGGTGGTGGAGATACACTGTATGTATAGTGCATGTGTGTGTTTGGTAGAATGCAAATTCAAGTTTTTAAAAGGTCGAATGATTTCGGTGTTAATTCTAGTCAAGTGGGACGAAAATTAAAGTATCGTAACACACGCACATGCTCTGTGTAAGGTCACGTGACTAACGGCAAGAGTCGAAGTGTCTTCATCATGGCTTGAGGACTCTATCAGACCAGCACTGCTCATGTGCTAGCAACAGTATAAATATACACGACACTTGGACTACTTTTGTGCTTCTTTAGCTGACTGGCATTTAGGCCAAACATTGTAGCGATCCCTCGTTCTTCTACGCCAGTGGGTGTGTCAGGCAGTGAATATCTCTCAGAGTGCCTTGCTCATCCTAAAACATTCACTGCCTTCAGCTACAACTAGTTACAGTCTACGTATCTATGGCAACTCAGTTATTTGATCTTTTGTGTTTTTTTGTCAAAAATCAGTGGCGCTGTGGCTTGCTGCTCTAACCCTTGCCATTATGCAGCTTGTGTTGCTAGACAGGGCGAGTTATTTGTAGGTACAGTGTTGCTGTGCAGCTGGTATAGCTGCAGGTGTATTTTATCATGCAAGTTGTAGAGGTCTTTGGTGTATTGGCTACCAACAGCAGTCATGATTTATTTTCTAGTCGATATACTCACCTTCTCCCCCTCTCCCCCCTAAATTGATCAATAACATGCACATATATATACACCGCACACACACACCGCACACAGATATATACTAAAGTCTGGTTGTTTAGCGCCTCTCAGCTGTTACATGCTGTTACATGCTGTTACATGTTGCTTTCATTTTCATTCTGGCTCGTCTTTGTCAAGTGCCCCGCGGTATTTTCTGTGAAGTGTAACAGCTCTGTGCGTGTGGCGCATCTATTAGCAGACGAGCACATGTGAGATCCACTGCTGCTCGTACTTGTGATGGCTCATGGCTGAAGCAGCGAGGCAGACTCTGCCTCGGAATGGTTCCCTGCTCTTTTTTCTTCTCTGGCTCATGCAATAGCTCCTCCCTTTTTAGCCTCGCCTAAAAATAATGAGCAATACTCTCGTACTGTAGGAGGAATGAATGAATATAGAAGCCATTTTGCAAGCACATATTCCCAGTTTTGCACTGTTAAGTAGTATATACTGCTAGACACTGTTTAGTACTGCTAGGCACTGTTTAGCGCTGTGTTTAGTACTGTGTTTAGCACTGCTTGACACTGTTAGACACTGTTTAGTACTGTTAGACACTGTTTAGTACTGTGTTTGGCACTGTTAAGCACTGTTTAACATGGTTTGGTGCTGCTGGGTTTGAATACATGCTAGGGTGGGGGACTAAACAACAGAAAGTTACGACATTTACATGTAGTTACAAGGTGTTCATATGTAAATACTCTGTGTCAGTCTAAGGAAGGTGTGTGTCAGTTAAGGGAGGTGTTTGTCAGTCTAAGGGAGGTGTGTGTCAGTCTAAGGGAGGTGTGTGTCAGTCTAAGGGAGGTGTGTGTCAGTCTAACGGATGTGTGTGTCAGTCTAAGGGAGGTACGTGCCAGTCTAAGGGAGGTGTGTGTCAGTCTAAGAGAACGTGCCAGTCTAAGGGAGGTGTGTGCCAGTCTAAGGGAGGTGTGTGTCAGTCTAAGGGAACGTGCCAGTCTAAGGGAGGTGTGTGCCAGTCTAATGGAGGTGTGTGCCAGTCTAAGGGAGGTGGTGATGTGGATTATGTGTCCTTCTGTATGTAGACACAGACATACATGTATGTGCCTGTGGCCATTTACACTGCTATTCATCTGCTAGGTCTTTGAAGTGTGTGTCCACATATGCGTTGTGTGAGTGTGTTTGTGTGTGTGTGTGTCCACATGTGTGTCCACATATGCGTGGTGCATGTGGTGTGTGTGTGTGTGAGGGTGTGTGTGTGTACAGTTCTATCTGCAGGAATTCTAGACGGCAGAGTTTTTGTTGTTGCGTGGGGGTGGGTGGGGGTGATGTTTGATATGTCGGGAACTATTTGCTTGCTCTGGCCAATTTTACAAGGCAATGCCCTTAAAAATAATAGTGGAAGGAGCTGAAATGAGTGATACTCGCTCTGGGGGGGGGGGGGGGGACTTCCCTTGCCCCTTCCTCTGGCTGAGGGCTTGCTGACCGAAAACCTCCAGTACGGGTAGCAATTGATATGTACAGGGTGCCAGAGTCATTCCACTCCTGTACTGCACTCTCCAATCTCTGTGCAAGGAGTTTCTACTTTTTCTATCCACTGTTTCTTGGGGAAGTGATATTGTCATGGAAGGTGAAGGCCAGTTCCGGCATATTTACAGGTCCTGCATTTGTCTCTTGGTGATAACCCTTTGTCCTCCGCTGCTTCCCCCTCAAGTCCATTGTGGAGCTCTTCCTTGTCTCTGCCAAGCACTGCATACCAGTGACTGCTAGGGAAGCAAGGTCCATTGGCTCCTTGTCTCTGCCAAGCACTGCAAACCAGTGACTACTAGGGAAGCAAGGTCCATTGGCTCCTTGTCTCCGCCAAGCACTGCATACCAGTGACTACTAGTGAAGCAAGGTCGATTGGCTCTTTGTCTCCGCCAAGCACTGCATACCAGTGACTACTAGGGAAGCAAGGTCCATTGGCTCCTTGTCTCTGCCAAGTATTGCATACCAGTGACTACTAGGGAAGCAAGTGGCTTCATCTGAAGCATACTACATACACGTATGCAGCTTCTCGAACACACTAACACTTCATGAATCAGTTGGGGACTTTAATTACATGCATAGCCTGCTACACCCCCTGCCGTCTATCCCTAACATTTGACAATGTCTATGCACTGGTGCTTGCTACAGCCACACCTGCTCGCCCTACAGGCGGCTTAAGGGAGCGCTGGGGGTGGTTGCTATGCGTGGAGGGGGTGGTTGCTATGCGTGGAGGGGGTGGTTGCTATGCATGGGTGGGGGTGGTTGCTATGCATGGAGGGGTGGTTGCTATGCATGGAGGGGGTGGTTGCTATGCATGGAGGGGGTGGTTGCTATGCATGGAGGGTGCTCACCACATTCATGTACTTGATACTGTAGTGTGTTCTCAAGGAACTCGTACTCATCATACGCATGTAGCACAGAGAGGAGGGATTTCTCGATAATTAACTTAAAGTTGCTCACTGGATGTTTCATCTAACCTTCATCAGGAAACATTCGATCACCATCGACTTTTATCATCACTACCGGTGAAAAAAGTGTAATTGCATTCTGGTAATTCCTGATAAAGGCTAGAGCATCCTAGCCAGACACATGAAGGGAGCAAATTTAAGTTAATTATTAAGGAAGTTCCTGTACAGTATGTACATGTATGTAGTACTATGACTCAAACAATTCCATTTTATGATGTTTGCTGTGGTCATGTGCATCTGCACTGGAGATTTGTCACTTCCGAGAAAGATCAACAAAACCGCAGACGCGAAGAGCTGCCACGTCTGGCGGGACCTTGTGAAGTACTCCAGCAGCTGGCACAAATAGCTGAGAGGTTCTTTTAAACCCGCTCAATGCAATTGACTAGATCTACATATGAGAGGTCAATACACGTACATGTAGGTCAATTATAAGAAGCTACATGTACTGTACATAGATCCTTTTACTCAACTTCACCTGTAGACACAGTGGGTTTGCCAGGCCATATTCAGCAGCACAGTTTCTTGGGGAAGGAGAACATATTCCGACCCTCTTGGATCTGGAAGTTTCCAAAGGCAACCCCCACACTTCCCTTGGAGCTGGAAAACTTCTCCTCGCCTGTACCATAGAGTATCACAATCTCCTTTGCTGCTCCCGTGAGTAGAATCCTTCAAGAAGCACCAAGTGACTTGCTTCCTTATCCAGACAGGTTATGAAGACCGCCCCGCTCCGCATGGCGGCCAGTCATTCCCTCTAGCTGCAGCCAGGGGCATGCAGCACTGAGGCCCACACAGCGGCCAGTCATTCCGTCATTCCCTCTAGCTGCAGCCAGGGGCATGCAGCACTGAGGCCCGCATGGCGGCCAGTCATTCCCTCTAGCTGCAGCCAGGGCATGCAGCACTGAGGCCCGCATGGCGGCCAGTCATTCCCTCTAGCTGCAGCCAGGGCATGCAGCACTGAGGCCCACACGGCGGCCAGTCATTCCCTCTAGCTGCAGCCAGGGGCATGCAGCACTGAGGCCCGCATGGCGGCCAGTCATTCCCTCTAGCTGCAGCCAGGGCATGCAGCACTGAGGCCCGCACGGCGGCCAGTCATTCCCTCTAGCTGCAGCCAGGGGCATGCAGTACTGAGGCCCGCACGGCGGCCAGTCATTCCCTCTAGCTGCAGCCAGGGGCGTGCAGCACTGAGGCGTGCATGGGGGCCAGTCATTCCCTCTAGCTGCAGCCGGGGGCATGCGGTGTTCTATGAACAAGCTCTTGTTAGGAAGTGTAAGGGGACACAAAGCACTCGCTCCTTTCCCTTTCTCTTCCTGTCTCTCCTGTACCCTTGTCTTGCATGGCTGCATGTGAGCACCTGGTGTGTGTGGGCATGTGCTGGTGTGTGTGGGCATGTGCTGGTATGTGTGGGCATGTGCTGGTGTGTGTGGGGATGTGCTGGTGTGTGTGTGTGTGAGAGAGAGAGGAGGCAGGGAGAGAGAAAGCATGTGTGTATATGTGTGTGTGCATGCATGTGAGCGTGTGTGTGTGCAGAGGGTGCCCAGCACATGTGTAACCCTACATGTGTCTACATGCTACAAGTTTGTACAGAGTGAGGCGGGCATACATACAAGTGAGAGAGCTTGGAAGAATGTTGATCTCTTGTGTGCTGTATAAGCTTCGGGATATATGTACATAACACATGCTGGGCTGTTGATGATACTAATGCATTTTTAATGGGCTATCATGTGACAAGCACACTTTTCTTAGATGACCCATGAAAATTATTTGCTAAAAATCAAGTGACCTCTGTGACCTTGCCAATTGTGTCACTCGTATGTTGGGCCCCCTGCGGTCCTCCTTGTCTCCTCCCTAGACTCGCAACAAATTGCCTGCAGCTGCTGCTTTGATTTAAGAGTTATTACTTTATGAATCTCATTACAGCGCTTCTGTACTATACTAGACATTTTTTTGAGAGCGTGTGTGTGTGTGTGTGAGAGAGATAGAGACTGGTGAGTGTGTGTGTGTGAGAGAGACTGGTGAGTGTGTGTGTGTGTGTGTGTGAGAGAGACTGGTATGTGTGAGTGTGAGTGTGGTGTGTGTGTGGCTCCATCTTATAGCTATGACATGCAACTGCAATATTTGACTGCTCCCAGTGTTTTCATTGTCCAATAGGGTGGAGTAGGTGGGGGGTATGATGTGACAAAACAATTTAGAGAGTGGGGGGGGGGGGGGAGGGGGGCGGGGGGGTTGGGGGGGTTGGAAGGCATAAAGAATCCAAGCAGGATCAGCCTACCCCCCAGAGGAAAGCCTGCTCTCTGGTCCTAATTAGAATTTCTCAGCAGCACTGTGGAATTCTTCATGAACACTTTCCATGCTTAAAAAACAGGGTTTTTTCACCCTCTGAGCTCCATCATGCTTGTCTTGTTGTACAATAGCATGTAGTGTTGCCCAATATGGTGGCTTCTCTGCTAAGTTACAGCTGCAGAGTGAGTGGCCATGCAATGCATGTCATCCTACGTAGTATGTACATACATAAGAGTACGAGCTTGTTCATGTCTGGATATACATACAATGTACATGTACATTTAGATGACTAACCTTGGTAGAACACCACTTTCCCTCTGACCCCACCCCCCCCCCCCATCCTCCCTCATTCTTATTGTGTATGTGCTTCATGTATGTCTATGTGCATGTGTGCTTATGTATGTGTCCGTACATTGTGTGTGTGTGTGCGTGTGTGTGTGGTGCATGTGTGCTGTCTCGCACACAGCATGTGAAGGCTGGTTCACGGTGTCTTGCTTTGCGTTGCTTAGTGATGGTTTAATAGAACCGGTTGCTGTTGGAGCACTGCAATGTGATGCAGTGTGTATGCACAATAACAGCTAATTGTTGAACCAGACGTGTGCAGCTAGTGTGTGTGTGTGTGAGTGTGCAGTACTCCCACACATGTGAGGGGCTAGTGTGTGTGTGTGTGTGTGTGTGTGTGTGCAGTACTCCCACACATGTGAGGGGCTAGTGTGTGTGTGTGCAGTACTCCCACACATGTGAGGGGCTAGTGTGTGTGTGTGTGCAGTACTCCCACACATGTGAGGGGCTAGTGTGTGTGTGTGTGTGCAGTACTCCCACACATGTGAGGGGCTAGTGTGTGTGTGTGCAGTACTCCCACACATGTGAGGGGCTAGTGTGTGTGTGTGTGCAGTACTCCCACACATGTGAGGGGCTAGTGTGTGTGTGTGTGTGCAGTACTCCCACACATGTGAGGGGCTAGTGTGTGTGTGTGCAGTACTCCCACACATGTGAGGGGCTAGTGTGTGTGTGTGTGCAGTACTCCCACACATGTGAGGGGCTAGTGTGTGTGTGTGCAGTACTCCCACACATGTGAGGGGCTAGTGTGTGTGTGTGTGTGCAGTACTCCCACACATGTGAGGGGCTAGTGTGTGTGTGTGCAGTACTCCCACACATGTGAGGGGCTAGTGTGTGTGTGTGTGCAGTACTCCCACACATGTGAGGGGCTAGTGTGTGTGTGTGTGTGCAGTACTCCCACACATGTGAGGGGCTAGTGTGTGTGTGTGTGCAGTACTCCCACACATGTGAGGGGCTAGTGTGTGTGTGTGTGTGTGCAGTACTCCCACACATGTGAGGGGCTAGTGTGTGTGTGTGTGTGTGCAGTACTCCCACACATGTGAGGGGCTAGTGTGTGTGTGTGTGTGCAGTACTCCCACACATGTGAGGGGCTAGTGTGTGAGTGTGCATACTCCCACACATGTGAGGGGCTAGTGTGTGTGTGTGTGTGTGCAGTACTCCCACACATGTGAGGGGCTAGTGTGTGTGTGTGTGTGCAGTACTCCCACACATGTGAGGGGCTAGTGTGTGTGTGTGTGCAGTACTCCCACACATGTGAGGGGCTAGTGTGTGTGTGTGTGTGCAGTACTCCCACACATGTGAGGGGCTAGTGTGTGTGTGTGTGCAGTACTCCCACACATGTGAGGGGCTAGTGTGTGTGTGTGTGTGCAGTACTCCCACACATGTGAGGGGCTAGACATTGAATCAACAAAATGCTTGCATGGACTGTACATGTGTGTACGTATGCACACACACCAACACAATGTTCTCTATCTCTCTCACAACTGTAGGGCTGTGTACAAGCCTCTTACAACCCTCAGTTACAATATTCCTAGGATTAGGCTGGGTATAGTAGCACACACTCACCTCTCTGAATCCTCCCATCTACATACGATTAGGTAGCACACACCCACCCCGCTGAATCCTCCCATCTACATGTAGGATTAGGCTGGGTACAGTAGCACACACCCACCCCTCTAAATCCTTGGTTCGGTATAGTAGCACACACTCACCTCTCTGAATCCTCCCATCTACATACGATTAGGTAGCACACACCCACCCCGCTGAATCCTCCCATCTACATGTAGGATTAGGCTGGGTACAGTAGCACACACCCACCCCTCTAAATCCTTGGCTCGGTATAGTAGCATGCACCCACCCCTCTGAATCCTCCCATGTACGAAGGATTAGGCTGGGTATGTACAGCAAACACCCACCTCCATAAATCCTTCATCTGGGATTAGTCTGGGCACACTGGATATCTCTCTGCACCAGCATTTAACATTGATAGAGCTAGTGCTAATGTCTGAATACCTGCATGCACAAAATCTGAAAAGTAGTTCCTGAAAACCAAGTGGGTTCTGTCTTGCGCTGGCCTTGGTCATTGCACCGCTCTGTGTTGGAGATGGCAAAGTTTCTTGCTTGTGCCTACCTAGAGTAGCAGCTGCTGCTCAATCACCATGAGGTTCCATCTCTTCACTAACAGAAAGCTGCACTCCATTCCCACCTGCATGATAGGGTCTAGAGTTCTCCATAATAGGGTCTAGAGTTCACCGTGATAAGGTCTAGAGTTTGCCATGATATGGTCTAGAGTTCTCCATAATAGGGTCTAGAGTTCACCGTGATAAGGTCTAGAGTTTGCCATGATATGGTCTAGAGTTCTCCATGATAGGGTCTAGAGTTCGCCATAATGGGGTCTAGAGTGGTCAATAATAAGGTCTCCATGATAGGGTCTAGAGTTCGCCATGATAGGATCTAGAGTTCTCCATAATAAGGTCTAGAGTTCTCCACGAGAGGGTCTAGAGTTCGCCATGATAGGGTCTAGAGTTCTCATAATAAAGTCTAGAGTTTGCCATGATAGGGTCTAGAGTTGGCCATGATACGGTCTAGAGTTCTCCATAATAAGGTCTAGAGTTCGCCATGATAGGTCCTGGAGTTCTCCATGATAGGGTCTAAAGTTCACCATGATAGGTCTAAAGTTCTCCATGATAGGTAGAGTTCTCCATGATATGGTCTAGAGTTCTCCATGATAGGGTCTAGAGTTCGGGTCTAGAGTTCTCCATGATAGGGTCTAGAGTTCACCATGATAGGGTCTACAGTTGGTGGGGTTATTACTCCATGAATCTCATTGCAGAACATGCTACTGTAGTTTCATTAGTGACAAGAGTGATAGCTTCGATATTTAGTCTGGGGACGAGTGGTAAATATCCATCTAGTTGGAATTCGGCCATGAGGCCACTATTTGCATGTGTTACCTAACAACAGGTGTGTATGTGTGTGCGTGTCATTAACATGCTAATTGCATTATCCTGTATGACCAGTCCTTTGGGTGGCCCAGTCAAACCTCCTGCCTCTTTCAACTTGGCCCTGCAGTGGCTAGCTTGTAATTGCTGAATGGAGGTGGTGTTTTTTTTTATGTCGCAGCTTAGTCTCCCCGGGTGGTCATGCCAGGCACCCTGCCAAACGCTAGGAGATGCCGTGGCGATGAGACAATGTGTAGGAATGGACAAACGAGTACTGTGTAGGCTTTCCTCCATCTCGCAACGTGCATGAATAGGAGCGAGTGTACCAGCTACCCTTCCCTGATAGTCACCACATTCCAGTGCAGTCTAATATTATGTGTGTACATATTCATCTTCTCTTTCATACACTTATATGTATATTCATATATACTGTATATATTCATATATACATAATATATTCACATATACAGTATATATACTGTATACATAATGTATATTTCTACATATACACTCTATATTTCTACATACATGTATATACTGTATATATTCATATATACGGTGTGTGTATATATATATATATATATACAAGGATTTTAAAAACAGATTTTTTTGACCGACTTATTTCAGGCTTTGTGATGGCTAGTTGTTCAAAATATCGTGTTTTTTTAATGACTAACAATTTTTAAGTTGGTGTTAGTACATGTTACGCATTGTGTCGCCAGTTGTGAGCCTCTAATGTGATGTTGTCTGCCACTCTTGTAATGGTGTTCGGAAGTCTAAACGTGTTAGAGGTTTTTAAAATGTGTTGGATTTCGCCTCTACTAGTATTTCAAGCGAGCTGCTCATGAAACTCCTCCCCCCCATTTTGTGATAATTGCCTGTGACCTAATTGCCCTGGTTACTCTTCCAGTTCAGACGTGAAGTCAGTAGAATGGTTATTGCTGAGTCAGCACAACCAAAAACTGCGTATACATGGAGTGGGTGTGGCTAAAATTTCAGCCAATTCCTACAGACTTATATAATCTGCTGGCTGAGGTGGCTAAAGGTGTCATGGTGAAGCTAAATACTTCCCAGCTGCCTTTTGTGTTAGAATCATATGGTCCTAATAGAGTTGTATACTGTATGCACGTAGAAAGTGAAAAATTTGTATATATACATGTATGTATATAGTGGTAATAGAAAAGTACTGGGATGTCTAGTCCTACTATAGTTTCATGCGAATGCAATTGTCAGGGATTTACTACTATTCAATAGCTCTGCTTTAACACAGCATTGAGCACTATTTGTAGCCTTCATCAGCAAACTACCTTCTAAGTATATATATATATATAATATAGGTCATGCACGTAGAAAGTGAAAAATTTGTATATATACATGTATGTATATATATATGTATATATATATATAGTGGTAATAGAAAAGTACTGGGATGTCTAGTCCTACTATAGTTTCATGCGAATGCAATTGTCAGGGATTTACTACTATTCAATAGCTCTGCTTTAACACAGCACATTGAGCACTATTTGTAGCCTTCATCAGCAAACTACCTTCTAAGTATATATATATATAATATAGGTCTTAGGTGAGGTTGGGTGGGATACCATGTATTATCCCTAGTGGAGGAGCTTGTATGAGCTCAGTCCACTAGCACCCAAGCTTGAACCATATGGGGAAGGAAAATTGGCTGCGAAATTTCGCGATTAGCCATAGAAATGTGAACATTTTTCATGTGCATACAATATTTAGTGATTACATCATCAACAACTGTGCGTGTGCTATGACTCAGCAATACAAAGCTAGAGGAGATAGTAGCTGTCCATCTATTGGTACTTACATGTACTTCAGAAGATGAAACATGTTCTTCCTCACCCTGAAGATGTTCCTGGGCTGCTTCTTCTAAAGTGCATGCAACTAATTGCTATGTTGAATCGTCACAAAGAAGTGGGCGCGCTGACTGGCTGGTATCTCAAGCTCCAAACTAAGTTGGACATCGGCTGGTACATGCTTTGTGTGTGGAAACTCAGCAATGCCGAACTTTCTCCCCTCAGGGGCATTATTTTCAGGATTGTATTTGTAGCACCTTTGCCTCGTCATACACCAATCGGGTACACATGTTCATATCAGCTTCCTGAGAGCTGAGATACGCAAGCTCCACCCTAAACCAGGCCTAATAACATGTATTAAACATGCATGTATATACCGTAAAGTACGCAGCAAGCACCGACGTTACCTTTCAACCCCCAAATCGTAGGTGTGGGCGCTTGCTACATGTAGTGGGAGCTTGCCATCGTGATATTGGTGAAACAATTCTTAATAACGCACATTGGGCTGTTTTGAAACAAATAAATCAAGGAAAAAAATATCTATCTCTAGTCTAGTCTAGTGTAAAATGTTATTTTGTTCTGGAAACTAACATTTAGCTAGTGCCATTCCTCATGTTCACTGAAAGACGCCAAGTCGTTCACATCTTCATCCAAATCAGTGAACGGATCTTCGTTGCTATCTCTCTCCTCTCTGTCTTCGCTCAGCATTGGAATGCAATCTCTAATTAGACTATCCTCAGAGCCATCACAATGCTGTTGGAGATGCCACAAGAGAGAAAGGAACTATCAAATTTCCTGGAATTGACTCCCAGGCAGCAGAGACCCAATCAATGGCTTGTTGTCTTGAGGGCTGCTTGAGATTGTCGTGGGATATTCTACTGTTGCAAGTCGTACGCCATTCCATCCACAACTCTTTCATTTTCTCTTTAAAGGGCTTATTTATGTACACATCCATAGGCAGATTATTTTTTGTTCTGCATGACATTTGGTAACAGTTCTGCCAAGGTGGCACTATCAAAAATTAAAAATAAGATTTTTTCTGAACAGACGACAGCGGAACGCGTGCATATTATTGCACACGCGGTGCGGTTGAATAAATCTATTTCGAAAGCGAGGCATGCCTGCATTAACTTTGTCTATTTACTCTTTAACTTTGTTACCTCAGTCATTGTGTTGTTGTCTATAAAATAAATCAAAAATTGAATAGAAAAAAAGAAAAAAGAAAAACAATTGGCCCATGCGCTTATATTACGATCAATTTCTATATAGTGGGCGCTTGGTACATGAACCCTACAAAATCCTAGATCGCTGAATACAGCCTAGTGGTCGCTTGCTACGTGCAGGGCACTTGCTGCGTACTTTACGGTATATGTAACTAAGACCCCGCAAATGCATTAGAAATTTCCACTTCTGCCAGGACAGTGGCTAAGTGGCTTGACAAAGCGACACAGCATGTTTATGTGACAACCAGGTGACTCACACATGTGTAGTGTCTTACTGACCAGATAGGCATCACGAGGGTAGGAGACGGGATTTATCTACTCGTTATTGGCCAATCAAATCACGAGAAACGAACAAATTTTGGATGTACATATTACTGGCAGTTCATTATCCCTAACCTAGCCCTAGCCCTGGCTCTAGCCCTAGTCCTGGCCCTAGTCTCTTGGCCTAGCCTAGCTCACCCCTACCCCTAGTCCTGGCCTAGCCCTAGTCCTGGCCTAGCCCTAGCCTAGCCCTAACCCCGGCCTAGCCCTAGACTAGCCCTAATCCTGGCCTAGCCCTGGCCTTAGCCCTGGCCCTGGCTCTAGCCCTAAACCCTGACCCTAACCCTGGCACCTTGCCATAAGGTCATATTCCCAACAGTCCAGTATGCCACCTAGTACATGTACATGTATGTATGTACATGCACATCTAGGTGCATTATCTTTCTTATTATCTAAGGCATTTGTGCCACGCCCACTTCAGGTGTGTACGTGTGCGCGCGCATGTGTGTGTGTACTGTTACATAGTTGCACATGTGCTGAGCATGCTCAAGGCATTCCTCTATTGAGCTCAAGCAGGTCAACCCTTTGACTACTAACCCTAATCATAGCCATAATACATAGCCCTACATAGCCCCAGCCTTATGTCTAGCCCTAGCCCTAGCCTTAGCCCTGCCCTTTATCCCCAGCCCAAGCTCTTGCACACCCTCAGTGATCTCATCCTCCATAACTCATCCATATTCTATATCCCTAGCCCTAGCCCTAGTCCTAGCTCACGCCCTAGCCCTAGCTCACGCCCTCAGCAATCTCATATAACTCATTTATATTCTCTCTTGTTTAATAGTTGCACACTCTCCTTCTAATAACGAACCTTGGACTCTCCAACTCCCTGGCAGTAAAGCAAGGAGATAGTCTGTCTACATATTGTCGTCACATCTCCTAGCAGAAACTTGGACGCCTCTGGAGCCGGATGTCTCTCGCCTTTGACACATGCCATTCCCCTCAGCAGCACCACCCCCTCTCGGCACAGCTCAGCCCCGGAATGGCTGGAGGAGGGGGAGGAGGGGGAGTGGCATTATCGCAGGATTGGCTGAAAGCTTGGAAATCGTGGGCCGCCACGAGGAAGAGAGGCAAGATGGCTCAGTTCATAGTGCAGAAACTGGAGGACAATGTAAGCCTTACCAATGTACATGTACTGAATACCCTCTGCTATAGCAATGCACATGTATGTACCATATATGCATGTATATATATTACCCTCTGCAATGTACATGTACCATACATACATGTACATGTATTACCCTCTGCTACAGCAATGTACATGGACCATACATACATGTACATGTATCACGTACCATACATACATGTACATGTATTACCCTCTGCTACAGCAATGTACATGGACCATACATACATGTACATGTATCACCCTCTGCTACAACAATGCACATACATGTACATGTATTAACCTCTGCTACAGCAATGTACCATACATACATGTACATGTATTACGCTCTGCTACAGCAATGTACATGTACTGTGTGTATATATATATATACACACATATTATCCTCTGCCTACATGGGACATTACTTGGGGAAGTTTGGGACTTGGGGTGGGGCATAGGGGTGTGGTTACCAGTAACTCAGAATTTTTCTATTAACTCCTCTGTGGCACTTGGCTACAACCTGACACTTAGCAACCCTACATATGCATGTCATGTACATGCATACTTGACATGTTGCACATGGATATAGACCTTGCTACAAGGAGTGTACAGTTGATTTGGGTGACTAATGGATTCTGGCCTGCCAAGTGCTAATAAATGTAGTTAGGCATGTAGACAGCAGTCCTGGAGTGAGAGGGGCAGTGGGGGAGGATGAGACGGAGAGGGAGGGGGGCCGTGGGGGAGGATGAGACAGGGAGAGGGAGGGAGGAGGGGAGAAGGAGAGAGAGAGGGATGGAGAGGGGGAGAGAGTGTGAGTGAAGGGAGAGAGAGCATAGTTGCGCTAGATTGGGGTGTGGTTCCACTCTGTTAGTGCTGTATTCTTTGTTGAAAATTGTTGCAGTCACCTACTTCACTTAAAAAGCTTTTTATTGTTGTAAGTTGGTGTGGTTGGCTACTGTTTGATCCTTCATGTGTATACCAGCTGCAGAGTGTAGAAATAGACCAGCAGTCTAGAGTGTAGAAATAGCCCAGCAGCCTAGAGTGTAGAAATAGCCCAGCAGTCTAGAGTGTAGAAATAGCCCAGCAGTCTAGAGTGTAGAAATAGCCCAGCAGTCTAGAGTGTAGAAATAGCCCAGCAGTCTAGAGTGTAGAAATAGCCCAGCAGTCTAGAGTGTAGAAATAGCCCAGCAGCCTAGAGTGTAGAAATAGCCCAGCAGTCTAGAGTGTAGAAATAGCCCAGCAGCCTAGAGTGTAGAAATAGCCCAGCAGCCTAGAGTGTAGGAATAGCCCAGCAGCCTAGAGTGTAGAAATAGACCAGCAGCCTAGAGTGTAGAAATAGTCCAGCAGCCTAGAGTGTAGAAATAGCCCAGCAGTCTAGAGTGTAGAAATAGACCAGCAGTCTAGCAGTCCTTTGAAGTTGGAACTGATTATTATTGTAGGCTTAGGAGAAGGTAAATTGTTCGGGTCTTCTTGTTCAACAAAAAGACAAACGCTAAGCAATTAGATGTGGACTGCAAAGTCCTCTGGATGACATTTGTGGTGTCATAATTGCAAGATTCTTATCATACATCAACATGGAAAATTTCTATTTGGACACTTTGGCTGCTGTTCTGACCTGACCTAATAAATTAGTAAGACAAAAATGAGATATGAATAGCTATCCAAAACTGTGTATGTGACATGCTCATGACTGGATGAGGCAGGCACATGACAGGATGTGGCAGGCACATGACAGGATGAGGTAGGCACATGACAGGATGAGGCAGGCACATGACAGGATGAGGCAGGCTCATGACTGGATGTGGCAGGCACATGGCAGGATGGGGCAGGCACATGACAGGATGGGGCAGGCACATGACAGGATGGGGCAGGCACATGACAGGATGTGGCAGGCACATGACATGATGAGGCAGGCACATGACAGGATGAGGCAGGCACATGACAGGATGAGGCAGGCACATGACAGGATGAGGCAGGCACATGACAGGATGAGGCAGGCACATGGCAGGATGGGGCAGGCACATGACAGGTTGAGGCAGGCACATGACAGGACGAGGCAGGCACATGACAGGACGAGGCAGGCACATGACAGGATGAGGCAGGCACATGACAGGATGAGGCAGGCACATACAGGATGAGGTAGGCACATGACAGGATGAGGCAGGCACATGACAGGATGGGGCAGGCACATGACAGGATGAGGCAGGCACATGACAGGATGAGGCAGGCACATGACATGATGAGGCAGGCACATGACAGGATGAGGCAGGCACATGACATGATGAGGTAGGCACATGACAGGATGAGGAAGGCACATACATGATGAGGCAGGCACATGATTAGGATGTGGTAACTTGTTTGAGGTTATGTTTAGAATTCTGTACTTGGGTTTAATTAACACAGGGACGATCCCCTAAGAGATTTATAGAGACACGTGTACTATAATGCTATACATGAGTGGATCAAGTATGTCATTTATCTAGACTGGAAATTATTACCATGGTGGTTAGAAGAAGAACCAATGGTGTCCTTACTACTCTCTTTCACAATGCAAACCTGTGATTTTATATCTACTTAGTTAGCTATCGTACAAAGTCTGTATAAATGTACTTGGCTGAATCCTGAAGAGTCGCTGCTGGAAATCAAGTGACGTCTGCCTGACCTTGCCAATTGTACCACCATAGTGGCCATTGCAAGGTTTCCTGCTTGGCTCCTCCATAAACTTGCAGCAAAACCTGCTGCTTGATCGCCATCTCTGCACCAACTGAAAAGTTGCACTCCCACCCACCCACCAGCATACTCCGAGGTGGCCTGATTCTAACACGACAGGAGGAACAGTACCACCACCAGGGCTTCATATAGGATTTTTAATTAGTGGCGGGGAAGGAAAATGGGACTATTTCCACGTCCAGTTGTGGCATCCTAATGTCCAGTACTACATGGAAAGTGTTAGCCTGACTTTTAGGTGAAGACTCGTAACGTCAGCCTTCTATATAGGCACATGAGAATTGCAATTGAAGGGCTTGCATGAACTGACTTCAGGGCCAGGTCAGCGTTGCTTTCATTACGACTTTTCAGCTTGTCAAATCTGTCACTCTGGCATGCATCAACTTATCAACCCAAACTAAGTTTGTTTATCAAAGACGTAGTTAGTTCTTGTTGCACATCAGGTTTTATTAAAAAATTCCAAATGGTCTAGCAGCTAGACATTAATGAGTGCCCGTTACTTTCGTTACGAATTTTGGACATGAAAAATTGTCTTCAAAGTTTGTTCGTGAATCCTAGAAAAAAGGCTCCTTCAATTTTTTTGAGTTTCAATTATGTCTTATAGAATGTAGTTGACTATCAATCCCCAGGCTGGTTTAGTTGTTACATGTTCAACCATAATGGGTGGACAGCACCCATTATACTAAAAAGTGACTGTTACTTTCGTTACGTTACTTTCGTTACGTTCCTTTTGATGCAAGCATTGATGGGAATGTGTTGCACTTTTATACAAAATTATTGGATTCAAACACCAAATTACTTAAAAGTTTATACTTACATAAAGATAATGTACAAAACATCACTGTGTGTGTGGGGGGGGGGGGGGGGGGGGGGCAGCAAGATGGACTGCAAGGTTGCATGAATGAGGGGGTGAGACAAAGGTTGCAAGGTGCATGAGGTGGCAGGGGGCGAGGAGGGGGTGGTACAATATTGATCTGAAAGTTTAGTTACAAATTTAGTTAGTTATGTTCCACTCCTCAAGACATTTAACTATCTCCTTTTCATCACTGTCACTGAGAGTAACAAACCGGCTATAGTTGCTGATAGGAGTTGGTGGGCTAAGTCTGCAGAGAATGTCCTCTCTGGGTACTGGAAGTCGGTCAGGTTTGGTAGGCCAGTTCTACCTATTCAGCCCGCAACTCTTCATAAATGTGTTGACAACGTGAGTAGGGGAGCTTTGTACCACCTCGCCAATCCATGCCTTCCTATCGTACACAGCTGCCAAGAACTCTCCAATTTTGAATTCAGATACTATTATAATTTTTACCAACGTCCATCTCCATGTCTTGCTTCTTCTGTTGCTTGTTTGGGACAGAAAACTCCCGTGTCAGCTGAGAGTGTACGACCATCCCGTCAATATTGCGCAGGCAATGATAGCCACGTATTCCAGCTACTGATGGAGATGCATCCCATGCGTGAAGCCTATGTCATAATTTGACTTGTTGATATCTGCTTCATTCATCACTGTAACCTCCACCGTCATCATATTAGATGCAGCTGCAGCGAATGATGAAGCATCCCTAACAAGCACCTGCCATGCCTTCACCCTGTTGTGGACATGCTGCTTTACACTGCCACCAGTCCCGTCAACTGGGCCTTTGCCATGCGAAGTTGCAATGCAGTTCCAGGTGATGCTGAGGCCATGTGCCTCCTCAAGATTCTGCAAGGCATTTACAATAAATCTGCTCTTGAACTGAGCTGATGTACCGTCGGACCGTCGGACCAGATTGACAATTTAGTTATATCATCTGGTAGTCGGCTAAGGAGATTGTTCATATATGGGAGGATGGACCACTTCGAGTGATCAGTAGAATCTGAACAGATGACACCACTGTGGTGTTCTCCCCTGTACCACAATGAGTAGGTGAACAGGGCTGTGGCCCAAATGTGCTGACTGTATCTCATCTTGTTGGGTGAACTCAAAATTCTCCGAAAAGTCAACTTGAAGTAGTGCATGAAATTTGTTGAAGTCAGGAGAAGTTGCTTCTTCATCTGCACACTCTATGTTGTACCTCTCGGTTTGAGCTCGCTTGTGGATCAGGAACTGGGAAGAAGTTTGAGAATGTGCTGTTTGTGGTCCTTTGTTATCCCCTCATGTTGGACTTTGTGCAACCTTTCATTGCCGTCTTTTCCCCATGACAACCAGGTCACTGCTTTCTCAACCATCACCACTGAATCATGTTGCTCCAGAAGAGCAGGCCGTTCTGACACTCCTTGCATTTGCCAAGCCAACACTCTGTCTTAGGGTTCTTGCACACCCAGCTGTCTGGGGTTTTAGAACTATACTTCTCCAATGCTGGCTCCAACTTGTGGAGCACATCAAGTGCAAGTATGATGTCCTCGTGTGGCAAACACAGCCATTCTGTGGAGTCAGACTTGAATATAGGACATGAGGTGGGCGTAGACTTTTGAACTTTGTAAGTCAAATCCGAACATCGGGGTACTATGCCAAAAAGAGGCCACTAGTCTCTTTCAGCGTACACACCAAATGGCGTTGTTTCTTTTCGCCAGCATGAGTAGTTGCTCGGGCATCTTTGCGACCTGTTTGCAACGTTAATGGCCTGATCTCCCTTAACAGTTGTGCCAGATCCCCATCTTCATATGTACATACATGTATGTCTAATTTTACGTTACTTTCGTTACAAGCTTACCTTCCACTACTTTTAAGTTATTTTCGTTACGTTACTTTCGTTACAAACCTTTGAACTGAAATAAACAAAAATTAGTTCCTGCCAAAAAATTTGATGTAGCTCAGGGACATTGTTGGGAAGATTATATCTAACTTTATGAAGTTAGGTTTAGAAATCCATGAGCAAAGGGAACTTCTTGAATTTGAGCGTTAATTTTGTTACATCAAAACATCGGGTTTGAAATCAACGTGCAATACTCGGGTAGATAGCTCTGAGGCAAAAATTGTTCTAGATATTGGTAGACCCCCACACAAAAAGTAACACATAAGTGTAATATCTTTATGGTATAAAATATTACAGCATGGAAAACTTTCAATTTTTTCCCTCGAAATTACAGTTAAATTTTAACTCAACTTTCAAATACTGCTGAACTGTGTGTATGTTAGATATCAACATAAAACCAACTTTATTAAAGGTCACAAGGAGTGTATTTTTAGGTTCATAAAGATTTTGGGCCCTACGACAAAATATTTTTTTAGCTTTCCATGTCATGATTTTGTGACCTGGCCCTTCAGCGGATGTTAGTGCAATTTCCAAAGATGCATTATAAATAGATCCGTCTTCATCATTGTCGAGTTCATATATTATGTACATAACTGTCACTGCTCATTATGTAACTGCTAGTGTTACGTAATTAACAGCAGCTAAATATAATGTTAATGCATACAATGTTTATGACATCGTAAATAAAAAAACAAATCCTGGGGAGAGGAGGCGGGAGGGAGTGGGGGACCGGTCCCTAGTGGGGGCCGGTCCCTAACCCACCCACCCCGGCATGAAACCCTGAATATAAATCCCCCCGTACATGATTACCAATCGTAAATCTCTGTATGTATCAGCATAGAAATGATTATTTAAATGGGTATTTCTGCCCGCATGCTCTGGCCTTCAGGATGGTTGTGAATCAAGACCATGAGATGAAGTGCTTTAATACATAAGCTAACACGCGCTTGATCCAAGGTGGTGGTGCACATGATCCGAAATGTCGAACCCTGCCAACCGTACAGGCGATGATGGGTGTGGTTTGATGTGCATGGTCTTGCAAGTCTAGACCCAGCAATCGGGCAGTGTGTGTGAAATCATATGCACTGGCCCTCAGCTACTCAGGTGTGTGGTGCAGCAATGTCCTGGATCATGTGCACCTCATGTGACCATTGAAGCATTTCCCCTCAGGTCTTCATGTGTGGTCTGTAGCAATGTCCTGGATCATGTGCACCTCATGTGACCATTGAAGCACTTCCCCTCAGGTCTTCATGTGTGGTGTGCAGCAACGTCCTGGATCATGTGCACCTCATGTGATCATTGAAGAGCTTCCCCTCAGGTCTTCATGTGTGGTGTGCTATAATGTCCTGGATCATGTGCACCTCATGTGATCATTGAAGCACTTCCCCTCAGGTCTTCATGTGTGGTCTGCAGCAATGTCCTGGATCATGTGCACCTCATGTGATCATTGAAGAGCTTCCCCTCAGGTCTTCATGTGTGGTGTGCAGTAATGTCCTGGATCATGTGCACCTCATGTGACCATTGAAGCACTTCCCCTCAGTTCTTCATGTGTGGTGTGCAGCAACGTCCTGGATCATGTGCACATCATGTGATCATTGAAGAGCTTCCCCTCAGGTCTTCATGTGTGGTGTGCTATAATGTCCTGGATCATGTGCACCTCATGTGATCATTGAAGCGCTTCCCCTCAGGTCTTCATGTTTGGTCTGTAGCAATGTCCTGGATCATGTGCACCTCATGTGATCATTGAAGCGCTTCCCCTCAGGTCTTCATGTGTGGTGTGCAGTAATGTCCTGGATCATGTGCACCTCATGTGATGAGCACTCACCACATGTTGCTTCACCAGCTGTAGAGGGAATTTTTTTTTGTTTAAAAAATGCCCCACTGTTTCATCGTTAATTTTTCCGTTTCAAAATTATCTTTCAAAAAATGGTTTCCTTGGAACTGGTGGGCTCATTATTCCTCTGCTTATCTACTGACCTATTTACATGCGTGCACTTCTCTTGACCTTCTTGTCTCTTGGAGAGGCTGAATCTGCCATCTCTTTCTTCCCCATGCATGCAGATGATTCAACCCTCTGAATGAAGGCTGGTCCATTTAATTTTATTGCTCCACAGTATACCAGGGAAGATTTTTCTTTTGATAAACAAGACTTGTATAAT